>CM070528.1:27584722-28065355 GCA_036346145.1 Olyra latifolia | reverse complement strand
TATTAACTCAATATCGGTATAATTAGGAAACATGAATAACTAGCTACATGTATCATGTTAACATATTCTAACTATTTAAAAGTACTTTAAAAGCGATAAAACCATATTTTGTCCTATTGGGTTAATTAGGGTAGAAATTTCATTACACATATATATACATGTATCATGTGCATCATCTCACAAAGCACTTCGCGGCCATTCGCTATGATTCATTATTTAGAAGGATCATGGAACTTTCTCGATATATATATATATATATATATATGGATTCATGTAGATAGTTAAACATAGGAATCGTAAATGAGCGAATCTGGCGACCTCGATTGCATTTCATGCATCATTCTCTTCTTCGCCGCATCGTGTTTATGATGAATTGTTGATTCTCCGTTTAGGCGTAGAGGATCCGGAAACACTGCTCGAGGACTCCGCACAAGACCGGACTTCAATTCCCAAAGGCGAGTTAATATCTACCCTCAAAGGAGTTTGCTTTTACTAGGGAGAATCTCGATTTTCCTAGTCGAGTTAATACTCTATCATAATAGTGTTGCTTTTACTAGGAGAGGATGCGCTTTCCCTAGTGCAAGTTAACATCCAATAATAACATATTGAATCCGATTTCTAAAGTATTTATTTCTGATATTAAACCGCATGCCTTTTTAAAGTACTTATGCCTACTTGTTCAATCATGATGTATCATGCCATTTATTTTCTTGCTATCAATTTACCATGATGATGTTGCCTTGAATTAATCATCATCATTTGGCTTGCTATTGATCGCTTTGATGATCACCCTTAGTAGCTTTGGTTAATTTAAATAATCTGATTTAGACTCCTAAGTCTCGGTTAAAATCTTGCTTAGACATTGCTCAGGTCCAACTAATAATTTTAGGCTTAGAATTGCCTCGGAGCAGTGAACCGACATTCACGGACATGATCACACAAAGAATATGGTTAGCTGGAATTTGGGCACGGCATGCCGTGTGTGTATATGGTTGTGATGTCTTTTGCAATGCGGAGCGAGTGCCGCATTGGGTAAGAGAAGAAGTGGTGAGCTCACGTGATTTGAGAAGCTAATCGCCCACATCGTAGTGCATGGAAGAGGCGGCGAGATCCGCGTAATGCCGTGTCTGCTGCCCCAAGGAGGGTTCGCCATCGTGTGATTCACACGGAGGGTGCGAGATTAGCCGAAGAAGGAAGTGCATAAGGGTGAGGCCCTTAGTGGGTGGTGGGCTGAATCAAGGATTCCCCAGGCGGGTGCATCGAGGATGCGCAGTGTGGCGTCCATCGACTATCTGCTGCGGAGATAGTTCCTACACCACAGCCGCGCCGCCATCGGCTGTAGTGCAAATTTTGGGGATTCGAGGGTAGTTACAACCTGTGCGCGTGCCATCTGCAATGCCGCCATGCTTGAGGTGAAAGCAGGTTTCATGTCGTCATCCGAGGATGATTTAGGTCCATTCTTCTGAGAGCCGTGAGTCTAGCGTGGGTCGGCAAACCCAGCTAGGGCGAGACCGGGTACTTTGTTGGGGAATGTGATCCATTAACGAAAGTCGCCACACTCGGAAGATGATGGCGGGAGTGGGAAGAAGCGTTTGGCGAGTGCTTGGAACCGCCATGGATTGGTTGTGCATTGAAAAGGAAATATGATAAATAATCAATTTGACAGTGAATTTGGTTAAAGCTGCTAAGTTATAGGCTTTCATTTCCAAAACTGGCTTTCATGCAAATAAATAAACCCAAACCTTTCCTTTGAAACCTCTATCACTAAATGCATTGGGTTGGTGTTAGCTCGCCAGTTGTTTGGATGACACCGACCTCGCATAAATATCTATCTTTAGACATGGAGGAGCCCGTCGAGGAAGATGCCTACGATTGTCATGAGGAAGGAGATCCTCGATGCGTGACCAGGAGTAGTTGCTTAAGATAGGGTTTAGTCGTTCCACCGATCGTGTGTGGTTACAACGTTCTTTGGTGTGATTTTGTTATTCTTTTGAACTTGCAAGTTGCCTTTTGGGAGATTTCCGCTACTCGATGAACTTTGGTCTCAGAACTAAGGCTTAAATGCCGTTTGCTACTAATGCGATCGGATGATCATTGTTATGTAATATTTGGACACCGATGTATGAAATGATTCGGTTGTGTAACTCTTGCACTAGCCCTCTTGATCCAGGCCTAGTGCAGTCCCGACCGTTCTCGCTAGGTAAGCCGAGAAGGGCGCGACAAGAGCCGGTATCGAGCATACTGTTGTAAGAACCCTAAACCCGCCGCTAGCCAAGGATTGCGTATAGTTTATATAAAATATTTTTCCAAAACTGCTCTTGTATATCTTGTCTTTTAACTTTCACAACTATACTATTTCTTACTTAAAGGAATTCTTCTTTCGTTTTTGTAGATGGATGAGCGGGTTTCCCACATTTTTCTCTCGCGTGCTACCTCGATTCTGACGACCCTTTGCACGCCCAACGAGATGGTTCTTGTCCTCCGCCGGTTGTCGGACTTCACTGTGGCTTTAACGACCGCCCTTGCTACTTACGGAGGCTCGCTCGTACCTGCCCCGCTTAGGGTACATTGTAGAGGTTCGAGTCTACTACCACCACCGACACAAATGGCCTGCCCTCTGAGGCGAGAGCGGCCGGGACCACTTGCACCGCTATCGATGATGCGGCAAAGATTAGCGTCATAGGGCTACAGGAGAGGTACCACGACGACTTGAGGGCACTTCTTTCGCCCGACCTTCCCTTCAAGATTTCGCAGACTTCTCCCAGCTTTACCAAAGGTGCCCGCCTTCACCGAGGGACCACTTGAGAGGGTTGCGCGCCTTCTCCAGTATGCTGGAGACAGACCGTGGCAGCAGCTCTTGAGGAGATCGGCTTCCTCGCTACTCTCTTCAGACAAGCAGAACAACCGATCATGGGTGGTCTGACAGCGTCTTCACCACTCGTCGGCCGATCGGCGATGAGTAGACGCCAAAGGACTCCAAGACTTGCCTGGGCTTGGCGCGGCAGCGTAGGGACCCTTCCTTTCCCCTCCGGGTCCTCGGTTTCCTCCACTGAGTACCCTAACGCCCGACTACCATGCGGAAGCGGGTCTTCCTCCTAGTGCCTTGGTGGGATTCCTCGTCACGACACTTCCCCTCACGACCTCTTTGTCATCAAGCAGAGTACTCTTGACTCGGAGACCTCGGGTGGACCTACTTGCTCCCCGGTTGAGCCACCCATCGCTGTTGCCGCTTTGTGCCTTCTCGGCGATCGCTAGAGGACTTCGGTTATTTCCACCCGCTACCCGGTTGGGAGACGGTGATAGTTTACACTCGTCGTCCCGCCCTTGAGTAGCTAGTTAGCTTGGCGATCGACCTAGATCGGAAATGTGTCTTTTGTTTCGCCATAGTAGATGATTGGCGACTTGTATCCTTGTCGATAATTGTACTTTTGTGGTATGATGTAAACTGATTTGACTATTGCCGCTTTTGGGTATCTTAAATGACAAGCGTTTCGTGGCTGCATTTATTCGATTTCTTTGATATTGGCCTCATGCATGCATATTTAGCTATAATGTTAAGGATCACCGTCATGCAGATGGTACGTGGTCGTGGAGCTGCCCGTGGCCAAGGGGCAGATCTAGGCCGCGGTGCCGCCAGGTGGCAAGGAGCTGGCCAAGGCCTGTGGTGCCTGCGCAGCCTAGAGGTCAGGTCATGGATCGAGGCCGAGGTAATCTACCTCCTCCCATAGGAGACCCAACCATGGCCTGTGTCTTAGCTTATCAAGCACAGATGTTGGGTCAAGTATTGTTAACCAAAGAAGAGACAGAATCGAAATGAGGATCCAAACATCTTGCCTTTATGCGGACCAATCCCTACCTTCGCTCAAGCTACCGATCCCATGGAAGCGTAAGACTGGTTACGACTTGTGACCAAGAACACAGAGTTGATCGATGTCGAGAAATGGAGAAAGTATCGCAGCCTCCCACCGCTAGTAGGACCCGCAGTGTGTGGTGGGATAATTATGTCGCCACCCGCCAGTGTGGATGAAGAAGAAATGGAAGAAAATGAACTCGCTGAAGATGGAGATGCCGACGAAGCTCAACAAGTCGATAATTTGAAGTGCCGCCTTATGTTCCCCACCAAGGATTCATTCCATGGGAAGAATTTGTCATTTGCTTTGAAATTTTCACATACCCATAGGAATCACCAGATGAAGAAGTATGAGTTCCGCAGACTCTCTCAAGGGGCGATGACAATTTCGAATATCTTACTAAGTTCAATGAGCTTGCAAGATATGCCCCCAAGACATCCACAATGAAGCCGAAAAGATAGATTGGTTCCTAGAAGGGATGGATTTTCGGTACAAATCCGCCTTAGGATTTTGGAGTATCAAAACTTCCACCGCTTAGTCAACAAGGCCTTGGTGTTGGAAAGGGACTTGAAGGGCGAGGATCTCTCGGCGAAGTTTAAGATGGCTGAACGTACGGTCGCCGGGTCAAGCCGACTGGGACAATTCAAACCTCAACCTCCTCAGAGAGCCTGGACAAAGAATCTTCCATGTTCAACCGAGGATATGCTATGAGGGTGGGCGCGGTGCCGAATCTCTGGTTTTCGACTCAAGCACCAATCGCTCCCGCAATGCACCGAGCACCCAAAATAGGATGACAGCAATCGCTACCTATGCCACCACCGACACTATGCCGCCAACCTGCCCTAGTCGAATCGCGCAAAACCTCAAGGGAATGTTGTGCAGGGTCGTGGCGAGGTCGCCCACGCAGAATCAAGCTCAAGGTATGGGACGTGGGAGACTCAACAATATCCTGCAGAAAGACAAGAAGATGAAGGAGTACTTGTGGGTACGTTTGGACTTCACGACTCCCAAGACAAGTTTTATTTGATTCGTGCATCACATTCCTTTATTTCACAAGAATACGAGATAAGCACCGACTACAAACCTTTCCTCTTAATAAGCCCTTCACCATTAGATCTCCTTGGGATACTTAAGGCCTATAGGTCCTGCAAATGGGTAGAAATAAGGAAGGAAAGAGTAGGATTCTATTTCACCTAATGGTCATGTGCGGATTAGGAGTTGATGTCATAATCGGCATGGATTGGCTAAGACTCTATAAGGAGTATTAGATTGCGCCAAGCTTAGAAGTCGCTTGTAAAGGATGGTGTGTTTGAAAGAGTATGGAAGGTAGATGAACCCTACAGATGGGGTAGAGCCATCTGGTACCTCAAGGAAGACAACCCGAGTAAGGTAAAGGTAGTCCAAGAATATTTGGACGTATTCAGGATGACTTACGGACTACCGCTTTGACCGAGAGGTAGAGTTTGTTATAGAGTTAACACCGTGCAATTTCAATCTACAAAAACATATTTCAAGATGAACTCGGAAGAATTAGAAGAACTCAAGAAACAATCGACGACTTATTAAGCAAGGGTTTGATCCGCCAAGCTCATCTCGCTTGGGGATCCCCGCCATGTTTGTGGATAAGAAGGATGGTGGACGAAGATTAGTGGTGGACTATAGGGCGTTGAACGCCAATATTAAAAATAAGTATCCTCTCGCCCAGATCGATGACTGTTTGACCAACTCCAAGGAGCTACACGTTTTTCCAAGATCGACCTTCGATCCGATACCATCAAGTAAAGGTGCGAAGGATGATATACCCAAAACAGCCTTCACCACTCGGTATGGCCTGTTTGAATATTTGGTCATGTCTTTTGGGTTAACCAATGCACCGCCTATTTCATGAACCTCATGAATTTAATCCTAATGGAATACCTTGACAAGTTTGTTGTCGTCTTCATTGACGACATCCTTGTGTACTCCAAATCGGACGAAGAGCATGAGAAGCACACGAGAGCGGTGTTGGATAAACTCAGAGAGCATAAGCTATATGCAAAATATAGCAAATGTGAATTTTGGATTAGTGATGTCAGTTTCTTGGGACATATTATATCTCGCCAAGGAATTAAAGTGGACCCATCTAAGATAGACACGGTCATGAATTGGAAAACACCGCCATCGTAAAGGAAATTAGCGATTTTTAGGTCCGCAGATATTATCGGCGTTTCATCGAAGGATTCTCAAAAATTTCCGACCACTAACTCAGCTATTGAAAAAGGAAAGGAAGTTTGAATGGACCGAAGATTGTGAACTCGGTTTCGTAAGCTCAAAACCCTTCGACCACCACTCTTTTGGCCACACCTAATATCGCCAAGAAGTTTGAAGTATCTCGTGACGCTCCCGACAAGGATTAGGATGTGTATTGATGCAAGATGGCAAGGTTGTGGCGACGCATCACGGCGATTCTTGCGCAAGCACGAGGACAATTACCCAACCCATGACCTAGAACTTGTTGCCGTAGTTCATGCACTCAAGCTATGGAGACATTTTTCGATGGGAAAACAATGTGACATCTACATGATCACAAAAGCCTAAAATACGCCACCCAAGCCAACCTCAATATGAGGCAAAGAAGGTGGTTAGAGTTGATTAAAGATTACAAATTTAAATATATTATACCACCGCAAGGCCAACGTGGTGGCGGATGCTCTAAGCGAAAAGAACGATTGCAACTTCCCGATGGTGATCCCAGAGAAGACATGAATACTCGTGAAGATACCTCCTCGTAATGCCTATCGAAGAATTGAATAAGTTATGCCTAAATCTCGTAAAAACTGGAGAATTAGCCAACATCACGGTTCAGCCAGATCTGATCGACCGTGATCAAAGATAAGCAACAAGATCATCCCAAGACTTTAGGCTCGAAGGGTGATGAATAGGGGTTTCGAACAAAAATTGTTATGGGGCTAACAAGGAATTCTTTGGATGGAAAAGAGGATCTTTGTGCCTCACGACCGGAATTAAAGGAAGAAATCTTAAAAGAAGCACACGAGTCACCGTTTTCCATGCACCTGTGATGTACAAAAATGTACCAAGATCTGAAGGCAATCTTCGGTGGCCCCGAATGAAACGAGATGTAGCGAATATGTGGCCAAATGTAATACCCGCTGTTCGATGAAGGCAAACACCAACGCCCAAAGAGGTTATCAAGAACCAATCAAAATCCGAGAATGGAAGTGGGATGAAGTGACCATGGACTTTATTATAGGACTTCCCGGTCTCGAAGTGGACATGACTCTATATGGGTAATAGTAGACCGTTGACCAAGGTAGCTCATTTTATCCCAGTCAAAACCACTCACAAGGGTAGCAAACTAGCAGAACTATTCATCGCCCGGATAGTAAGCCTTCATGGAGTTCCCAAGAGAATTATATCTGATCGTGGATCACAGTTTACCTCAAAGTTTTGGGAAGAACTCCATAGTGCCTCGGGCACCAAATTGTCATTTAGCACAGCCTACCACCCTCAAACTGACGGACAAACGGAAAGGACTATTCGAACTCTAGAAGACATGCTTCGAGCTTGTGCTTTGGAATTCCCAATGAGAATGGGAAAAATGGTTACCTTATGCGGAATTTGCTTATAACAACAGATTATCAAAGCGACAAGCAAATGTCACCTTTTGAAGCTCTATACGGAAGAAAATGTAGGACCCTCTTTATTGGTCCGAGTCCGAGAAGGGCGGTATTTGGAAGGAACACTCGCAAGAAGCGAAGCAAAGGTCAAAACGATTAGGAAGCAATTGCTTGTCGCCCAATCCCGACAAAAGAGTTATCTTGACCATCGCTCGGAGGGACCTATCTCGTAATGTGACCCAAAGTTATGATAATATTTTGAAAACATACGCACCATTGCATAAGCTATGACGTTTCCGTAAAATTTCTATGTGACAAACACACATTTCTAGACTTTAGAAGCCATTTGAAATTGATGATTTTGTTTGAATAAAGCACTAAATAGCTAATTAATAAACCCTTGCATAAGAATTTATAATTTATAGCACTATTTAAGAAATTGTTGAAATATAAGATTCTAATGGACCTTAAATTGGGAATATATTTTCATATTCATAAAACATCCATACACACACATATATATATATATATATATGTATATATATATATATATATATGTATACACATAATCACATAAGCCTAAATATGTTATATTGCCCTAAAATCCCAGAAAAAATCCATAGATTAGTTTAAACCCTAATAGAGAGTTTGACTCGGTGTTGACCAATTTGACCTGGTAGGGCCCACATGGCGACTTCCTATTCCTTTACGCCCTTGCGGCATTTGGTAGAAACGCTCGCGGCGCCGCCAGCCTTCCACCCGGCTCAACCGTCACTCCCGCCGAATCTCGAGGAAGATCTTCAATTGGCGGCTTGTGTGTGTCGCTGGACCTGTGGACCCCACCTCCGACCATGACGCGACGCTGCCATCGCCGCTGCTGCACCTGCTCGCCATGCATGCAGACGACTTGCCGTCTTGTCGGCGGCCTCAGCGTGGAGTTCCAGCACCGCCCACCTTGCCCAATGGCCGACTTGGTCGCGCCATCGATGCCCCCGCACTGCGCGCGTCTCCGGTGGCAATGCCGCCCGAAGCAAGCCATCTCGCCGCCCGGCTCGGACATTCGCCGACAACAAGCCACCGCCCAGCTAGCCAATGAGCACTAGAGCTCCTCTGTGACCGTCTCACATCTTCGCACATCCGTGGTCAAGAGCCGAGCTCGGACCGAGCTTATATGCCACCGCGCCACATCGGCCGTTTTCTCCCTCTTTTCACTCTCACGTCGCCAAATTTCAAACCAGACCTCCTTGGTCTCCACATTGTCTCGCTTGTTTCGCCATGACCTCGTGAAGCTCTGCGCGAAGGAATTGGTCCGAGTCATCCCGAGCTCGTCGAACGCTTATCGCCACCGCCGACCGCCGGTTCTTCCTTGCTCGGACACCCGCCGGGGACGCGCCGATCATCATCTCTGGTGAGCCGCGGCAAGCCCTTGCTCGGTGAGCCGCTGCCTTCCCTCACACCGTGCTCCCTCTTTTGGCCCAGGCTTCGCCGGTCTTCCCAAAGATCTTGAGCGCCGCCTTCCTTGTTCGGACTGCCGGGGACGCACGATCATCATCTCTGGTGAGCCGCGGCAAGCCCTTGCTCGGTGAGCCGCTGTCTTCCCTCACACCGTGCTCCCTCTTTGGCCCAGGCTTCACGGTCTTCACCAAAGATCTTGAGCGCCGCCTTCCTTGCTCGGACCCGACGTGGGCGCGCCGATCCAACCGTGCCCCGACCACCTTTTTGCTCGGTAGCACCCACTAACCCCCAAGATAGCTCATGCGCGCTATTTTTCCATAAGCTCGACCCTAGGTCATTTACTCATGTCCGCCGGTAGCCGGTTCGCCGCCGGGCATGGCTCCGCCGCGTCCGCCGTTTTCGCCTCGACAAGGGCACCCCTAGATGCGTTAGCTCACCGATTCCACCGAACCCAAGAAACGCCCCAAACGGTGCACTTTAGCTCGGCTAGCCGTCGGCTAGCCTCGGCCGTCTTGGCCGGCAGGAAGGAAGACGATGACGGCGAGCCGTCCGACCGCGCTTAAGATCCGTGCGGCTTCACCGTGTGTGGTCGCGACAGTGGGCCCCAATTTGTCGGCCTTCAGGGATTTAAAACTCCAGCGGCTTCTTCACGTTGCCGACATGTGGGCCCTCGGTCCCACATGTCGAGGTAATCGAGGCGCCCTATGACCTCAAGCGCCTTCACTCTCGAGTTACGCCTTCGAAATCGTCTTCGACGTGGTTGGCTCTTCGCCATGAAGTTAGCGGGCGGCCGAAGATTGTTCACCCTTTTTTTCCCAGATTTTATAAATAAAACAAAGACATAAATAAAACGATTTATTTAAAATAGGTAGATATCATTAAAAATTCTGGAAAAATTAGGGTAAATACTAGAGCTTGTGTTGGATTTAATAAAAATAGTATTCACACACAAGAATCTAACACGGTTCCTAGATTAAATCCATTAAGCTTATTTTAGGTATTAATTCATATAAAAATAAGAAAAAATGGAATGTTGTGTATTAAAAATAGATTAACAATTAAGTTAAACATAAGAAAATCATGGATGCCGATAAATGACTTTTGGACCTAGGTGAATATAGTATAACCTATAATATGTTTCCTAATTACATGTTAACTCAATATTGGTATAATTAGGAAACATGAATAACTAGCTACATGTATCATGTTAACATATTCTAACTATTTAAAGTACTTTAAAAGACGATAAAACCATATTTTGTCCTATTGGGTTAATTAGGGTAGAAATTTCATTACACATATATATACATGTATCATGTGCATCATCTCACAAGCACTTCGGCCATTCCGCTTATGATTCATTATTTAGAAGGATCATGGAACTTTCTCGATATATATATATATATATGGATTCATGTAGATAGTTAAACATAGGAATCAGTAAATGAGCGAATCGAAGCGACCTCGATTGCATTTCATGCATCATTCTCTTCTTCGCCGATCGTGTTTATGATGAATTGTTGATTCTCCGCTTAGACGTAGAGGATCCGTAAAACACGATTCGAGGACTCGCACAAGACCCGGACTTCAATTCCCAAGGCGAGTTAATATCTACCCTCAAAGGAGTTTGCTTTTACTAGGGAGAATCTCGATTTTCCCTAGTGCGAGTTAATACTTAACCTTAATAGTGTTGCTTTTACTAGGGAGAGTATGCGCTTTCCCTAGTGCAAGTTAACATCCAATAATATCATATTGAATCCCAGATTTCTAAAGCATTTATTTTACAGTATTAAACTGCATGCCCTTTTAAGTACTTATGCCTATTTGTTCAAATCATGATATATCATGCCATTTATTTACTTGCTATCAATTTACCATGATGATGTTGCCTTGAATTAATCATCTGTCATTTGGCTTGCTATTGATCGCCTTGATGATCACCCTTGGTAGCTTTGGTTAATTTAAATAATCTGATTTAGACTCCTAAGTCTTGGTTAAAATCTTGCTTAGACATTGCTCAGGTCCAACTATAAATTTTAGGCTTAGAATTGCCTCGGAACGGTGAACCGACATTCACCGGACATGATCACACAAAGAATATGGTTAATTGGAATTTGGGCCTGGCATGCCAGTGTGTGTATATGGTTGTGATGTCTTTGCAATGCGGATTGGGTCGGCATTGGGTAAGAGATGAAGTATGGGCTACGTGATTTGAGGAAGCTAATCGCCCACATCGTAGTGCATGGAAGAGGAGCGCGGCGAGATCCGCGTAATGCCGCGGCGCTGCCCCAAAGGAGGGGTTCCGCCACATCGTGTGATTCACACGGAGGGTGCGAAGTTAGCCGAAGAAGGAAGTGCATAAGGGTGAGGCCCTTAGTGGTGGGCCGGGCTGAATCAAGGATTCCCCAGACGGGTGCATCGAGGATGCACAGCAGACGCCATCGACTATCTCGCTGCGGAGATAGTTCCTAACACCACAACGCACGGCCATCGCGCGGTAGTGCAAGTAGTGGGGATTCAGGGGTAGTTACGACCTGCGGGCGTACCCTGTCTGCCGCCATGCTTGAGGTGAAGACAGTTTCATGTCGTCATCTGAGGATGATCTAGGTCCATTCTTACAGAGAGCCGTGAGTCTAGCGTGGGTGGCGACCCAGCTAGGACGAGACCGGTACTTTTGGGGAATGTGATCCTAACGAAAGTCGCCACACTCGGAAGATGATGGCGGGAGTGGGAAGAGAACGTTTGGCAGAGTGCTTGGAAACTGCCATGGGTTTGGTTGTGCATTGAAAAGGAAACATGATAAATAATCAATTTGACAGGGAATTTGGTTGAAGCTGCTAAGTCATAGGCTTTCATTTCCAAAGCGGCTTTCATGCAAATAAATAAACCCAGCCTTTCCTTTGAAACCTCTATCACTAAATGCATTGGGTTGGGTGTTAGCTCGCCGGTGTTTGGATGACCTTGACCTCGCATAAATATCTATCTTTAGACATGGAGGAGCCCGTCGAGGAAGATGCCTACGATTGTCATGAGGAAGGAGATCCTCGATGCAGGACCGAGGAGTAGTTGCTTAAGATAGGGTTTAGTCGTTCCACGATCGTGTGTGGTTACACAGTTCTTTGGTGTGATTTTGTTATTCTTTTGAACTTGCAAGTTGCCCTTTGGGAGATTTCCGCTACTCGATGAACTTTGATGCAGAACTAAGGCTTAAATGCCGTTTGCTACTAATGCGATCGGATGATCGCTGTTATGTAATATTTGGACACCGATGTATGAAATGATTCCGTTGTGTAACTCTTGCACTAGCCTCTTGATCCAGGGCCTAGTGCAGTCCGACCGTTCTCGCTAGGTAAGCGAGAAGAAGCGCGACAAGAGCTGGTATCGAGCATACGATGAAGAACCCTAAACCCTGCCGCTAGCCAAGGATTATGTATAGTTTATATAAAATATTTTTCCAAAACTGCTCTTGTATATCTTGTCTTTTAACTTTCACAACTATACTATTTCTTACTTAAAGGAATTCTTCTTTCGTTTTTGTAGATGGATGAGCGGGTTTCCCATGACTTTTCTCGGGCGTGCTACCTCTGATTCTGACGACCCTTTGCCGCCACCAGATGGTTCTTGTCCTCCGCCGGTTAGTCGGACTTCACGTGCTTTAATGACCGCCCTTGCTACTACGAGGCTCGTTCGTACCTGCCCGCTTAGGGTACATTGTAGAGGTTCGAGTCTACTACCACCACTGGACACAATGGCCCACGCCTGAGGCGGAGACGGCCGGGACCACTTGCACCTGCTATCGATGATGCGGCGGCATTAGCGTCTGAGGGCTACAGAGAGAGGTACCACGACGACTTGGAGGCACTTCTTTCGCCTCGACCTTCCTTTCAAGACGCCGCACTTCTCCCAGCTTTACCGGTGCCCGCCTTCACCGAGGGACCACTTGGAGGGTTCGCGCCTTCTCCAGTATGCGAGACAGACCGTGGCAGCGCTCTTGAGGAGATCGGCTTCCTCCGCTACTCTCTTCGTCAGCAGACAACCGCTGCGGGTGGTCTGACGGCGTCTTCACCACTACGTCGGCGATCGGCGATGAGTAGACGCCAAAGGACTCCGACTTGCCCGGATTAAGCGCGACAAAGGCGAGGACCCTTCCTTTCCCTCCGGGTCCTCGGTTTCCTCCACTGAGTACCCTAACCGCCAGACTACCATGCGGAAACGGGTCTTCCTCCTAGTGCCTTGGTGGGATTCTCGTCACGACACTTCCCCACGACCTCTTTGTCACTGCAGAGTACTCTTGACTCGGAGACCTCCGTGGACCTACTTGCTCCCCCAGTTGAGCCACCTACTGCTGTTGCTGCTGTGCCTTCTCAGCGATCGCTAGAGGACTTCCTGGCTACTTCCACCCGCTACCCAGTTGGGAGACCGGTGATAGTTTACACTCGTCGTCCCCGCCCTTGAGTAGCTAGTAGCTTGACAGACTGACTTAGATCGGAAATGTGTCTTTTGTTTCGCCATAGTAGATGATTGGCGACTTGTATCCTTGTCAGGATAATTGTACTTTTGTGGTATGATGTAAAACTGATTTGACTATTGCCGCTTTTGGGTATCTTAAATGACAAGCGTTTCGTGGCTGCATTTATTCGATTTCTTTGATATTGGCCTCATGCATGCATATTTAGCTATAATGTTAAGGATCACCGTCATGCAGATGGTACGTGGTCGTGGGCTGCGTGGCCAAGGGGCGATCTAGGCATGATGTGCTTCGTGGCCAAGGAGCTGGCCAAGCCCGTGGTGCTTGGCAAGACTAGAGGTCGTGTGGTGATCGAGGCCGAGGTAATCTACCTCCTCCTCCGGCAGAGACCCAACCATGGCCTGGTCTTAGCTTATCAAGCACGGATGTTGGGTCAAATCATCGTTCAACCAAAAAGTGACGAGAATCGAAATGAGGATCCAAACATCTTGCCTTTATGCGAACCAATCCCCTACCTTCGCTCAAGCTACCGATCCCATGGAAGCGAAGCCCGGTTACGACTGTGACCAAGAACACGAGTTGATCGGATGTCGAAATGGAGAAAGTACGCTGGCCTCCCACCGCTAGTAGGACCCGCGGTGTGTGGTGGGATAATTATGTCGCCACCCGCCAGTGTGGATGAAGAAAAAATGGAAGAAAATGAACCTGCTGAAGATGGAGATGCCGATGAAGCTCAACAAGTGATAATCTTTGAAGTGCCATTTATGTTCCCCAGTCCAAGGATTCATTCCATGGGAAGAATTTGTCATTGTTTTGAGAAATTTTCACATACCCATAGGAATCACCGGGATGAAGAAGTATGAGTTCATGAGACTCTCTCAAGGGGCGATGACAATTTCTGAATATCTTACTAAGTTCAATGAGCTTGCAAGATATGCCCCCAAGACATCCACAATGAAGCCGAAAAGATAGATTGGTTCCTAGAAGGGATGGATTTTCGGTACAAATCCCGCCTTAGGATTTTGGAGTATCAAAACTTCCACCGGTTAGTCAACAAGGCCTTGGTGTTGGAAAGGGACTTGAAGGGCGAGGATCTCGGCGAAGCGCAAGATGGCTGAACGTCACGGTCGCGGATCAAGCCGTCTGGGACAATTCAAACCTCAACCTCCTCGGAAAATTGGGACGACAAGAATCTTCCATGTTCAACCGAGGATATGCTATGAGGGGTGGGCGCGGTGCTGGAATCTCTGGTTTTCGTACTCAAGCACCAACTGCTCCCCGCAATGCACCAGGCACCCAAAATAGGATGACAGGCAACTGCTACCTATGCCACCAGCCTGGACACTATGCTGCCAACTGCCCTAGTCAGAATCGCGCAAAACCTCAAGGGAATGTTGTGCAGGGTCGTGGCAGAGGTCGCCCACTGCAGAATCAAGCTCAAGGTATGGGGCGTGGGAGACTCAACAATATCTTGCAGAAGCAGCACAAGAAGATGAAGGAGTACTTGTGGGTACGTTTGGACTTCACGACTCCCCAGTACAAGTTTTATTTGATTCTGGTGCATCACATTCCTTTATTTCACAAGAATACGTAGATAAGCACCAGCTACAAACCTTTCCTCTTAATAAGCCCTTCACCATTAGATCTCCCGGTGGGATACTTAAGGCCTATAGGTCCTGCAAATGGGTAGAAATAAGGAAGGAAAGAGTAGGATTCTATTTCGACCTAATGGTCATATCTGGATTAGGAGTTGATGTCATAATCGGCATGGATTGGCTAAGACTCTATAAGGGAGTATTAGATTGCGCCAAGCGAGAAGTCAGGCTTGTAAAGGATGGTGTGTTTGAAAGAGTATGGAAGGTAGATGAACCCTACAGATGGGGTAGAGCCATCTGGTACCTCAAGGAAGACAACCCGAGTAAGGTAAAGGTAGTCCAAGAATATTTGGACGTATTCCCGGATGACTTACCTGGACTACCGCCTGACCGAGAGGTAGAGTTTGTTATAGAGTTAACACCTGGTACAGCCCCAATCTACAAAACATATTTCAAGATGAACTCGGAAGAATTAGAAGAACTCAAGAAACAACTGGACGACTTATTAAGCAAGGGTTTGATCCGCCAAGCTCATCTCGCTGGGGATCCCCGCCATGTTTGTGGATAAGAAGGATGGTGGGCGAAGATTAGTGGTGGACTATAGAGGCGTTGAACGCCGTCACTATTAAAAATAAGTATCCTCTGCCGGGATCGATGACTGTTTGACCAACTCCAAGGAGCTACGTTTTTCCAAGATCGACCTTCGATCTGGATACCATCAAGTAAAGGTGCGGAAGGATGATATACCCAAAACAGCCTTCACCACTCGGTATGGCTGTTTGAATATTTGGTCATGTCTTTTGGGTTAACCAATGCACGGCCTATTTCATGAACCTCATGAATTTAATCCTAATGGAATACCTTGACAAGTTTGTTGTCGTCTTCATTGACGACATCCTTGTGTACTCCAAATCGGACGAAGAGCATGAGAAGCACACGAGGCGGTGTTGGATAAACTCAGAGAGCATAAGCTATATGCAAAATATAGCAAATGTGAATTTTGGATTAGTGATGTCGGTTTCTTGGGACATATTATATCTGCTTTGAAGGAATTAAAGTGGACCCATCTAAGATAGACACGGTCATGAATTGGAAAACACACCGCCATGTAAAGGAAATTCGCGATTTTCTAGGTCAGCGAGGATATTATCGGCGTTTCATCGAAGGATTCTCAAAAATTTCCGACCACTAACTCGGCTATTGAAAAAGGGCGGGGAAGTTTGAATGGATGAAGATTGTGAACTCGGTTTCGAGCTCAAAACCCTTGACCACCACTCTGTTTTGGCCACACCTAATATCGCCAAGAAGTTTGAAGTATCTTGTGGCGCTTCCGACAAGGATTAGGATGTGTATTGATGCAAGATGGCAAGGTTGTGGCGACGCATCACGGCGATTCTTGCAAGCACGAGGACAATTACCCAACCCATGACCTAGAACTTGTCTGCCGTAGTTCATGCACTCAAGCTATGGAGACATTTTTCGATGGGAAAACAATGTGACATCTACACAGATCACAAAAGCCTAAAATACGTTTTCACCCAAGCCAACCTCAATATGAGGCAAAGAAGGTGGTTAGAGTTGATTAAAGATTACAGCCTAAATATATTATACCACCAGCAAAGCCAGCGTGGTGGCGAGATGCTCTAAGCGAAAAGAACCGGTGCAACTTCACGATGGTGATCCGGGAGAAGACATGAATACTCGGGAAGATACCTCCTCGGAACGACTCTTTGGAAGAATTGAATAAGTTATGCCTAAATCTCGTAAAATCTGGAGAATTAGCCAACATCACGGTTCACCGGATCTGATCGACCGTATCAAAGATAAGCAACAAGATCATCCCATGCCCTTAGGCTCAAGGGTGATGAATAGGGTTTGAACAAAAATTGTTGGGGCGAACAAGGAATTCTTTGGATGGAAAAGAGGATCTTTGTGCCTCACGACCGGAATTAAAGGAAGAAATCTTAAAAAAGCACCACGAGTCACCGTTTTCCATGCACCGGGATGTACAAAAATGTACCAAGATCTGAAGGCAATCTTGGTGGCCCGAATGAAACGAGATGTAGCGAATATGTGGCCAAATGTAATACCTTTGCTCAAAGTGAAGGCGAACACCAGCGCCCAAAGCAGGTTCTTGCAACCAATCAAAATCCGAGAATGGAAGTGGGATGAAGTGACCATGGACTTTATTATAGGACTTCCCGGTCTCGAAGTGGACATGACTCTATATGGGTAATAGTAGACCGGTTGACCAAGGTAGCTCATTTTATCGATCAAAACCACTCACAAGGGTAGCAAACTAGCGAGAACTATTCATCGCCATGGGATAGTAAGCCTTCATGGAGTTCCCAAGAGAATTATATCGATCGTGGATCACGGTTTACCTCAAAGTTTTGGGAAGAACTCCATAGTGCCTCGGGCACCAAATTGTCATTTAGCACAGCCTACCACCCTCAAACCGGCGGACAAGCGGAAAGGACTATTCGAACTCTAGAAGACATGCTTGAGCTTGTGCTTTGGAATTCCCGGAGAATGGGAAAAATGGTTACCTTATGCGAATTTGCTTATAACAACAGATTATCAAAGCGATGCGCAAATGTCACCTTTGAAGCTCTATCACGGAAGAAAATGTAGGACCCTCTTTATTGGTCCGAATCGGAGAAAGGCGGTATTTGGAAGGAACACCTGCAAGAAGCGAAGCAAAGGTCAAAAGCGATTAGGAAGCAATTGCTTCTTTGCCCAATCCCGACAAAAGAGTTATCTTGACCATCGTCGGAGGGACCTATCTTCGAAGTTGGAGACTATGTGTATCTCAAGATCTCACCCTTCAAGGAACAAGAAGATTTCAAGTCAAGGGAAAATTGGCCCCAAGGTTTGTGGGACCTTATCCGATCTTGTCTCGTAAGGGTATGGTAAACTACGAACTTGACCTTCCCAAGGAGTTGGGAGAAGTTCTAGCGTGTTTCACGTGTCCCAACTCCGAAAGTGTTTGAGAAAACACGAAGGAGAAGTAGTTCATTTGCTGCACGACACCCTACAACCCAACTTGGGATATCAAGTCAAGCCTATTCAAATATTAGAGACTCGGGAAAAGAAGCTCAAGAATAAGACCATTCGACTTTGCAAGGTGCAATGGAGCAATCAATCCGGAGGACGGCTTTCATGGGAACGGAAGAGAAAATCGTCAAGAATTCCCCTACCTATTAAGCTTCATAGAAATATCAATCTCGAGGTCGAGATTTGTTTTTAGGGGAGGATTTGTAATGACCCAAAGTTATGATAATATTTTGAAAACATACGTACCATTGCATAAGCTATGGCGTTTCCGTAAAATTTCTATGTGACAAACACACATTTCTAGACTTTAGAAGCCATTTGAAATTGATGATTTTTGTTTGAATAAAGCACTAAATAGCTAATTAATAAACCCTTGCATAAGAATTTATAATTTATAGCACTATTTAAGAAATTGTTGAAATATAAGATTCTAATGGACCTTAAATTGGGAATATATTTTCATATTCATAAAACATCCATACACACACACATATATATATATATATATGTATATATATATATATATGTATACACATAATCACATAAGCCTAAATATGTTATATTGCCCTAAAAATCCCAGGAAAAAATCCATAGATTAGTTTAAACCCTAATAGAGAGTTTGACTCGGTGTTGACCAATTTGACCTGGTAGGGCCCACATGGCGACTTCCTATTCCTTTACGCCCTTGCGGCATTTGGTCAACGCCTTTGGCGGCCTTTGGCCACCTTCCACCCGGCTCAACCGTCACTCCCTGCCCGAATCTCGAGGAAGATCTTCAATTGGCGGCTTGTGTGTGTCGCGCTGGACCTGTGGACCCCACCTCCGACCATGACGCGACAGCTGCCCTTTCGCCGCTGCTGCTGCTTTCGCCGCAGACGACTTGCCGTCTTTGTCGGCCGGCTTCAGCGTGGAGTTCGAGCACCGCCCACCTTGCCCAATGGCGACTTGGTCGCGCCATCGATGCCCCCGCACCGCCGCGTCTCCATTTGGCAATGCCGCCGAGCAAGCCATCTCGCCGCCCGGCTCGAGACATTCGCCAGCAGCGAAACAAGCCACCGCCCAGCTAGCCAATGAGCACTAGAGCTCCTCTGTGACCGTCTCACATCTTGCGCGGCCTGGTCAAGAGCCGAGCTTCGGACCGAGCTTATATGCCACCGCGCCACATCGGCCGTTTTCTCCCTCTTTTCACTCTCACGTCGCCAGCCCAAACCAGACCTCCTTAGTCTCCACATTGTCTCGCGTTTGCCGCCATGACCTCGTGAAGCTCTGCCGAAGGAATTGGTCCGAGTCATCCCGAGCTCGTCGAACGCTTCTCGCCACCGCCGACCGCCGGTTCTTCCTTGCTCGGACCTGCTCGGGGACGCGCCGATCATCATCTCTGGTGAGCTTCGCGGCAAGCCCTTGCTCGGTGAGCCGCTGTCTTCCCCACACCGTGCTCCCTCTTTTGGCCCAGGCTTGCCGGTCTTCCCGGCATCTTGGAGCGCCGCCTTCCTTGCTCGGACACTGCTCGGGACGC
Organism: Olyra latifolia; assembly: GCA_036346145.1. Taxonomy (NCBI): domain Eukaryota; kingdom Viridiplantae; phylum Streptophyta; class Magnoliopsida; order Poales; family Poaceae; genus Olyra; species Olyra latifolia. The sequence goes on along the minus strand of CM070528.1, from coordinate 28,045,796 downwards.
GCCGATCATCATCTCTGGTGAGCTTCGCGGCAAGCCCTTGCTCGGTGAGCCGCTGTCTTCCCTCACACCGTGCTCCCTCTTTGGCCCAGGCTTCACGGTCTTCACCAAAGCATCTTGGCGCGCCGCCTTCCTTGCTTTCGGACCCGCCGTGGGCCAGCGATCCAACCGTGCCCCGACCACCTTTTTGCTCGGTAGCACCCACTAACCCCGCATAGCTCATGCGCGCTATTTTTCCATAAGCTCGACCCTAGGTCATTTACTCATGTCCGCCGGTAGCGGTTCGCCGCCGGGCATGGCTCGCCCGCGTCCGGCCGTTTACGCCTCGACAAGGGCACCCCTAGATCGGCGTTAGCTCATCGATTCCACCGAACCCAAGAACGCCCCAAAGCGGTGCACCTAGCTCCGGTTAGCCGTCGGCTAAGCCTCGCGGCGGCGAAGCGCCGGCCGGAGGAAGACGATGACGGCGAGCCGTCCGTCTGCGCCAAGATCCGTGCGGCTTCACCGTGTGTGGTCGCCGACAGTGGGCCCTTTGTCGGCCTTCATGGATTTAAAACTCCCGCGGCTTCTTCACGTCGGCCGACATGTGGGCTCTCGGTCCCACATGTCGAGGGTAAGTGGAGGCGCCCTATGACTCCAGCGCCTTCACTCGCGAGTTCGCCTTTCCAATCGTCTTCGGCGTGGTTGGCTCGGCCGTGAGTTAGCGGGCGGCCCGATATTGTTCACCCTTTTTCCCAGATTTTATAAATAAAACAAAGACTGTAAATAGAAACGATTTATTTAAAATAGGTAGATATCATTAAAAAGTCTGGAAAAATTAGGGTAAATACTAGAACTTGTGTTGGATTTAATAAAAATAGTACCTCACACAGTAACCGAACACGGTTCCTAGATTAAATCCATTAAGCTTATTTTAGGGTATTAATTCATATAAAAATAAAAAAAAAATAGAATGTTGTGTATTAAAAATAAAGTTAAACATAAGAAAATTATGGATGCCGATAAATGACTTTTTGGACCTAGGTGAATATAGTATAACCTATAATATGTTCCCTAATTACATGTTAACTCAATATCGGTATAATTAGGAAACATGAATAACTAGCTACATGTATCATGTTAACATATTCTAACTATTTAAAGTACTTTAAAAGACGATAAAACCATATTTTGTCCTATTGGGTTAATTAGGGTAGAAATTTCATTACACATATATATACATGTATCATGTGCATCATCTCACAAGCACTTCGCGGCCATTCCGCTATGATTCATTATTTAGAAGGATCATGGAACTTTCTCGATATATATATATATATATATATGGATTCATGTAGATAGTTAAACATAGGAATCGTAAATGGCGAATCTGGCGACCTCGATTGCATTTCATGCATCATTCTCTTCTTCGCCGCATCGTGTTTATGATGAATTGTTGATTCTCCGTTTAGGCGTAGAGGATCCGGAAACACTGTTCGAGGACTCGCACAAGACCGGACTTCAATTCCCAAGGCGAGTTAATATCTACCCTCAAAGGAGTTTGCTTTTACTAGGAGAATCTCGATTTTCCTAGTGCGAGTTAATACCTATCCTTAATAGTGTTGCTTTTACTAGGAGAGGATCGCTTTCCTAGTGCAAGTTAACATCCAATAATAACATATTGAATCCCGATTTCTAAAGTATTTATTTTACTGAGATTAAAGCGCATGCCTTTTTAAAGTACTTATGCCTACTTGTTCAATCATGATGTATCATGCCATTTATTTTCTTGCTATCAATTTACCATGATGATGTTGCCTTGAATTAATCATCTGTCATTTGGCTTGCTATTGATAGCTTTGATGATCACCCTTGGTAGCCTGGTTAATTTAAATAATCTGATTTAGACTCCTAAGTCTCGGTTAAAATCTTGCTTAGACATTGCTCAGGTCCAACTAATAATTTTAGGCTTAGAATTGCCTCGGAGCGGTGAACCGACATTCACGGACATGATCACCAAAGAATATGGTTAAGCTGGAATTTGGGCTGGCATGCCGGTGTGTGTATATGGTTGTGATGTCTTGCAATGCACGGGTCCGCATTGGGTAAGAGAAGAAATGGTAGGCTCGTGATTTGAGAAGCTAATCGCCCACATCGTAGTGCATGGAAGAGGAGCGGCGAGATCCGCGTAATGCCGTGTGCTGCCCCAAAAGGAGGGGTTCCGCCACATCGTGTGATTCACACGGAGGGTGCGAGTTAGCCGAAGAAGGAAGTGCATAAGGGTGAGGCCCTTAGTGGACTGGCTGGGCTGAATCAAGGATTCCCCAGACGGGTGCATCGAGGATGCACAGCAGGCGTCCTTGACTATCACTGCGGGAGATAGTTCCTAACACCACAACGCAGCGCCGCCATCGGCGGTAGTGCAAGTTTTGGGGATTCGAGGGTAGTTACGACTGCGGGCGTGCCTGCCTGCCGCCATGCTTGAGGTGAAGACAGTTTCATGTCGTCATCCGAGGATGATCTAGGTCCATTCTTCTGAGAGCCGTGAGTCTAGCGTGGGTCGGCAAACCCAGCTAGGGCGAGACCGGGTACTTTTTTGGGAATGTGATCCTAGCGAGTCGCCACACTCGGAAGATGATGGCGGGAGTGGGAAGAGAACGTTTGGCGAGTGCTTGAAGCGCCATGGGATTGGTTGTGCATTGAAAAGGAAATATGATAAATAATCAATTTGACAGGAATTTGGTTAAAGCGCTAAGTTATAGGCTTTCATTTCCAAAAGCTGGCTTTCATGCAAATAAATAAACCCACCTTTCCTTTGAAACCTCTATCACTAAATGCATTGGGTTGGGTGTTAGCTCGCCGGTGTTTGGATGACCTTGACCTCGCATAAATATCTATCTTTAGACATGGAGGAGCCGTCGAGGAAGATGCCTACGATTGTCATGAGGAAGGAGATCCTCGATGCAGGACCGGGAGTAGTTGCTTAAGATAGGGTTTAGTCGTTCCACCGATCGTGTGTGGTTACACATTTCTTTGGTGTGATTTTGTTATTCTTTTGAACTTGCAAGTTGCCTTTTGGGAGATTTCCGCTACTCGATGAACTTTGGTGCGTAACTAAGGCTTAAATGCCGTTTGCTACTAATGCGATCGGATGATGTTTGTTATGTAATATTTGGACACCGATGTATGAAATGATTCCGGTGTGTAACTCTTGCACTACCCTCTTGATCCGGGGCCTAGTGCAGGTCCGACCGTTCTCGCTAGGTAAGCGAGAAGAGCGCGACCAATGTTACTGTTTAGAATATCAATGATTAACGAAAATCTTGTTGTGGTTTTCTTCTTGAGTCTTGCACAATGATGATCGCACTATCGACATTGATAATAAGTAGGATCCAGTGAAACCTATTCATATATAAGTATTGCAACATATATGTAATTAGTCATATTATGAATGTCTTGAAAAAGGATAAACGAGAGGTTGTGTGATGACATGTATATATACGTACTGGAAGTTAAAGGGCAGAAGTATGTGCGGTTTGTAGTACTGGTCGAAAAGAGCCTTCAGCATGTATTTTTCAACTTCTTTTGGCTTGCGTTTATAGTTAGGCTCGTTGACAAATGATGGGTCAATGAAGCCGATGTCGAAGATAGCCTCTCTTCTACATCGTTGTATCTCCATTCTACATACAAAGGGGATGAGTTATTAGATTTTGCTGCCTGAACTACGGCGAAATGAACACATATATATGGTAAATTCAATCATTAGCTGGAAATACTTACAAACACCAGCAGCTCATTAGAGACACGTTGACGGCATCTCGATGGTAAAATTGGTAGATGTCGTCGAATTCCATCCATATGAGTTCATCCCACGATAGAAATCTTCGTTTTTTATATGGCGGGGAACATTGTTCTTCCTTGAGCGGACTGTTCCATGTAGCATTCATGGAATTGTCGCATCTTGGTTGGCAGATCCCTTATCTTTTCTGGTGCAACCAACTCTTGGCCCAGCTTATATGGCCACCTGACCTCTGCCGTTGGAAGCTCATCTGTTAGTCCCATAGCTGCAGCATCAGACAGCCCCAACTCTCTCAAGAATTCCTCTAGCTGGTAAACTTGGGCTGTCTTCTTAGGTGCCGCCGCCGCCTAAGCCCGTTTCCCTTTCACTGTAGCCTTCGCTATTGTGCGTTTGTAGTTAGTCGAGACAGGAAGAGGCGCTGCACGGCATGTCGCAAAGTGGGCTGCAGCTTTCGGATCAATTGGCACCTTGGGAGGTGGCACCTTTGGTGCGAAGTGTGTCTCAATTTCCTTTTGAACTATTGCTAATGTCTCCTCAGTCGTCATGTCGTATGCCCTTTTTAGAGGTTCCTTTGACGACTGTGTTGACCGGCTAGACTGGGCCTTCTTGGGAGGGGGGTAGCATCGCAGTACTGGTCCTTCGTACTTGGAGTTTCTTCCTTGGAGGAGATTGTGGAGCCGGGCTTCGTGGAGCAGGAGGTGGAGGCGGAGTGCTCTGTATTGGAGACGAGGCATGTCGTTGAGGTGATGTAGGAGGAGGCGTGTTTTGTCGTTGCGGTTGAGGTATAGTCCCTTCGGTCAGCTCCAATTGTTGGATTTCTATTGGTGGAGAGGTCACCTCCACGGTCTTTGGAAATATGATGTACCTTTTTCGCCAAAGAATGATTCCGTGGAGGGCCTGTCCAAGCTTGGTGATGTCATCCCCTCCAGCAATCTCGAGCAGGAGATCTTCATAGCCGCTCGACACCTCCTCCACTATGACCTTCGAGTAACCTGGCGGGATCTCATTGCAGTGGAAAATCTGGCCTGGCTCCACCGGGTACGCCATGCCATAAGCCACCTTGGTGGAGAGGTTATGCGCCTGAATGTGTAGCTCACACTCCCAGCGAACTTTGATGCTGTCCATCGCGTCTTGCCCCAGTCCGTAGAAAGTCTTGGCGGCATTCGACGCGCAGACTACTCCGTCATGCGGAGGTGGGCGGGCTAACCATGGCACGTGTATTGCTTGTACTGCTCCTTGAAGTTTACCGAAAGTGCCGCTGCAGCTTTTGCTCAACAATCTCTCCGATGCTCTGTTGAGTTGCTCTGAGCTCCTTTCGATAAGTTGTATCTGTATGACTCTCTTTTTTGCTTCTTGACCGGCTCAGATGCGTATCGGCATCTTTGGAGAAACCGTACTTCCATGGCACAGACGATCCCATTCCTCTTGTCCATCCTAGGTGCTCGGGGTTTTGAAGTGCGTGTGAGCTCGTCATTCTTCTGTCTGTCACAAAGGAACCGGAGCGAGACATGTCGGCGGTTTCGACAATTCTGTTTCCAACATCCTCCGCTCCCGTGGCATCAACAAGCTACCGTGTGCGCAAGGGCCCTCCGTGACCCATGAACCAATTCATGCAGCGGAATTCCCATTTTGAGAGAGGCGTGATATTCTTGGTCACTAGTTCTTCCTCCCGCTTATCCCATTTAGGTACAGCCTTGATGTAACCACCGGTGCCAAGATGGTGGTGGTATTTTTTCTTCCCAGCATTGATCTTGTTCTGTTGGCTCGCGGCCTGTCCTTCCTCTGACAATTTGTATTCTTCAAATGCATCCCAGTGATCTGCCAGCTTGGGATGTTTGTTGAAGTCTGGCTTTTCTCCCTTCTTGACATACTTGTTGTTCAGGTGAACTTTCCACGACTGAAATTGGGTTGCCATCTTCTTCAAAGTGTATCTTTTAACCTTGTTCTCGTATCCTTCAGGAAATTTGAAGTTCTCCGCGATATCTTTCCAAAGGAGCTCCTTCGTGGCTTGCGGAACTTCAGTCAATTTCTTGATGCTAACTGGGACATGATCCCTAACGTGGAAACCACACGCGTTGTTAAACGGGCCTACTGCAGAAAGATGAGCAATCGGCTTCCTGTCATTGTCAACGTTGGTGAAAACAAACTTTGTAGCAGACTTCTTGTTAGGTCCTCGCTTGGTTTGGTTGCTCGATGTACCGGGCGGAAAATGGACAGAGATGTGAATATTTCATGTCAAAGCCATTTATAATAATTGGTTAAATACGGCTAAATGGTTTGTCCGGATTCTCGTGGTATTACCTCACTTCCCTCAGCGTCCACAGGATCACTGGATCCACCGGCAGCGGTGTTGACAACGTTGGCAACACCTTCATTGGCGCCCAAGTTGCTACCATAGTCGATCTCGTCTAGCAGGAACGCTTCGTCCATCTCGAAATTAGGATCACCACGCCCTGGTGTTGCTATCTATCGTAATTATGAAATATTATTTAATTAGTAAGTATGGAAACTCGTTAAATTGTAAAAGAAATTTATATAACAAAAAATACATTTTCACTCATCTCACTCTCACTCTCCATCACTATCTCCATCTCACTCTCACTCTCTCTCTCCATCTCACTCTCATTCTCTCTCACTCTCTCTCTCCATCTCTCTCTCATTCTCTCTCACTCTCATTCCATCTCACTCTCACTCTCCATCACTCTCATTCTCTCTCACTCTCTCTCTCTCATTCTCTCTCTCTCTCTCACTCTCATTCTCTCACTCTCTCTCTCTCATTCTCTCTCACTCTCTCTCACTCTCATTCTCTCACTCTCTCTCATTCTCTCTCACTCTCTCTCACTCTCATTCTCTCACTCTCTCTCATTCTCTCTCACTCCATCTCACTCTCATTCTCTCACTCTCTCTCTCTCATTCTCTCTCACTCTCATTCGCGCCCCAAGTTGTGCGTAGTGTAACCAAATGTAAAAAATAAACCCATTTCATGAGAACATATGCACAATGAAAAAAACGTTCAAGAAAGAAATTTAGATATGAAAGTAAAGGCTTCCATGGTTACAATAGGGATCAACACATTATACAAAAATTCTAAGAAAACCATTTACAGAAGTATCATGCCAAAAATAACAAGCAAGCGAAATCAATGTGTAATAGTGCTGGATGATAGCAAATTGTCAAAATAAATGCACAATTTCACAAAATTCATGGAATGATTTTTAACGGGGACCAATACACATTACTGATTTCCTTAATTAAGCAATCTACTATAATCCATAATCTGCCAATTGCTCCTTTAACTACCATTGTTGAGTCATCTATGTCAAAATTTACCAGTGGATGATCTACTTGATGATCCCTCGGCTACAAATTATATGCATACAGCATTCTCTCTCATGCTCTCTCTCCATCTCACTGTCATTCTCTCTCACTCTCTCTCTCTATCTCTCTCTCATTCTCTCTCACTCTCTCCATCTGTGTCCTTAGGGACATTTTGTCGAACACCTTGTGGGCGGCGAGTGTACAGAGCGCGTGTAAGCAGAGGAGGGGGTAACCTAGGCCCTTCGGGATGGAGGAGGTCATGGCCTTCGGCGCGACGGCGTGACGGCGACGGCGCAACAAGGCTCGACGGCGGCGCGGGGTGCTCGTGCAGACGACGGCTTGTCGCGACAGAGGAAGAGAGCGCGCGCGGGGACTTAGAAAATTTTAGAGTGTGTCCCCGGCCGGCGAGACATATCCATATTCATAAGAGCACCTCTACAAGCGGTTGGAACCACCAACCCCTTGTAATAAGGGTTCTACAAGCGGTTCGTAATAGAAACTACGTGTAGAACTACCCCTCTACAAGCGGTTCGTATAACCAACCGCTTGTAGAAACCCCTCACGGCTGGCGTGGAGCAGCTGAAGGACCTCTACAAGCGGTTCATATCACCAACCGCTTGTAGAGTGTTTGAAGAGTCAAAATGGTTTGACGCCCCATATTGGTTGAGATAAAACTTTCCCCCCTACTGGCTAGCGAGGGGCACTCGAGTGTGGGTTCACCTGCGGCGTCGCGGGTTCGAGCCCCGCTCGCGCCCCCTGCATTTTAATTTTTGCTTTGCTTTCCTCTTATAATTTAATTTAACACCCCCTCTACAAGCGATTCGTATCACGAACCACTTGTAGAAACCCCTCACAACTGGCCAGAGCGACTGAGGGACCTCTACAAGCGGTTCGTACCACCAACCGCTTGTAGAGTGTTTGAAGAGTCAAAATGGTTTGACGCCCCATATTGGTTGAGATAAAACTTCCCCCCTATTGGCTAGCGAGTGGCGCTCGAGCGTGGGCTCACCTGCGGCGTCGCGGGTTCGAGCCCCGTTCGCACCCCTGCCTTTTAATTTTTGCTTTGCTTTCCTCTTATAATTTAATTTAACACCCCCTCTACAAGCGGTTCGTATCACGAACCGCTTGTAGAAACCCCTCACATCTGGGCGGAGCGACTGCGAGACCTTTACAAGCGGTTCGTATCACCAACCGCTTGTAGAGTGTTTGAAGAGTCAAAATGGTTTGACGCCCCGTATTGGTTGAGATAAAACTTCCCCCTACTGGCTAGCGTGTGGCGCTCGAGCGTGGGCTCACCTGCGGCATCACGGGTTCGAGCCCCGCTTGCGCCCCCTGCCTTTTTAATTTTTGCTTTGCTTTCCTCTTATAATTTAATCCATACAAAAATTACTTAGTCCCTTAAAAAATTAGTTAGTGCATGAAAAAATTAGGTAGTGCATCCAAAAATTATTGAGTCGATTCAAAAAATATTTAGTGCATCCAAAAATTAGTTAGTGCAATAAAAAATTACTTAGTGCATTAAAAAATTAGTTAGTGCATCCAAAAATTTGGTAGTGCATCCAAAAATTAGTGAGTCCATTCAAAAAATATTTAGTGCATCCAAAAATTAGTTAGTGCAATAAAAAATTAGTTAGTGCATTCAAAAATTAGTTAGTGCATCCAAAAATTAGGTAGTGCATCCAAAAATTAGTGGTGATCACATGAATTAATGATCACTTTGTCTTTACAAGTGTTCCTTCGTGGTGATCGCGACGTATGTAAGGAGCATCGACTTCTGTTACATTTAGAACACTTATGTCGACATCTACCGCAAAGGGAGGGAGCTCGTCAAACTGATTATACTCCTCCTCGTCTGTGACGTCCTCAACACCAACAATCCTTCGTTTGCCCTGGAGAACCACGTGTCGCTTTGGCTTACTACTGCAATCATTTTGCTTCTCCCTTTGCTTCTTTGGTTTGTTTGACATGTCCATTATGTAGAAGACCTGTCTCACATCGTTGGCAAGGACGAATGGTTCGCGCCTATAGCCAACTTCTGTCAGGTCCACGGTTGTCATGCCATATTTGTCGATCTTCACGCCGCTTGAAGTCAGTTTGACCCACTGGCACTTAAACAGAGGGACCTTCAATGGTCCATAGTCGAGCTCCCATATCTCTTCTATGTAACCATAATATGTGTCCACATTGCCTTTGTTGTCAGTGGCATCTATACGGACACCGCTGTTTTGGTTGGTGCTCTTGGTATCCTGGCATTTTGTGTAGAAGGTGTAACCATTTATCTCGTAGCCCTTGAATGTGACGATTTCACTAGATGGCATCCAAGCCAGGCATTGCAACTGTTCATTTTCTGACCCATTGACTAGGATGTAGTTTTGTAACCAAGCGCCGAAAGTATCCATGTGCCTCACTGTGATCCAATCCTTGGACCTCCCTAGGAATTCGCGGCGTAGAATACTCTTATGCTGAAGAACATACGAGGCCACTACGGTTGATTGTTTCAGAACAGTGAAATGTGCTTGCTTAAAAGTTAGGAGATCATTGCATGCAATTGCTTTTCGTCCTAGTGTCCCTTTTTCCCGTAGTCTCCCCTCATGGCGTGGTATAGGGACACCAATGGGATGTAGATCCTCAATGTAATCAAAACAAAACTCAACCACCTCCTCTGTCCCATAACCCTCCGCAATGCATCCTTCGGGACGTGAACGGTTACGAACATACTTCTTTAGGACTTTCATGTACCTCTCGAAAGGAAACATGTTGTGCAGAAACACGGGCCCGAGAATACCTATCTCTCTGACAATGTGAACAGTGAGATGAACCATAATATCAAAGAATGCAGGAGGAAAGATCATCTCACGGCTGACCACACTCTGTACCACGTCATCTTGTAGCTTACTTAGCTTATGTGGATCGATGACCTTCTGCCAAACCACGTTGAAAAAGGTACACAACTTTATGATTGTCACCCGGACCCAATCAGGCAAAATACCTCTCACAGCCACTGGGAGCAACTGTGTCATCAGTACAAGACAGTCATGAGTTTTTAGGTGTACGATTTTATTTTCTTTCATGTTTATGAGTCTCTTCACATTTGACGAGTATCCTGAAGGAACCTTCACACTGTTCAAGCACTCTATCATGCTTTTTTTCTCTTCTTTGTTTAGAGTGTACCTCGCGGGATTTAGGTAATGTCCTTTCTCTCTTTTCTGGATGTAGACTATCCCTTAGTTCTAAAAGTTGTAGGTCCTTCCGAGCTTGTAGTGTATCTTTTGATTTGCCGTATATATCCAAGTATCCTAACAGGTTCAAGCAAACATTCTTCGTGATGTGCATGAAGTCAAGTGAGTGACGGATCTCCAAAACTTCCCAATAAGGCAAGTCCCAAAATATTGATCTCTTTTTCCAGATGGGTGCCTGACCTTCCTCGTTTGGGACAGGTTTGCTTTCAGGACCCTTTCCAAACACTATTTTAAGATCTTTACCATGGCAAACACACGTGGGCCACTACGATGCTCAGGCTTATCACGATGGTCTACTTTGCCATCAAAATACCTTCCTTTTTTCCGCAATGGGTGCCTCTTTAGAAGAAACCTACGATGGCCCATGTACACAATCTTTCGAGAGTTTTTCAGGTACATGCTGTCGGTTTCATCTAAGCATTGCAAGCAGGCTTTATATCCTTTGGTAGTATTGCCTGACAGGTTACCGAGCGTGGGCCAGTCGTTGATGGTTACGAACAACAGTGCACGTAGGGTGAAATACTCCCTCTTGTACTCATCCCATACCCGTACATCATCCTCCCACAACATTACAAGTTCTTCCATCAATGGTTTCAAATAGACATCGATGTCGTTTTCGGGTTGCTTCGGCCCTTGGATCAATAATGCCATCATGATGTATTTTCGCTTTATGTACAGCCAAAGAGGAATGTTATAGATGCATAGTGTAATAGGCCAGGTGCTATGGCTACTGCTCGGGTCGCCAAAAGGATTCATACCATCGGTACTCAACCCAAACCTTATGTTTCTCACCTCATTTGCAAATTCTGGGAATGTTTGATCGACTTTCCTCCACTGGGACCCATCAGCGGGGTGCCTAAGCATCCCGTCATCCTTACGCTCTTCTTTGTGCCAACGCACCATCTGGGCATGCGCTTTGTTAGCAAAAAGACGCTTTAATCGGGGGATCACAGGAAAATACCACACCACCTTAGCAGGAGGTCTCTTCTTCTTACACTCCCCCTCTATTTCACCTGGGTCTTCACGCTTCGTCTTGTAACGTGATTCTTTGCACACTGGACAAGCATCCAAATCCACATACTCATTGCGATATAGGATACAATAGTTACGACATGCGTGTACCTTATGTACTTTTAATCCCAAAGGACAGATGACTTGCTTGGCTTCATATGTAGATTCAGGCAGCGTGTTATCTTCTGGAAGCAGATTCTTTATGAGTGATAACAACTCATCGAATCCCTTGTCTGACACACAATTTCTGGCCTTCCATTGCATTAAGTTCAATGTCGTGTGGAGCTTCCTTTGGCCCTTCCCACAGTCTGGGTATAAAAGTGTCCTGTGGTCCTCTACCAGGCGCTGAAACATCTCGAATTGTCTTTCATCTGTATAGTCTCCCTCTCCGTCACGCAACATCTGGTCTAGCTCGTCATCACCAAGATCGTCGACTATATCTTCCACAGAACAATATTGCGTGGCGTCCGCCATACTGTTGAATACCTCTTCTTCTTCACCATCTTCTTCATCGTCTTCCTGGCTGCTCCCCTGTACTTCGCCATGCTTGGTCTAATAGGTGTAGTTTGGCATGAAACCTCTCGTGATCAAATGGGTCATAACCTGAAAGCGTTGGGAGTGCTCCTTCTCATTCTTGCAGTCTACGCACGGACAACATACGAAGCTGTCTGGAAGCAAGAATGCAACAGTGGCATCAAGAAATGCCTTCACGACATCAATGAACTCTCTGGAGCGACGGTCCGCATTGTACATCCATTGCCGGTTCATCTACACAAAGTTCTAAATTTCAGATGCCTTCAAAGATCTTTCACTAAAGTGTTATTTACATTGTAGCAAAATTCCATTCCAAAGTACTTTGACACGTATTTACAAAAGTCATTGTTTCCATGTTTTGGCTATTATCAAAGGTAATAAATAATACACTTATTTTATATATACATGTCATATAGTTATATTTGTACTTAAAACTACTCAAACATGTTGTTAGTTTTATAGTTGTACAAGACATAATCGAAAAGAAATTAATAGTTTTATAGTGCCAAGAATTTATATGCCATATATTTTGCGATGGAGGGAGTGGTTTCTCAAATTTAACCTTTAAAATTAATTTAACTAATTATTTTGTCCCTTTAAATTTTTTCCTATTTTATTTCATAAAACATAAATAATTTTCCTTCCAAACCTAGATCTACTATTGTTACATTGAATGGAGGAGTGTTATATTAAAGATTGTAAAGCTAACAACTTTTGGAAAACAACTCCTTAATTACAATTCATCGTGATCCTACCGAAAATTAAAGTTATGGAGTGAGATTTGAGAGGTGTGTTACATTAAAGATTCTAAACCTAAGAACACTTTTGGAGAAAATAACTACCATAATTCATCATGGTCTTGCCTAAAATTAAAGTTATTGAGTGAGGTAGCAATAAAAACCCCCAACAATCAAAATCAATTTTTTCTCCATATTAAATGCAAAAGAAACAATAATATCTTGGTGAGAATGATGGTAGCATGGTGTTACTAACCTTGATTCACTTAATTTGAAGCTAAATCATTACATTCAAAAATTTGGACAGCACCTCCCCCCAAGAACAGTGCCAGGCCCTTCCCTGTTCATGTATGCGAGCTCGGGGAGGGAGGAAGAGTTTAAATGGGTGGGCGGGACCTCTTCCAGAAGCGGTTTGAGACACCAACCGCTTGTAAATGTCTATCTCTACAAGCGGTTGGTGTCTCAAACCGCTTGTGCTAATTCAGAAGTGGTTTGGGACACGAACCGCTTGTGGAGGTTGCTCAACCCAAGCGGTTGGAGTTACCAACCGCTTCTGGAAACCCTCTCCCACCCGTTGCTAACGAACTGCTTCGGGTGCGAAGGCCAGAAGCGGTTCGCGCCTAACCGCTTATAATAGCCCGCTTGTGATGCCCAGTTCTGTAGTAGTGGATACAAATATATGCAATATCAATATATATAGTATATAACCACAAAGCAGCAAGGGGAGAATTTGATGCGTTAGCTAGGTGACCCTATAGTAGATTCATAAGAAACATGTATATATATATGCACTCTCAGAAAAATAGATGCACGCTTTATTTTAGTAGTCCGGAACGATTTCTTCCATTATCTTAAAAAGACATTTTATTTTAATAAGGACAAATTTTCTTTCAACAATAGTGTGTGTATAGTACATACTATATATGCAATGAATCACTCCGCTTAACATGGCATTTATTTGAAGCTACCATTTTATTAATTTAGGTTATTGGTGTATATGATTGGTCTGGAAACAATCCAGTGATCCCTGAATTATGGTTGGTTCCACGTTTTCTTCCGATTCATCCAAGTATGATTCATATACGTCCATAGACTATATAGAAATATAGGTGGTGGGCATAATATTTAAAGGTCTATCTTCGCAACCATTGTAGTCTCAATAAATGCTTGCACATTTAGTCGGAAAGAGTGTATCCACATTCCGTATCTATAAATAACATAGTATATATATCCAGTGGTGCATAATATTACCTGTAGCACAAACAATTACCAATTTCTTTTGCAAAACAATTACCGATTCCACTATTGTATACGGAATAATTTACTCCTCCTAAAGTGACATTACCATGAAAAGTCAAGCCCTCTTGTGGCACAAAACTGCTGTTAATTGGGGTGCAGCAGAAAGACCTTTTTGTTTTCTCCAATGACATTAGAAGCTACATTAATTCCTTCCTATTCGTCCATACGGACCATACGTATGCTTGCGTACATCTACATAGTACTCCTAAGGCAATGTACAATGTAGTTTCTTAGAGAGGTGCTTAGGAAAAAAATACCTTTTGCCATGTAGGATAGAGAGAGTGCTTAAAGAGATGATAATAGAAGAGGTCAAGTGCTTAGCTAAGCATCCTAGCTAGATAAGTTCTTAGAAGAGGTTGTAACATGTAATACCCCAGCCTGTTTTGATGTGAGGTCCGTGTGACCCACGTGGATTGGTTGTGGTGCAATAATACCACCTTACTAGTTTAGAAAGAGTTGTACCAATATATAATACCAGATAGACATAAACATAGTACCTTAGGTTAACTCTTTTGTCAAAAACGAGGCCGGAAGCCTAAGAGTAGTGCCCTTTAAGGCGAGCTAGGCTATAAGAGAATTTAAGCTAGTGTGTTAAATAACATCAACATCTAATCACCTATATAAGCTTCCTGGTATCAATTGGAAGGGAGATCTTTTATAAAAATACTTAGTGAAGTGGCATTGTCTTCTTTCCTTAAGCACTTAAAATAATCTTCTCTTGCATTGTACATGCCTACTAACCGTCATGCCAACTAAATCTTACGGTAATAAATCATCCCACATCTTGCCTTAAAAATTTATGACCATCGATGTTTGTAATCCATGGTCCATATTAGATCTATACTCTGCCAGACATAAAATACATTAATCGAATTGCTCACTAAAATAATTCCTTAATTATCAAATCTCCCCTCGCCATATACAATTAATGTAATCATATCATTTCACTACTGGGCAAGGGGCCTACACTACCAGTTCCAAACCGGCTCTAGTACCGGTTTTGGAACCGGCTGTAGGCATCCGGGAGTGATGCCCATAGGGTTCCACTACCGGTTGATCTACCCGGTAGAGCCTGCCAGAAAAGAGGGCGCAGGTATGGTGCCGCAGGGTATCTACTACCGGTTTGTATCACCAACCGGTAGTACACCTTGCCAGAAAAGAGAGCTTCTTTGGCGCCAACAGCGGGTTCACTACCGGTTTGTATTACAAACCACTAGTAGATCTAGGGATTCACTACCGGTTTGTAATACAAACCGGTAGTAGATCCAGGGATTCGATACCAGTTTTTATTACAAACCGGTAGTAGAGACCCTATTACCCATCCGACAACAGGCCACAAATTACTTTCAATTCAGGTATAATTGCAATCCATATTTCAATCAGATTCTTAATTCACAGATTTGCATATCAGTTTTCAAAATGCACACATAATTCATTCACAACACAACAAATTCATTCACAACATTAATTACTTCAACAAAGTACATATTCACATTCAAATAATATTTACATTAAATTAATTTAACACATATTCACATCAAGTACACGAGGGAACTGAAGTTTACAATTCAAAATGCAAAAGTTCATTTTTGTCGTGCATCGCTTTTTGAAACCGAGGTTGAGCCCGTGAGTTCGCTAGTCCTTATCGAAGGGCATGGTCTATACGCATGTTCGTGGAACTCGCCCTTTGGAGATATGACCTCATCAACAAGGAAGCTGGCGAGTTGTTCTTGGATTGCGTTGACTCGGTGTGACGAGAGTATGCCTTTCTCAGAATTGGTGAGCTGCCATTAGGTGAAGTGAAAAAATTAATCAATCCATGAACTTTGATGTATAGGAAGTGAGAATTACGAATCGATAAGTATCTACATACCTATTCGGTACTTTGCATCTGACTGTGGTTGATAGTGAAGTATCATTTGAACTCACATACATAGTAGCCACATAAGTTATTTCCCGACTCCTGCTTTATACACTGCGGTGAGAAAGTTGAAAAATATTATTGGCATGGAAAGGTGAAAATCATTATTGGCATGAAAAAGTGGTACGACACATGAATATTCGCTACGTACTGGAAAATCGGTTATAACATGAAGTGCCTCCTAGAATTGACCACCCTTCCGTGCACGGAAACTTGCAAATGCACTGCGCGTGATTACGGATAGTAGTTATTAGAGTTCGACTCACTCGAAATAAATATTACTAGAATAATAATGAAAGGAACATTATTACCTGTTAAGCAAGCATATGATTTTTTCCAAATTTTGTACGGGCCTCTTTTGTGAGTCGAAAACAATGATCTGGCTGCGATCTAAGTAGATAGCAAGAAGGATCCAGTGAAACCTGCGCACATGTCTACATAGGTAATTAGTCCTAATTTCATGTCATGTGAAAAAATTTAGAATGAGAAGATACGAAAACACGTACCCAAAGTTGTAGGGTAGAAGTATAAAGTTTTTGTAGTATTGTCCAAGGAGAGTATTGAGGATATTGTTCTCGGTTTCTTTTGCCTTGTCCATAACGGTTGATTCATTTACAACTATTGGATCGATGTAACCTATATTGTGTTATCCCTTGGAAGTAACCTCTTAATGAGACATAGCAACTCGTCGAATCCCTTATCAGACAAACCATTTGTCGTTTTCCATTGCATCAAGTCAAGTGTGGTACACAACTTTTTGTGGCCCTGCTCGGAGTCTGGGTACAAGAGTGTTCTGTGGTCCTCTAACAAGCGTTGGAACTTTTGGAATTGTCTTTCATCGGTGTAATCTCCCTCACCATCACACAGCATCTGATCTAAATCATCCCCATCAAACTCCCCCAATGTATCTGCCATTGAACCGTATTGGGCTGCGTCCAGGTTTATGCTGTCTCCCTCTTCTTCTTCATTGTCTTCCTGTATAATCCCTTCTTCACCGTGCCTGGTCTAATAGATATAGTTAGGCATGAAACCTCTTTGGAGCAAATGGCTGTGAAGGGGCCTTGAGTTTGAATACTCCTTCTCATTCCTGCAGTCCAAGCATGGACAACATATAAAGCCTGACGGGTTGTACGCAACGGCTCTACTGATAAAAGCTTGCACACCCTCAATGTACTCCTTCGAGCGTCGATCCGTGTGTACATCCATTGCCGATCTATCTACAATAGGATGTAGCAAGCTAATTTTTAACTAATTTTCTCATGATGATTTATCAATTTTTAAAATCTCAAAACCTACATTAATTTACCATGTACATAAACTATTGCTAAATTGGACTCCAGCCCTTTCCTAGGCTATTCACCATGCACATAAATTAATCAATTAAATTATGATCGAGCTAGCTCTAGATTGGAGTAAAATCACCAAAATTTTTAATTATTTGCAATTTACTTCCAAAAATGATCGAGCTAGCTCTAGATTCAAAATCCTTCATCGATCATGTGAACTCCAATTCCAAATCTAATCTAAATAAACTCCAAACATACATAACAAGTTTTTAGCAATCTACTTCAAAAATGAGGTGAGCTAGCTATATAAAGTAAGGATGATGTTACTATCCTTTAAGCCCTTGGATTGGAGTAAAATCACCAAATTTTAAAAAATTTGGATAGCACCTCCCCTCAAATTTCAAAAATCGCCACAGCCAGCACTTGGACTGTATCTAGATTCAAAAGTTTTCATGAATCATGGAAAAAACCACATTTCCTCCAAATCTACAGCAAAGAGGTATACATCTAACGCTATATAAAGTGAGGTTGATGTTACTAACCTTCAAGCACTTCGATTGGAGTAAAATCACCAAATTTTAAAAAATTCGGGCAGCACCTCCCCTCAAATTTCCAAAATCGCCACGGGCAGCACCTCCCTCTCTTCTCTGTTCATGGGCGACAGCTCTGAGAGGAAGACAATTGTTTAAATCACGGGGCAAGGAGACCCCAGTGATCTACTACCGGTTGGTGATACCAACCGGAGAAAGACTACTGTTTAAATCGCTGGGCGGAGAGACTGTGACACCCTAAATTTACAAAAATTAATTTCTTAATAAATTTTTTCAAATCCTAAAGCAATTAGAAGCCTAACCCTTAATTCCCACGGGTTGGGCCAAGCCCAAACCTAGCCCAACACGTGCTTAGCTCTAATCCCATATATAAACCCCCAAAATCAACCCTAATCACATCCCAAAGTGAATCCACACGTGCAGCCGCCGTCACCATCGTCCTCGTCTTCGTGTTTCCTGGAGCAGCCACCGTCATCGTCGAGGTAGCCGCCACGCTCAGCCGTTGCCGTGTCGTCGCGCGCGACCTCCCTGTTGCAGCCGCCAGGACGCCGACGCCACCATGGCCGAGCGCCGCCGAGGCCGCGGACGCTGCCGCCACTGCGCGTGGCCATCATGGCGCGCGTCGCCGCCGCCGTACACGGCGCGCTGCCGTGCCCCCAGCCCGAGCCCCGCCGTCCCCGAGCCGTGCCTCGCGCCGTGCCGTGCACCGCTGCCCGTCGCGCCGCCGCCGTCGCCCATGAGCCCACAGCGCTGCGTGCCCGTCTTCTGCAGCGCCGCCGCCGTGTGCCCCGTCGCCGCCAGCCGGCCTCGCCGTCATCGACCGCCGCGCCGCCCGTTGCCGGAGCCGACCCCGCCGACGGCGCCCTCCTCCTCCTTCCTTTCCCTTCCTTCTCCTTCCTCTCTCCTTCATCGTATTCCTTCTCTCTTTCTCTCTCTAAGCTCTCTCTCTCTGTTTTGATTCTCAGCCACACAGCAGTGACAGCGCCCAGCACCTTATCTCTTCACATGTTGGGCCTCGTGGCTACAGTAGCCAGCCGCGAGCTACAGTACCTTTTTCCAATTTTCCGAATTTCAGTAACATTGTTCCTTCACTTTTCCGCTACGAATTCATCCGAACTCCAAATCCTGCGATTCCAGTTTCTAAAATTCCATAAAATTCATATCTATCTACTGTAATTTTTATATAATTTTTCAATATATTTACTGTTTTTGTTATTTATTATTGTTCTTCTCGATTTGCGTGCGATAGATCATGTGGGTGACGAAGGAGAGTTCGCCGACGCCGCCAACGCTCCGCAAGGTCAAGAAGATCAGGAAGACAAGTCTTTCCCTAGAATCCCATTTTCTAGATTTTGCCCAAATTGCTATTTAATTAAATCGTGCGTATTTGCTATAGTGAATCCTAGTGCATGTCGTTATTTACATGGTGTGCACCCACGATCATGACAAACCATAGGATGATAATGTTATATAATTTGCTACTGTTTTAAAATTATTAGTTGGCTTAGCATTGCTTAGATAGTCACCGGGGGTAATTCCCACTGATATGATCATCATTAAGCCCTTTAATATGAGAACTTGGAGTATCTGAGTATGAGACATGAGAACTTGGGTTTCATGGTGGGTTTGTTCACTCCTTAATTAAAATTTGACCAACTAATAATTTGATTCGGAGCGGGTGACTTGAGTCGACGCTCCGGTCCTTAAGGACCGATGATCGTGATGGATTTAACTAAGAATTTCCTGTGCGACCGCAAGCCCGGTATGGGATGGGCCTGATCTAGAGGGAGAGTAACGTCGGAATTGCCACCGTCCTTGCACCGTGGATGAGGTCCCGAGGGATGCGTCATTGCCGGTGTATAGCCCGGGGTGTTGGACTTCGGGGTACTTGTGTGAATATCAGGTACAGTTGAAGCCCCTCGGGGTACTTGTGTGAATATTAGGTATGACCGCGCCAAACTCGGGGTTGGTCTTTTGATGGATTTTGTTACGATGCTTTCCGATAGGGGGGTATCGTATCTTGCGGGGGAAGCGTGCAACCTCTACAGAGTGTAAACCTATTCGAATGGCCGTGCTCCCGGTTATGAGCGTCTTGGTGGTTTTTCACATCGTAGCTACACCTTAATTAATTTGACTTGGGTAAGGTTTTTTCGGCCGTGTGCCGTTGCTAGAGATGATTCATGTTGAACGAGAACGAGCATGAGAACTTTATCGAGATGATGATTTGAGATAATGAGAATATGAGTTATGACACACTGAGTTTGAGAATTATGCCATGTTTACCTTATTGTTGAGAATAATCATGAGAATTGCTATTTATTTACTTATGTTTTGTCAAATGATTTTGTACTTCTAAGTTAAATGCTTTTATGCAAATGAGCCACTATCTTTCCTAGGATAAGCCTAGCCTGGCCCTTCCCAGGAAAGACATTCTAGCATTCGCGTGCTAACCCTGGCTTTTATTTGGGGCTGCTTATTTCACGAGCAGGTCAGGAGTACGACCAGGAGTTCGTTGGGGAGTATCCGGATGATGCGCAGGACTACTAGCTGCTCCCGTTCAGTGCGTGCCCGTGGCCGAGATGGGACACCATTATCATTTTTTATTTGCTTCTTAATTGCATTTAGTGAAGACTTATGGTCATTATAAATTATTGTAATAAGTGGAGCTGTTGCACTCTGAATATTTTATTTAGTAATGCAGTGTGATACTGGTAATTCATTTTTGTTTACTGTGGGTATGAGCACGGATCCTTGGGACTCATACCGTTAACACAGAGGGTCCGGTTTAGTAAAATCGGGTCCTGACGGAGACTCAAGTGATCTACTACCGATTGGTATAACCAACCGGTTAGGACCCCAATCATCGCCTACCGGTTTGTGATACAAACCGGTAGTGAAAGATTCACTACCAGTTTGTGGCTACAACCGGTCGTAAAACAACCCTCTCCAACCCAACCCGGACCTTGGATGCCCTTGTAGCTATTGAACCGGTAATGATGCAACCATCACTACGGGTTGATATCCAACCGGTAGTGATGGGCCAGTAGTAATGCCCTGTTCTCTAGTAGTGTTTGTGATACTGTCCGATCTTCACAGCCTAGGATCCCTATAATTACATCAACCTACGATAAGAAATATAAAGAATTTATGATTTGTCAATATCAAAGAATGAGAATTGACTATTTGACAATAATAATGAGTCAATGGCATACGGCCTCACAACCCACGTGTGACAGGATAAGTGACAAATAATTAATTGCCAATCTACTTTTTGGAGTGACAAATCATTAATTAATCTTAAAATTATTGGCAAACCACATGCTTGAACCAATCTGCTAGTCAAGCTGCATATACAAGACATGACATATTATGCACGCAAGAGTGCACGCATCACTACACCAAAACAAGTCATATATATCGGTATATCTGTACCGATTTAGTTAGAATAGGCACAAATAAGGTAAGTAGTGTCGGTTCTTCAGTGAACACGCGTCAAAAGTTTTAATGTGCCAGTGCTAATTATGAACCGACACAGATTACAGACTATATTGTAACAGTTCGTATAGGAACCCGGAACATATAATCAATATATATGTGGCGGTTGAAAATTACAACCGGCACATATAAAGATTTTTCTGCGTGTCAAGTGAATAGGCGTGTCGCTTCGTATGCATAAGTGTCGGCTAGAAACTACAATCGGCACACATAACGTTTCGTCTCATGAGACGTTTCGTGGGCTTTTTTATCCCTATCACATCGATATGATCTAATTGATCCCCCATTCTTGTCCTCCTCTATCACTCGTAGATCTCCATTGCCTCTTCCCACTTAGCCATGGCCCAATCCCTTTCCTCCCCCTATCGCTGCAGCCCTTTCCACCTGCCTCACCATTGGCTCATCCCTATCCACCGACCGCGCAGCCGAAGCCCTTTCTACCCGTGGCGTCACTGCCTTGTTTGGCCTCGCCATGGTCACCATGGCCTATTGGCAATCTGTCGCCTCGCGAGAAGGAGCTGACCGTCGACTAGGAGCCCTCAAGAAGGAGTTGGCACCCAATTGACAGCGGGCCACACCATCCAATTTGTCTTTGGATCCTTCGGTGTGTGGTCTCACCGGCGAGAGGATGCCGGCAATGAAGCGGAGGAGCTAGAGGACAACAGAGAAGAGCTCATGGCTCCTTCGTGGAAGAGTCGGAGGAGGAGACCATCGTTGAATTCACCTAAGGGTCCAACAATAGGGACACCTCCCTCAAGGACGACGAGGAGGCTGTGGGCCATGATGACAACGTCAACGGCTACTACAAATCCATGCTGGCGAGTGGTGGCGATGACAAAGATGCCATAATGCAGATAGCTAGTTAGGTAGGGTTGTACAGTAGTATATGTAGGTAGCAGTAGCAGCCTATCTAGCACCGGTATGGTGCTGGCAGTTAGGCTAGATAAAAAATATTTTAAAATTTATCTATGCTCGTTCTAACTATAAACCGGCATAGAAAATGCGTCATCTGTGCCCTGTTGTTTTTACCAGTTCAAAAACCGGCACTGATGACCGTTTGGAACCAGCACTGAAGACGTGTTCTATAATAGTGCTGCCCGCAGGAATTCACAAGGTAGCTACGAGACACTGAACAAAAACAATTAAACTGAACAAAATATTCCTAATTAACTCCATCTGCGATAGTTAGCAAAGGAAATCACCTTATGATCCATATGTACACGTCATCTATGTGGGTGGTCATAAGTCCATACCTTGTACCATTGGTATCATAGAAAGATGTCCACTTACCAACTATTTGTGTTTTGCTCTTCACACGTTGAAGTATAATGGGAAGAACATAATTATTGCCATCTACTGTGATTTTAGTCACTCTATGTGTTGCGACCCGGGCACAAGTATACCGGGCAACCCAGGTCGTGACCTAGGCCAGGCACTGACCTCTATATGTCCTAAGGTACAGCTAAGTCATCACTGTTGGTTACAACGACAATGCCCTCTTTATGTAGGGCCTAGGACATAAAGTATGACTCAAACTCTAACCTACCCTGCGAAGGGGACCGGGTAGGCTACGCTAGCACAAATCGAAATTTTCTACCATGATCACCTAGGACATCATGCAACACTACTAGAGAAGTGGACATCACTACTGGTTATCCGCGAACCGATAGTGATAGTTGCATCACTACCAGTTTGAGCCACGAACCGGTAGTGATAGCTAATGAGCCATGAACCGGTAGTGATCACCGAGGCATCACTATCAGTTTGAGCCACGAACCGGTAGTGATGCCTCGGGTACTATCACTATAGGTTTGAGCCACAAACCAATAGTGATACCTATCCATCACTACTGGTTTGAGCCACGAACCTGTAGTGATGCCTTGTTTCTGCAAAGTTTAAAAGGAATGCATATTCTATCTATATCACTACGCGAGAGTGGGTGGGTTGGCTAGATGGGTGAGGCTGGAATCATGAGGTCTCGGGTTCAGGGTTCAAGTCTTGCTTCTCCCAATATATTCTCAACATATTTTTAAACATTTCAAATACTATCACAACAGGTTCATGCAACCAATAGTGATACCCTGGAGTATCACTCTCGGTTAGGTACTATCGGTTCCACAATCCAGTAGTGGAACCAGTAGTGAAGAGAGTTTCTCCAGTAGTGCAAATAGGAGATCATGGATTGATCATTACCCTTGATGCGCAGTGGCAGCAGAAGAAGAGTTAGAGTAGCCGGTTCCAATGTTGTGTGCATTGAGGTACACGAAGTAGTGTTCACACCGAGACGAACGTCTCCTCCTAGTCGCTCACCACTGCAACAACGTTGCACTTACTACCATAAAGGAAGTATTTGATCTCACCGAGATTCTCCTCCTCATCACCGATCCAACAACACCTTTACGGTGGCCATACGTCCAAGGGAGGAACATTGTGCGTTGGTGTGCTAGCACTGCCACGCACAGCTAGGGTTGGTAGGAGGTCGGTAGGGCAACAGCTATGGTTTCGTGGTGACGAAATGACTTGGCTACACCGCCTAATACCTCCTCTTATATAAAGCATGCACTAGTGGGCTTCTAAACTAGAGGCCTATTAGGACTCTAATCCCCACGCGGATCAGTATCCAAAAAACCACTAATGGATAATCTATTAGATGTGTTCCAACCTGTTAAGTGCCTGACCCGTTAGGTTTATATGCAAGCGGCTGTAGCACTAGAAACCTTTTTTCCGAACCACAAGTCAATAGTAGTTCTTAGCAAGACATATTGACTCCCGAATGCACAAAATAATCATATCGAATAAACCTTGATATACTCACATATCAATCCTTTTGCTGCATGATACATGTCAAGCTCAAGCCAAGATACGTGCCACCCTTGTGATAGCACGACCATTCACTCAATCTTGTGGTCGATGCTGAAATCGTGATTAACACTTTAATCATATTGGCATAACCATGCACTTTTCAATCCAACCACCTTAAGGGGTCTAGAGATATCTCTCCCATTATTGAGGAGAAAAATTTTCATTTCAATCGCTCACACCCCCATGCTATGTTTTATAGCATACCCGAAAGCTATCTTACGGTGTAGCGGTTGATAGCCCCTCAATGACGATCTCAAGTCTAAGGATTATATACCACTCAATAAACACTAATGACACATGTAAGATAACAATATTAGCAGTGTCTCGGGGTGGGTCTATTCGACACCATGTTCTCTAACATGTGTTCACATTATTGATTTGATACCTCTATATCTATGATATGTGAAACATTGCCATCAATCAATACATGTGCTAGTCAAATCATTACTATCCTAGATAATGATATGAGTTCAACAACACATAAACAATGTGTCTCACAAGCAAGTCTACTCGGTGAACAATATAAACGATATTTATTCATAGATGTGATACAATCATCTTCATGATCACCTCTAGGGCATTTCACTAACACCCTGTATATTACAACTAAGAGTCGAACGTAACCCTATTCGTACACATATTCGGGACAAACTCTTACAAACTCCACTTTCACAAATATGACTTAACCACCTAGTAGCTTGAAATTGTTCTATGCGAGCATCCGTGTGCTCGGACTTGAGTTGAGATTTTATAGC
Organism: Olyra latifolia; assembly: GCA_036346145.1. Lineage (NCBI taxonomy): Eukaryota > Viridiplantae > Streptophyta > Magnoliopsida > Poales > Poaceae > Olyra > Olyra latifolia. The sequence continues at coordinate 28,021,013 of CM070528.1, read as the reverse complement.
TTATTAAGAGCTGCACAACGAGTTTAACTTGGTAGCCATCCTCTCTGCTATCATCAAAGTTTCATCACTTTTCAAGATCCTGATGGTCTTCCTATTTGTATTAGCCTAGAACACCATCCTATCCTCATGTAATGTCCTGAGCGAAATCAAATTCCTCCTTAGCACTAGCACATGCTTCACACATGAAGTGCCCGATCAACTCTGTCATGCATCTTGATCTTGATATCACCCACTATAATGGCACAATAGACTGTGTTATCTTCCAAATAGACTGAACCAAAATCACTTGTCGTGTACGAAGAGAATCACTCCTTTTTATGTGTCACATGAAAAGAACTGGCAGAATTCAACATTCATGCTTCACTTGACTGCATATTTGATAGTAAGAAAAGCTCACCATTGCTATCCAACTCAACTTTAGTCATTGCCATATTAGCACTTTTCCCTTCCTTAGACAGTCTTTTCTCATATATCCCCACTCCTTACACTCGAAGCATTGCACCCTTTTCTTCTTGCATTTCTCTCTACTCCTTTCCTGCTATGTTCACCTTTGAGTGAGAGAGCATCACTGTCAGGAACGTCCACTACATTGTTCCTTTCTCCTTAATTCTTGATCTAGTAACTCCGCAGTAATATTCTTAGTACTAATACTATCCTTGTAATATGTCAAAGTCGTCATAAGATGGCCATAGGATGGTGGTAACAAACAAAGAATAATTATGGCCTAGTCTTCATTGGTAACTGTCACATCCAGCTTTGCTAGTTCCCCAACCAACTAATTGAAGACGTTCACGTGCTCCATGAGATCAGACCCCTTCTGCATCTTCGGCCCATACATCTTTTGCTTCAGATATGGTTTATTGGTTGGAGTCTTGGACAAGAATTGAATGAACAATTTATCCTGGATTTCCTTTGGCGTCATTAGGTCCATCACATGGTCCATGACTCGATCGCACAACACAACCTGATAGTCGTGGCTAAGCGTAGCTGCATCTCCTCAAAATCATCATCCTCTACCTTATCTAGTTTCTTTACCAGAAGAGCTTCCAAGATTCCCTGTTGCGTCAACGGATCAACGGATCTTTAATCCTTGTCTGCCACAAACCGAAGCTACAGGTATCATCAAACTTCACCAAATTGAAACGTGTTGGATGTCATACTGCTGACCCATGGTTTGACCGGCTCGACGACTGGTTTGTTTTTTGATCCTCCCGACTTGGACAGATCACAACTAACCTCGTCTTTGGTTTCACCGCCCGACCTATCCGACACCTTAGACAGATCACCGCAGACTTTATTGTTAGCTAGCTTGACCTACCAGTCATACCACCTTCAGCCTCCCTTCAAAACCTACACTACTGTGTTGCTCTGAAAACTATGCTCAAAACGGCTTTATTTGGCTCTAGATCTAGATTTATTGAATCTCCCAAAACTCTCTTCTGATTTTATGTTTTTGGGCTCCCTTGGGTCTCATATTTCTAAGAAAATGAGACCCCTACTTCTTCTCTATCTTGAAACTCGAGTCCATGAAAAATAGACTCTTCCTAAAATAAGACACCTTTTTTATTTGTCTCAATCTTGGTGTTTGTGTACGCTCGGTCCATGGTTCGTGGCCACATGCCCACTAGTCCCTGCTCCGTCACACGACTAGACTACATGCAGCACCACCTGCTACTCTAATGGCCTACTGTGTGACCCACCACTTTAGACCCTTCCTAAGCGCGCCACATGTTTTTTTAGGGAACACCACATGTTGTGGCATGCATTGGGCTCTAGATCATGTCTGGTTGCATGCAGCATCGGCTACCCACGGGGCCTGCCACTCCAACCAAGTCTCCCGCACGCAGCTGCGCCTAGCACCATGGTGGTGCCCAGCACCTCTTCACGTTGCCTTGCCGCGGCATGCCGCTGCGCCACCGCCTCTAGAACCATCGCCTTGCAATGGGGCCTGCCTGTGACACTACCGCCGCTTGTTTGCAAGGTGGTCCACTGTGGGGTCGTCCTTGGCACTTCGGTTGCCCACAAGCATGGCCGATCACATATTCGAGACCACATCGTCTACACGAGACCCACCATGCCACTACATCTCTTTATCTCGTACACGACTCCACCTTCAAATCCAACCTCTAACGCTCCTGCGCGCTATCCGCATGCCACCACATACCTCGTCATGTGCAATATCATTGCCGCACACTGGTTGCCCGCATCACCAACACATAATTTCTCCTTGTGTCATGATGGCTTTATGTGCAGTCATGATGGCTTTATGTGTAGCATGTATGTGGTTGTATCGCCTCTTGTGATGCTCTCACCGCTCCAATCTATCCGGTTGTCCACCATTTCTGGCCCTTGCTGGTCTGATCACGAGCCGAGGTCGCCGCTGCTATCGCATTGAATCCACCAGCCTCCTTGTCGGTTTGATAACTATGTCTGGCGGATCCTCACCGACTGCAGCCTATCAAATGATCCGGGCTGCCTGCCCAAATTCTCCAACACAACTAATTGAATCGTCGATCACTGTCATGCTCCACCTTGCGTCAAAGAATACAGACACCCGTGGAGACATGAATCTCGCGCCTCCAAGAATATCTTCCACATAATCCACCTTACTCTAATACCACTTGTCAGAAATTTAACACCATGCAAGATCTAAATGGCACCAGGAGCACGATGTTTGATGATAAAGTTTAGCATAACTGCCTACATCTGTGGGCATAATTGCGGGCGCTCCTCCTAAAAGCACAAACACACCATGCCACCCAGGTCTTGGCCACAGGCCAACCACTAGCCCCTTGCGCACCTTGCGTTACGGGTAAGTCATCATTGTGGGTTACAACAACAGTGCTCCCTTTATATACGGCATAGGATATATAATCCGACTCAAACTCTAACCTACCCTGCCTATCACATCTTACGGTCCAAGCCTATCATATTTAGGGTCCAATGTAACCCTATTCGTGCACATATTTGATATAAACTCTTACAGTCTCTTAACCTCCTTCTTAGCGGCTTTGTTAGCACACTTTTGGGAGTAGGCCATGCATGACAACATATCACATTGTCAAGATGCATCGATGCATGCACCGAACACAAAGAATGCTCTCTTTAGTACATCTTACATGAATCTGCTTTAAAAGCTTTCCAAAATATCAATATAGGTCCAGAATTCCTTTGTTTTATAACTTGAAGTAGATCAAGTAGGTTGTAGTACGAACTTTAGAACATACTAAACCTTTCCTTTCTTCCATTGCCTTTGCTTCTGTCTCCAAGCCATTGTATATCTTACTATGTATTATAACCTCTCCTCTATTGCTACGATGATGGTACACTTAAAATCTATATATGTTTTTGTAAAAAGCTTGAAGATAGGTTCTTGTGCTATGCATGCCATGAACTCTTATCACCATGTATATGTGCAAAGCAACTTTCAAGCAATTCCAAAAGGATGTTCCACTTAGATTGGTATGAATGAGCATATAATGGGTTATACACTTCACATCATACATACGCAGGCTAGACTTCTCTACGTTGGATGTACTTTTTAGTGGCCCTTCCAAAATGTTTACTTCGTACACCTCTTCCTCCATACTTATGTATAATGTTCTTGGCCTGACCTCATAGGACACCCGCTCACCTTCATGCACTACTAGGTTCTCGATTTCTAATTATGCTCCCCTCCAATGGAATGCTCATGGGTTTTTGATCTCTTCCACTTCAAAGTGACTCAATACTATCTTCGTATATATTCTTGTCACAATATACATATGGCTAACTATGGTTTGAGCACCTGATTTCTTCGGCATCACCATTGATGTCATTTTTCATACATCGATCCCTTGAGCAAGATGGACTTTCTAGAATGCTTGGTCGACCGGCAAGACCTCTTGCCATCCCTGCACCACCAATCTCACTGATGAGCTCACAAATCTACCATCTATTGGCATGGGGGTGCACGCTGCTGCTAAATTCACCAAGAAAACCTAGGGAGAAACATTTTGCTGGCAAAAAGCAACGACCACACGAGGGTTAGTGAGTTTTATGGCTTTTTAGGTCGCAACAAAACAGTGTCATTTGAATTGGAGAAGGAGGGGAACATTTACCAAATAACATCAACCTCAATTTCTCAGGCTAATCATGTTCCCTTGAATTGGTGCCACGATGTGTTGATTTCCAGACTTTACGCAAGATAATCACACTTTTACACAATTTGTAGAAATACTTGATCCCTATATACCTATGGAGGCACAAATAGCATAGCTTTGAGATCCTCAAAATTCTAAGAAAAAGTACAAGATTCTCATATTATATGCACATGGATTTCTTAAAGGACAGCAAAAAACAAAAGATCACGAAGCACCAGACAACTCTGCAATGATGTTTCAACATTATGTATCGAGATCCAAAAATTCACACCGACCTAACAAATCGCCAAGTTTATTAAATATTCCGCAAAAAGAATCATGGGATGCCATGGATGTCAAGACAAGCATATCTTTAACTGTCGTTGTGCTTCGGCGCTGAACTTCTGATATACTAAGGACATGTACAAAGGAGAGACCAAGAAAGATTTCTTAACACATTTATTTATGTACAAGAGCCTAGTTGCTACAAAGGAGAGTCTCTTCATTCATTAAAAACTCTCCTACCGGGTTCCACCTCATTAATCTGCTCCTGCCTTTTTGCTCCCGCAGGCCGCAACGCTTGCTCCTTGCTTCTTGCTCCTCCTTCTTGCTAGCTTGCTGCCGGCTCCTGCTTCTTGCTCCTTTCTCCTGCTCCTTCTTCTTGCTAGCTTGCTTCTTGCTCCTTCTTCTTGCTAGCTTGCTCCTTGCTCCTGCTCCTGCTTCTTGCTCCTTCTTCTTGCTAGCTTGCTGCCGGCTCTTGCTTCTTGCTCCTTGCTCCTGCTCCTTGCTCCTGCTCCTTGCTAGCTTGTACGTGTACTCCTGCTCCTTGCTTCTTGTGCTTGGATGGCATCGGCCGGCAGCGGTGTTCTCCACTGCGGCGACCAGCGGCGGCGACCGATGGCAGCGTCCTCCACGGCGACCAACGGCGGCGTCTTCGCGGAGGCAACCAGCGGCGGTGTCCTCTTCTACCTCGCGACGACGGCGGCGGTGTAAGTTGGGGATTTGGGGGTCGATTTCGGGTGGATTTGGGGGTGCATTTGTGGTGGATTTGGGGGTAGACGGGGGATTTGGGGGTGGATTTGGGGAAGGACGTCGATTTGGGGGACATGGCGACAGATCTGAGAGTACTGGGGTAGGGATTTGGGGTGGAGACGACGTCGTCGTACAACAGGGTTTTCTTCCGTCTCCACGGCATCGGGTGTGCAGCCCGGAGACGTCTCCTCCTCAAGAGACGACTCCGTCTCGATGCTCCCAAATCTTCAGCCACGTCACAAGATTTATGCCAAATCACCTCTAACAGACGCCCTAATTAAGGGCGTTGTACATGTCCTAAGGGTTGCGCCTGATGCACCGGTACCTCCTAAACATGGCAACAATCTTCCTCGAAATATTGTAAAAAAATATTATATAATTCTCGAAACTTGCACGAGCTATCAACGATGAAGACAATATCGTCATCGGCAAGATTTTGAATAGCAAATGAACATGAGGAATCAATAGATTATGAATTTCGCAATAATTATTCAATGGTGTGTAAGAAATATTAATTAAAAGATCCAGAATCGATAACGAACATATCACAAAACGATTTTTCAGTGTCTCAACTGTACACCTTTTCTTTAGTCCTTGACCCTTTATTTATACCATTTTATTCATACCAGTAGATTACATAAAACCGACTTGGACTCTTCATCTAACAAGAAAACTCTATCTTCTAGTCTCATATGAACTCGATGCTACTCAAACATGAAAACGACTAGAACACTAAAACTAATAACTCAAACCTAATCAAGATTAAACCTAACAATCACCCCCTAATCTTGATACTCTAATTCGTTGAAGCAATCAGACACAACTATGACATGCTCAACTTATACTCCATAAAGGATAGCGATGTTTCACACTTTGATTTCGACTTTAGGGTGGTGACACGTCTACTCCACGTCTAGGGCACAACTTGTCAAAACCCGCTTCTTCATATCCAACTTCAGATGGCGTCACAGCTTCTCAACATTCTAGACTCAACTCGTTGAACCTTATAGCAGTGTTGGCTCTTCTTCCGCATCAGAAAGAAGTGCCTCCTCCTTCTTTGTAGCACGACACTCTTTAGCAAAGTGTCCGTACTTTTGACAGTTGTAGCAACGTAATTTCGACTTATCAAAAGTGCTCTTCTTCTTCTTGTACCTGGACTCCCATTGGGCACGAGTAAGGAGGAGATGTTCGTCGTCGTTGTCACCGCCATGAACATGCACACGCTCCTCATACGCCTTGAAGCGCCCGACCACCTCTTCCACCGTCATTTTCTTCAAATTCCCAAATTTCTCAATAGTTGAGACAATTTGTAGGTACTTGTTCGGGATAGCCCGGAGAAACTTTTGCACGATGTAGCTCTCCTTTATCTTGTCACCAAGGCCGTGGATTTGATTGACGAGAGTCGTTAATCTTAAGGCGAAGTCATCCACCTATTCCGTATCCTTCATGTGTAAACCTTCGAATGCACTTTTGAGGGTTTGTGCACGTGCCTCCTTGACACGATCGGTCCTGACGTTCATGGTTTTCAGCACCTCCCATGCTTCTTTCGCCATCTTCTCAGCCAACATAAAGAGCATCTCGTCGGGGATCCCTTGGTAGATGGCTACCAATGCCATCCGATCCAATCGTGTGTCGGTGACACCAGGCTCGACGGCATCCCACACGCATTGTGCCTTCATGTACACCTTCACCTTGATCGCCCAAGTAGCATATTTGCTCTTGGAGAGCATTGGGTACTGCAAGGACACATCCCTTTCCTTGCTCATTGCTCTCTCTACCAATGGCAACTCATCGCCGCTGCTGCTTTCGATGCTTCTCGGCATGATCTTGGGCATACAATGTAGTTCTGATACCAATTGAAAGATCCAGGATCGATAACGAACATTAGTGCAAAATAATTTTTCAATGCCTACTATTTCCCTTTCTCTCCCCTAGCCTTTTATTTATACTAGTAGATTACATGAAACCAACTATGATTCTTCATCTAACAAGGAAAACTCTATCTTCTAGTCCCATACGAACTCAATGCTACTCGAACATGAAAACGACTCGAACACTAACACTAATAACTCAAACTAAATCAAGATTAAACCTAACAATATTCTCATAGAAAATGACCTTACACCATCCTGTTAAATATATATTTTGCTCCCCACATGCATTTGCATGTTCGTTTGGCTTAAGTAAGTTTTCCGTTGTGCAGGGAAATTTTGGTGCTTCACAAGGTTGACTTATATGGCAATAGCTTATCTTTATGGTAAGAAATTTGTTGGTCCGACTACAACAACTATATTAGCTTTAAGGGATGAGCTTTACGGTTCGCAATACAGTGAGATCGACTGGGACAAGGCTCGTAGTATGTGCGCCAAGGTTTGTCTATCCCCACTAAATCCCCAAGACTTCATTAAGACTATATTTAAGGCGTGCACAATATAGTTATTTACTTATAAATTAAAATATATTGTCCAGGGTCTCAGGACTTGAATTAAAATGGCTTTTGTAATTATAAATATAGATAATGCAGTTTCCAAATAAGTTATTTGAAATGAAATAGTTTTTATCTCTACTACTTAAACATGGCTTGTGGTGAGTAATGATGAGTGGTGGTCTATTTTTACTAGATCATTCTACCTTCGTTCTTGCATTAACAACACATATACCCAACCCCACTACCTCTCTTGTCTGTTCAAAATTTGAAATCACCATCGGTGGAGAGGCGATATTTTGAAATCATTCTCGAAATGGGTATTTACTTTGTTTTGATCCAATATTTTAAAAATGTAATAAAAACCATGTAAGCCAAGAAAATTGTTTAAAACAAGAAGACAATATTTAATTGCATGAAAAAACATAATACTTCATAGCTAGCGAAATTACTAGGCAGTTGACATTGTATATGAGATTCTAGTTTTTTTACTATTTATGTTTTCGTAGAAACGCACGGACATTTAGCTAGTAATTATAAAAATAAATAATATGGTGTCCGTATAAGCTCTTAAATACTCAAGGAATACAACAAAATGTGCAATCGTGTACGACTACTCTTTTTTTTTTTTGCTCACAAACTGGTCGGTATTTTATCTATTTACATTTACAAGCATAATTAGGACAGCTTTAATTGTATGGTCGAGCCCTATCCCTCGATCTTCCGGCATCACTCACAAAACAATAGGTCACTGATTGTGAATGAAACATAAGCTTCTTAAGAAGGTTCAAATCATGCTGTCAATCACAAAGCCTAACCGGCCGTACCGTCAGAACTAAAAAAGTACCTAGAGATTTGTCCATCTCCAAACACCATAGCCCATAAAACAGTAGAAAAAGCAATCTTAACCTTCAGTTTTACCTTGGCTGTCGTATTTTGATGCTTGACGGGTCTTTTTGTCGTGCTCTATTCTTTTTTAGATTATCTTTTCATCTGACCTAATCCTGGGTTCGCAACAAAAAATGGCTAGTCCCAATAAACCATATGTCATTAATCATTGACACAACGAGTGGATTCTAGATGCAACAACTACAATAGCTCTAGGTGTGATGAAATAAAAATACAAATTCGGTACGTAGCATAGGAAATGTGAATTCAAAGGAAACAAATATGAAGAGATAAAGATTTCGATACACTCGATTTTATTTGTTTTGTTTCTCCTTGTATACACCATGTTTTGATTGAAAATAGATGTTTGCACTACACCAAAAACACATATTTGTGCCGGTTCAAAACAGCAAAAAAAAAAAGAGGCATAGATGACATCGGTCATCTGTACAAGTTTTTAAACCGGCACAAAAGAGGTCATCTGTGTTAGTTCTAGAACCGGCACAGATAAGAATTTTTGAAAACACGTTTTTAGACTAAAAATTAATTTTAAAAATAATAAAAATATTTTTTAGGACCTAGCACTTTACCACTACTCCCCTCCACCATCTATACTCACTTAGATCATCTTTTTGCACGAAATACAAACTATGCATCTTCTAGAATTCAAACTCAAGATCTCTTGCATCCAAATTTTCCCTCCTAATCATCTCACCCCACATCATATTCTATTTACAATAGGTTATGCACACCTCTTAATATATGTTTTTTGAATCTTCCAACAGCTTTTTATGCATGTAAATGATATCAAATAGAAAAGTTTTCAACTATGAAGTTGAGTATTTTGTCAAAGTCTACATTTTTCACGTAAATTTAGTTTCTATCCGATTTCGTTTGAATAAGTTATAAATATTTTATCCTTGCGATTATTATTTAGGCATCTATATTCACTACTACAGATAAGGGTTTCACAAACGGCCTATCACAAGCGGTTGACTTCGGCCCGCTTGTAGTTTGAGAAATGCAAGCGGTTTGAAACCAACAGGCCAGAAGAGGGCTTCTACAAGCGGTTCGTGTCCCGAACCGCTTGGAAAACCCATTTCTACAAGCGGTTTGTGTTCCCAACCGCTTATAGACTTCTACAAGCGGTTAGGGACACGAACCGCTTGTAGAAATGATTCAAGCGGTTGGGACACGAACCGCTTGTAAAAATAACTTCAAGCGGTTGAACACGAACCGCTTGTAAAGGCCTAGTTTTCGAAAGGCTAAAAAGAAATTTTGTCCTACTCTATCAAAGAGCACGCGTGGGTGAGTTGGCTAGCTGAGTGAGGTATGGGTCACGAGGAGGCATGAGGTCCTGGGTTCAAATCCCACTTCCCCCAAATATATTTTACCCTTTTTTACACACTATCATAAGCGGTTGAGGGAACCGCGTGTGATACCAGCCAGGTATCACACGCGATTTCGTACAAGCGGTTCAAAAACCGCTTGTACAGGCCCTTACGAACCGCTTGTGATGTTCCGTTCTGCAGTAGTGATTGCTTCCAATGAAAAGATATCAACTACAAAGTTGTAGATCTCCTTGAGAGCTATAATTTACATATAATGTTTGTTTTCATCCATGCTCGTACGAAAAAGTTATAAAATTCTAAAGATCTAGAAATTTTGAAAATAAACATCTGTCGGTTCTAACCACGAACCAACATAGATACTGCATAATCTGCGCCAGCTCGTGGCTAGAACTTGTGCATATACTTAGATATATCTGTGCCAGTTCATGGCTAAAACCGGCGAGCCTTGAACCGGCCGGTGTAGATAACACAGTATCTGTGCCGGTTCTAGCCTTGAACCGGTGCAGATAATGCAGTATCTATGTTGGCTCTTGGCTAGAACCAGCACAGATATGTCCGTCCCGTCCCACCCCTTACCAACCAGCACAGATAACCTTAACTGTGCTAGTTCATAATGAATCGACGTAGATAACCCGACACATATGAGGTATTTTGGTGTAGTGTTGATAACATCTAGACTCATCTAACAATATTTTTTTTAAAATGTTGTATGGCCATTCTTGTTTTTTTAATATAAGACACTCAGATGCACTTAGGAGAAGGATGTATAGAATATTTCCTTCTGTTTTCACTACACTACTATTTATTTAATCTCTTTCCACATGCAAACCATGTTTACGCTCTTGCTGTATTTGTCAGGAGGACATCCGCTATCCACCTTCAGCAATAAATAAAGCTATTTCAACTTGTCTTAGCAAGTTTGTGGAGCCAGTGTTAAATTGTTGGCCCATTAACAAGCTAAGAGAGAGAGCTTTGAGACGTATCATGGAACATGTTCACTATGAAGATGAAACCACTCAGTACGTTGGTTTATGTCCTGTTACAAAGGTAATGTTGTCTACTACAGATTTTGCGATTCTCTCGTCACCATCTTTGTAGTAATGCAGTTAATTTTTTTTTTGTTAAGCTATTTTTTCTTCAGCTTATGCCATTGATGCTTAGATCTGTTTTTATATAAACCAATATCAAGTGAGTCTTGACTATTATATTTAATTATAAATTTTTTTTAAATGATCAAATATTTTAGGTCCTCTCCAGCTCAATTTTATTGTCCTGAGCTAATTGTGCAGTACAGTTCTCAAAAGAAACACCAATTTATTTAAAGCGGTAAATTTTTCAGAACCCCTCTGTTCTAGAATTTATTACCACACTTATTTTCTTAAAACCGTTCATTTTACTCAAAATTTTAACTAGGTGCAAACAGGAGTTTGATGAGTAGTCAAAATAGCAGAAAACTGGTATTGACGGCTGGACCAGTTTTTAGCAGCTCGATCGAATAATTCAAATATTTTTTGAATGAAAAACCAGCCTAGCTAAACAGTTCCAGGTTTAATGTAAGTAAACCAAACAGCCGCATCCGTCACAGCGCCCCCTGCTCGCCGTCCTCCTCGTTGGGACCCTCTCCATACATAGTATTGTTTTGTTCAGTGGATAATAATGGGCAGCCTCCTTGTGTCTGGTGGACGAGGCAAATACCATGAGTAACAAGACATGTTAGCACACCTCTGTGGCCTGCAACAAAAATCTACTAATATGTTCATCCCAAGGAGACAAATCACAACGAAGAGATAGTTGAAAAGGCGGCTTGATCACTGAGGATACGTACGTAGAACACCTGCAGCAAAAGACAGCCCGATATACTATATGTACACATTAGCTGAAGTCAAACGTGGGTATGCTACCCTTACATAGAACTAAATTTTACCGTGAAAATCTAGGGGAACTTATAAGTAATTAATAATAAGATGTTACCGACTAACACGTAGTGTAGCAGAAGAAGTGTTGACGAAGCCAGTTTAACGATCTACACATAGTCATACGAAAGTAGTCAATCATCCAACGCCGCATCGATGACTATCATCTCCTCCTCACGGATGGTCCCGCTCAGCACCGCAAAGTAGCAACACCTGTATGTACATAGTCCACAAGTAGGGATGTAAACGGATCGAATACGGTCGGATATCACTAATATTGTATCTGTATCCATATTTTTTTTTCGGATACGGATAGTGCCGGATACGGATACGGACACGGATAGTATCGGATACGAATACGGATAGTGTCGGATACGAATACCGATAATATAAGATCGGATATTGGTCGGAACGGATATTTCCTCGGATAATACGCTTATTCGAAAACACATGAAAAAAGAATCAATATATGTTTTGGAGTGAACAATTTCACCAATGAAGAGATATAGCGGTATAGCGCTACCCACTGCGTACCACTAATTAAGTTTAAGAAAATAATTTTGAAAGCATGTAGTAATATCAGATTAACATGGCAGAACAAGGATCACACACATCAATCTTACTTCTTGAGTTTTGTTCATGTTCTTGGTGTTGGTGGGCTGGTGATTGGTGCGGTGGCTTGGCCTGGAGAGTACCATGGTTTGCTGGACTCTTGTGGGCCGCCTGGTAGGCTGGCAGGCGCCATAGCTCCTAGAATGGATTCGGATAATATCCATCGGATATTATCCATATTTTTCTTCGGATATTATCCGTCAGATAATATCCGTATTATCCGTATCCGTATCCGTATCCAGCACCCAGTATCCATATCTGTATCCATATCCGCAAAAAACAACCGGATATCCGTATAATTATCCAAATCACTATCCAAACTGATTCGGTCGGTCGGTCGGAAATTATTCGCTCCGTTTACACCCCCATCCACAAGTATGGGAGGAGAATCCGTATGCCTGTGTGCTAGCACCATCACACACGGCTTAGGAGACAAAAGCTAGGGTTTCAGTGGACTCTAGACCGATATGTCAAACATGTCTCATAGCCTCCACCTCCTCCCTTTATGTAGACTCTCGGTGGATCTTAACTTGGAGACCTGACAATCAAGTCACAGAGCCTACATCTCACAAGCCCATTAAGACTACAGCCTATGTGACTCAATATTGTCTCTTGGGCAAAAACCCAAATCTTGTCTCCAACTTGAACAATAACCAATCATGCAAGTATCTTATGTGGGGTACTGGTAGTGACTCTAGCACAAATAAAATTTTTTTTTTACCATTATCATACAGGACATCATGTAAGTAGAAGATCATGAATTGTTACACTTAACGCCCAGCCACAGCGAAAGAAGAATTGGAGTAACCGGTTCCAATGTTGCGTTTGTCGGGGTCGTTCACGCCGAGCCGAACGCCTCCTCCTATTCACCGATATTTAAACTTCTCTTAATCGTCGAGCAACATTGCTTGATCGCCAAGCAGCTTTGTTTGGTCGCTGATCAGTGCCACAACAACCGCAAAAACACCTCTATGATATCCACATGTCCAAGGATGGAACACCGTGCACCGAAGTGCTAGCACCTGCTCACGCAACTGAGTTTCCAGGCGATTTTGTGGGACGCGATCGCAAGGGTTTTCTGGTAGCGAACACTTCTTATCATCGCCGCACCGCCCCTATGCCTACTCTTATATACTACACACACTAATGAGCTACTACAATAGAGGTCCATTAGGACTCCAATCCTTCACGGATCAGTATTCGTAAAACCCACTAGTGAATCTGATCTATCAAAGATGTTCCAAACCGTTAAATGTGTGACTTGTTAGGTTCATGCGCAGGTGGTCGTGGCCCCACAAATACCTTTCAAAACCACAAGTCAATAGCATTTCCTACCGGACATATTGACCTCTGAATGCATAGGATGATCACATTGGCTGAAACTTGATATACGCATATACCGATCCCTCTGACGAACGATATCAGTCAAACTCAAGGCGAAATAGGTGCCACCCTTATGATAGCTTGACCATTCACTCGGTATTGTTATGGATTATAAAACTGTGATTAACTCTTTGACCACATTGGCATGCCCATGTAATTTCCAATCCAACCACGACGAGGGGCCTAGAGATATTTCTTCTGTTATCGAGGAGGGGCCAAGTCTATCTTAATCGCTCACACGCCACGTTATGTTTCATAACATACTCTATAGCTATCTTTATAACTAACCAATTACGTTGTGGCTGTTGATGGCCCCAATGTATACCTCTACACATCTTGGGACCCAATGCAGATCTCAGGTCTAAGAGTCATATAGGTATATTACTCGAGACAGCGGACTAATGACACATATAAGGTAACAATCCCAGCAGTGTCTCGAGGTGGGTCTATCAAACACCTTGTTGTCTAACATGTGTGTACATTATTGATTTGATATCTCTATATCTATTGTATGTGAAACATTACCATCAATCAATACATATGTTGGTAAAATCATTATTGTCACATCTAATGATATGAGACTAGTGATCAATAAGAATAATATCATAGAAACAATGTCTCTCACAACCAATTGTACCTGATGAACAACGTGAAATGAAAATTATTAATGGAATCGATAACACATTATTTAGGAGTATATAAACATAAACATAGACATGATACAATCATCTTCATGATCACCTCTAAGGCACATCAATAATATTTTACTCCATCCTCTTAAGTATGTGACCCAGTAGGTTCATGCATACTCAGCCATCACCCTAAAACTCATTTCTAGTTCACATGTCGATAGATGATCCTAGCAGTGAATAACTCTCACAAAGATCAAATTGGACGAACCTATATATTGTTCATGTGTCGATCCCTTTGCCTCATGACATCAAATTGAACTAAGGTGATAAATGTGTCATCCTTTAATGGCTCGATCCTTTCACTTGTTCTTGTTGTAGATTACTCTAATTGCAATTGACTCTCAACTATGTTCAGCATCACCATGTGCTTTCTTAATCCAACCAAAACAAGGGGACAAGACATATCTCTCCAACTTGAAGGGAAAATTCTATCTTGACCACTCACATCCTATCTTAACCACTGACATCCGTCAAATGTTTTGGAGGAAGCCCGAAAGTTACCTTTGGAGTAGTGTTTGGCAACCCCCAAGTAAACTATTACATATGCTGGTAACCATGATAATCTTAGGTCTAAGAATCTCATATACACTATGTATGAGACCAAATGATGGCACTCCCATGGCAGGTCAATCCAACACCATGTTCACCAATATGTGTCCATATTATCAATTTGATATATCCATATCCATGATTCATGAACGTGATCATCAATCGATACGTGTGCTAATCCATTAATCATAATTGTTACAAATTATGATATAAGATGAGAAACAATATAGAATAACATCAATTAGTGATGAAGAGTTCCATGAACAAGTCACATAGTTGTTGACCAATATCAATTATGTTTATTCAAGGAACAATGAATAATCATATTATTCAAAAAAACCAGAAACATAGAAGTGATACGATCATCTCCATGTACACCTCTAAGAAATATCACTTAAAACCTCCCACTTGCACTAGAGTCAACCAAATAGGTATCTCATACCAACAGTTGTTGTGTGTTCCTAAACTATAGGTTGTGGGAGAGGTCCATAAAAACTTGAAGTTTCCAGCTTACTTTACCTCAAAAATAAAGAACACATCCATATTTCAAAACATTCTTTATAAATAATCCAGTGACATTTTAGAAGGATATGACTGATATATGTTTTACAATACTACATATAACTCCAATTACCTTTTAGACCTAACTCCATTTATCTTTCTGCTGAAATATTCAGTTTTTCGTAAATATTTTATAGTGTAACTATTTCTTCATGAAGACATGACAACTTTAATTATATGAATATTATTTTCGAACAATATCATGTCATCTACATATAAGACCAGAAAAAATGTGTTCCCGCTAGCCCTTTTGTAACAAAATACTTTTCTTCATCTCGATGAAGTAATTAAACCCTTTGAGTTTTTCATCAAAACAAAAATTTCAACCCCGAGATGCTCATTTCAATATATGGATAAATCTTAAAACTTGCATATCTTTCTAGCATTTTATGGATCGTAAAAATCTTTAGGTTGTGTCGAGTTCATATCCTAACTTAGGTTTCCAATTAGGAAAGTTGTTTTAACATCCATTCACTATAACAAAATATGCATCAATAGCTATAATGATCCAGATAGACATATGCAAGATCACAGGCGACAGAATTTTACCAAAGTCAGCACCCTAAGCTTATTTAAAATCTCTTGTAACCAATCATGCTACATGAATGTTAACACCTTTTCAAATACCATCAAGTGAACCAATCAAATTCAAATCTTAATTGTGACACATGATTTATTTTGGATATCATGGCTTTAAGCCATATGTGAGAATCTGGACCCATCAATGCTTTCTCAAAAGTCTTCAGTACACTTGTCATTGTCCAACAAAAAAGTGTCATGCCTATAACATATAAAGTGTCCCGACCTTTAGATGAATTTAGAGCTAGTATTTTCACGGATGGTACAACACCTTGTATATTGTGCAATAGTTTAGTAGAAGCAGAAAAACTTTCAGATGATTCCAAAAGTATTTTGAGTCATATCAGGCTCCCACTAACTACTTTGGAAGAAACACTTTCTCCAAAACATGAAGAAAAAATATTGATTTTGCTTAAGGCAGAAATATAATAACATTTATTTAATTCCAACATTAATCTTGAGGGTTAAGATGCTAAAAGCATGCCAACGACCAACAAGACAACCTTGCCCCATTGCAAATGCAAAGATTAACATCACCTCTTCTAATGTCCAACTATGCAATGTTAGGGGTACCACCAATATTCGGCTTCACAAGTCTAGGACTGTTGCTCAAGATCACATGAAGTTTGCACTTGTCCTTTCACCATGTGACTTACTCTCTTTCTTAAGTTGAGAAGTCTAATGAAGCATCATCACATGATTAAAACTTTTCCTAATGCTCTCCTCTAGTAACTTAATATGCATCTCATGCATCTTGGTAAGTGATTCAGAGGGAGCCATCGTGAGGGAAAACTCATTTTTCCAGACACTCAATGTAAGCAATCATATTCACCACATGAGGGCTGACCGACAATGACATTGGGGTTGACGGCCCAGAGGTTGAGGTCGGCGCGAGGGCGAGGGCTGCAGCGAGGGCGCGGGTGCGGCAGCAAGTGCGCTAGGGCGGCGGCGGCGCAGCGGCGAAGCGGGCTGCAAGACGCGCGCCTCGGGTGGCGGCGTGCGGGCGGGGAGGCGAGGGCGCGAGGGTGGCGAGGACGGCGGGTGCGTGAGCGACAAGGCGAGGACGTGGGGACGGCGGCGGACAAAATAGGACTTGCACACGTTTAGGGCAGCCTGCGATGTTAAGGCCACATCGGCCTATTTATGTCGGCCTGGCGTATGTTTACGTTGGCCTAGCCGACATAAATAAGTCACGTGGCCAACGTAAAAATACTCCACGTGGCCTATTTACGCCGGCCGGGTTGACGTAAATAGATCCATCAGAATTCAAATTTGTCGGGGCGGGTGAGCCGCTGTTTTAGTCGGCCTGGTCGACGTAAATACCTCTATTTACGTTGGTTTGACGTGGCCGACGTAAATAACTCTGTGTTTACGTCAACATTTTTTGAGCCAACGTAAATACATTTGGCCGACGTAAATAGGTCGGATTCCTGTAGTGACTATCAAACAACACAAGTCAAGATGTAAGCCATATAGAACCTACACATGCATCATATACATAGGGGCCATACCATTCATATAAACCCTAAAAAACAAGTTATACAAAGAATCCAATTCTACCCGGCCATATGAATATATATATATTCATGATTTTTCACATGAAAATTTTATTGGATTAATCATATTAACCCAAATCGGACCAAGTCAACGGCCTAATTAATAACTAATCAATCACATTGATTAGCATATATATGTCCCTAGGGCTAGTTTGCAGTATATATACACACCTTTACCAGAAAACAAATACTCTCAAGGACTAAACCGTAAAGCAAACCATATTTAGGCTTAATTGGGTTCAACAAGGCCCAATGGTCCAGCACACTAGGGTGACTAGGTTTTCCTCTAGCCAGCACCTCTCTCATGCAGCAGCAACGAAGGGGGGGGCCAAGAAGCTAGCTACCACAAGGCAGCGCTCCACAAGGCGGACGATATGACTATTAGAGCCTAGGTGGCCTAGATGGTTCCCGGACAAGTCTCGGCCCGATGTGTGACGGGAGACTGTTGGGAATAGTCCCATATCGGTTGTTGGGAGGGCTTGAGCATGGTTTATAAGGGTGAGGGAGCATCCTCTCGTTGAGTTAGCTTTTTGAGGGGACATGGTCCAAGAGACCTTCGACCCGCTGCTCAGCGTTGGGCCTACGAGTGCACTGCAGCCTAACGGCCTAGGGTCTGGGTGTCAGACCCGGCTGACAAGTGGTATCAGAGCAATCACGACGAACTCCGGCTAGAACGCACACAAACACGAAGACTCACACGATCACCTGGAACACTCCGGCCAATCACTACTGCAGAACGGAACATCACAAGCGGTTCGTAAGGGCCTGTACAAGCGGTTTTTAAACCGCTTGTACGAAACCGCGTGTGATACCTGGCTGGTATCACACGCGGTTCCCTCAACCGTTTGTACAGGCCTAACGAACCGGGTCATAGCTCTCCGGGCGCGCGCGTGGGCTGCCACGTAGGATAGCTCTGCAAGCGGTTCGTAATTGGAACCGCTTGCGGAGGTATTTCTCTGCAAGCGGTTCCAATTCCGAACCGCTTGCAGAGAAGACTCCACCGGAGAATCCATTTCAAAATGTTTTTATAGGGTGTTTGTCGATATCGTTTGAAATAATAAAACTAAATACTAGAAGAGGCTTTTTGTCGTAATTTAATATATATATATGCGTACACATGTTGACATGACCATCACAAGCTGAACAAACATTCACAAGTATATTAACATTATCAAAAATCCATAAGTATATATATACATGTTACATGTGATAACGAGTGCACGCACGTACGCGACGTTTACAAGCAGTTTGAATGATTGAAAATTGTCTATCGAGTTAATTTCTTCGCCGCGTCACTCTTCTCGGCCTTGCTCGACGAGGTGGTGGATATCGCCGCCAGTTCGGCGGTGTTAAAGGAAGGAGAACCGTTACCCCTCATGTGATGGTGGAACGCGCCTTGAGGGTTTACGATCTCGTCGACAACGAAACCGATGAGTTGTTCTTGAAGTGCGAGCACCCGGTGAGGCGGCAGTACTGCAACGTCGCGATCGGTGTTGGGCTGGCAATTAATAAAGCAATAAGTAAATAATTAAATATCGGAACATATATATGCTTGTAATTAAAGCGAATGTTATTCTAGCTAGCTAACTGGTTCAGTAGCACACACGAACCACTTCGAAAAAATTAGTGGGAACATCGTCGTGGAGAAAATTTTGCATGTAGTGGAACACATAGTAGCCACACAAGTTGTTTCCGGTGATGCGGCGACTAACCTTCATTGGGGCCGAGGATTTCATAACAATAAACAAATTAAATATTCAGATGACAAATTGATAAGACGCACATATAATAATAATATACAGTCTTTGTAGTACGTACCCAATCGCTTAGCCGGACATCGAATTCTTTCTTGAATTTTCCCTTTTGCTTCTTCTTGAACTCCGTGTACGCTGCGTTTAGGATGTTAATAATCCATTGGTATCCTGCCTTAGGCATCCTTCTTGAGTCTTGTACTCTAATAATTCCATTGCCAAGCTTGATGACGAGAAGGATCCAGTGAAAGCTATTGACACATATTGCAACATATATGTAAATAGCTGGTCATATATACTACATATCATTGTCTTAAGAAGTATATAGAGGAAGAAAAGGATTGTGAGAACACGTACTCGTAGTTGAAGGGCAGGAATATGTACAGCTTGTCGTGTTGTTCGAGCATTGCATGGAGAATGTATTCCTCGAAATTCTTTCTTTGAGGGGGGTATGAATACACTTTATCGTTGATGATCGATGGATCGATGAAGCCGTACTTATGCGACATGCCGTCTTTAGCAAGCCGTTGCATCTCCAATCTACGTGAGGGATATATAACTTAGTTAGTTGGAGTCCAAATTTATGGTACGGGAGTAAATAGCGGTGTAAACTTAGGAGCTCAAGACACTTACATGCACCAGCAGCTCATGAAAGACACGTTGATGGCATCTTTGTGGTATATATTGTATAAGTCTTCAAATTCGACATATATTTCGTGTTGTCCCCGCGATGGAAGTGCTCATCTTTCAAAACTAAGGGAAACATAGTCGTTCCTTTCATGGCCTGTTTCATGTACCAGATATGCATCTGTCGCATCTTGGTAAGCGAGCATCTATCTCGATTAGGTCCACCAATAGTTGGCCCAGTTGATACTTCCATCTGATCGGTGCCATTGGAAGATTATCAGTCATTCCCAGAGCTGCTCCTTCGGTATCGAGCCCTGCCTCTTCCATGAATTTCCGCACCATCTCTGGATCGACAGTGCTGTCCTTATCTCCTGCATTGTTCTTTTTTTTTGGGGCCGCCCTCCGACTTCTAGTAGCATTTGTCTTGTTCTTCACTATTGTCTTTGCATAGTTGGTCAGCACTGGAGGTGGCGCCGTACCGCCAACTAACTGTCGGAGATATGTTGGATCAATTTTCAGCTTCGGCTCTGGTTTCTTTGGCGCGAATTGCCTAGCCACATCAGCCTTTGTTGCTGCCTCCAGCTCCTCGGGAGTCATGTCATATGCAAGCTTAACCGGCTCCTTTCCCTTTCTCCCTCGGCTGGATCCCGACGTCGTGGTAGGAGATGCCGCCGCCGGATCCCGACGCCGGACAGTGAGCTTCTTTCTCGGGGGAGATGCTGGAGATGTGGTTGCCCTTGGATGGTTCTTCTTGCTTTGCGGCGGTGGCGGTGGCGGCGGAGACGGGCTTTTCTGTGGAGCTGTAGGTGGCGGCGGCGACGTTGGAGCAGGCGTGCGTTCTCGTTGTGGAGACAAGCTTGGCCCTGCAGCATGCTCCAAGTCCGAGGCCTCTCCTACCGGTGATTTCGCCTCCACGACAGCTGGAAATATAATGTACTTTTTCCGCCAGAGAATGAATGAGCCGTCTAGGGCCTGTCCAAGGCTGGTCACGTCATCGCCCGTAGGATTGTCTAGCGTTAGATCCCCGAAGCCGTCGACCACCTCATCCACCGTGACCTTGGAGTAACCCAGTGGTATATCAATGCAGTGGAACCTCTGACCCGCCTCCACCGGATACGCCATGCCATAAGCCACCTTAAAGGAGAGATTTCTCATCTCGACGTGTAGCTCGCAAGGGCGGCGAACCGTGATGCTGTCCACTAGATGACGAGCTACCAGATCATCTTGGGGGGCCACGGCCGACGCGCAGCTGCTCCGTCGCGTGGACGGACTTATCACGGCGTCCGGCTGCCCCGGAACATTGACCGGAAGTACTGCTGCCCCCTGAAGTGCCTGGCTCACTGCTTCGGCGATCTTGCGCGTAACCAGCGGATCGACGTTTTCCTCGTGGGCTTTGAGCTACGCCTCCAATCGAGCCACTCTGGAAGCTTCTCTTCTCTTGTTTCTCTCCCGGCTCCTGTATGTCTGTGCATTGCTCGCAAAACCGAGCCTCCACTGCTTCTTCCCAAAACCTCTTGTCCGTCCCAGGTGCTCCTTGTTTTGGAGGGCATATGTGAGTAGGTCATTCTCCCTGTCCGTCACCAAGGAGCCCTACTGGATATTTTCGACGCCTTCATCAATCCTCTGACGAACGTCTTGCAAGTCCGCTTCCACCACCACGCTGCCGTCATCCTTGAGTTGGCCCCCATGAGCCATGATGTAATTGCGCATGCGGTCATTCCAACCATCGCATTCGGGCACAATATTCTTGCCTTTCAGCTCCTCTTCTCGCTTGTCCCATTTTGGTGCAGCCCTAACGTAGCCAGCGCTCCCGAGATGGTGGTGGTATTTCTTCTTGAGCGCATTCTTCCTATTCTTCTGCCTTGCGGCTTTGCCTTCTTCGGACAGCTTGAAGTTCTCGAATTCTTCCCAATGATCCGCAAGCTTAGCAAACTTATTGAAGTCTGGCCTTGTTCCCTTGTCGATGTAATCGCGGGTGAGCTTCGACTTCCACTGCTGAAATGAAGTTGCCATCTTCTTGGAAGCCCATGCCTTCACCTTCGCTTCGACACCATCTGGAAATCTGAAATTTGCCTTGATATCGTTCCATATGAGATCCTTGGTAGCTGCAGGAACCTTGGGCCATGTCTTGATGCTGATTGGCACATGATCCCTAACGCAGTATCCTATTGCGTTGTTGAACGGTGCAAGTGCCGAGACCGGGGCTATTAGACTACCGTCATTGCCGACTTCGGTGATCACATGCTTGGACTTGACTTCTTGTTAGGTCCTCGCTGAGCGGACTTTGCAAATGGTCGATGTACCGCCTTGATACAAAAACATATAGGATATAAATGAGAACGCGTGTTATGTGTGAATTAACTTATATTAATGAACATGTCTACTTGATATATACCTCGGAGTCGTCCACGGTATTCTCATTGTCCTCGCCGGTAGCAGCCTCATCGATAGCTTCGCCGGCTGGAGCGTTACCGGTCGCATCGACATGCCCACTTATGAGTGTAGACAATGCGATGGTCTTAAACATCAAGTTCTCCTGGTTATCGAAATCCGGGTCACCACGTCTTGGTGTCGTCATGGACCCGAAACCCTAATTTTGCGATCTATAGAATAAAAACAATTACTTTAACAATCTATCTCAGCACCAAACCAAAAGATAGCATGAGTACATTTCATTAAGTGATATGTTAATTGTGTTTAATGGACCCAAATGGCATAATAAGGAACTATAATACTTTAGAGTGACAAATAGATGGAAGTGAGATGTTTGAGGCACTGGGAATACTTAAAATTTGCTCACGGTATCTCATCCAGGTGCCAAGATTCTTATCATTATGGACAGCATATACCACCAAGGGAGAAATAATTGTTTTATGGCATTAAGCTTACAATTTCATTATAATTTTACTGGTTTTATAAATAGAGTGTTATAGAGTGCCTGCTACGGATGCTCTGGAGAGAGATTTATGGGTATGTCTTTAAGTCAACTCGGTAGAGACTGGCTTGGTTGGGCTCAACCAAGCTTGGAGTCGCTACGGTTTGGGCACTGTAGAGGTAAAATTGTGCTTTACCTGTCTTTGGATGGCAAAAATTGGTCAAATTCATAAAAGTGCATACCATCAACCTTAAGGCATTTTACCTAGGCTTACATGTATATATATATATATATACCTACACAAATAAATGGAGAGATTTCACATACATATATATATATGTATCTATATAAGAACAATAAAGAAGTGTATGAATAAAATATACATGAATATCACCCTAAAAATCCCACAAAACCCCTGAAATTAGTTTGGACCCTAATTAGCAGTTTGAATCTAGTGTGTGCTGCAGCCACCCCGGCCGGCCTCCACCTCACCGGCGCAACCACTCCTCGATCTAGAATCACGGCCAGAGATCTCCCCCGCGCCGCCTTGCCCTCGCTCGCTTGGCCTCGAGCCGGCCATCCCGTGCCTTCCTCTCTGTCCCGTTGGGACATTTCATCGAACACCTGGGCAGCAACAAACAGAGGAGGAGGGAGCATGGGAGAGCGGAACCTAGGCCCTCCGGTGTGGCAGCGGCGGCGGCGCGTTGTCGGAGGAGACGAGGAGGCCGGCGCGCTGTCGGAGGTGACGAGGACGGCGGTGCTTGGTTGCAGCGGCGGCGCGACGGAGTCGAGCTGGGGGCACGGGTTCTGGGACTTAGAAAAAATTTTGTGTGCAAGATACGATATAATGTAAAAGGGCCTCCGCAAGCGGTTCGTAGTACCAACCGCTTGCGGAGGTATCCTTACAAGCGGTTCGTAGTACCAACAGCTTGCAGAGGTCAGTCTCTGCAAGCGGTTCGTATTACGAACCGCAGCAAAGAGCCATTTTGGGCGGGCGGCGGGAACCCCCCTTCTACAAGCGGTTGGTAGTACGAACCGCTTGCGGAGGTCAGTCTCCGCAAGCGGTTCTTATTAGCAACCGCTTGCAATAAGAACCGCTTGCGGAGATCGGTCTCTGCAAGCGGTTGATACTACCAACCGCTTGCAAAGGGCCATTTTAGGGGGCGGGCGGGAACCCCCTTCTACAAGCGGTTGGTAGTACCAACCGCTTGCGGAGGTCAGTAACATTGAAAAGGACGCCGTGCCCCGTTTTGGTTGAGATGTAACATTCCTCCCCCCTGGCTATAGCGCGGTGTTTAGGCGCGGGCTCACCCGTTCGAGCCCCCCTTGCGCCCCCTTGCCCAAATTTTTTTTGGTTTTCTAAATCTTTTCTTTTATTAATTTATTTGATCTCTTTCTTTTCTTTTATAAATTTGTTTTATCTCTTTCTTTTGTTTTATCAATTTCTTTTCATTTATAAATTTGCTTTATCTATTTCTTATCTTTTGTGAATTTGTTTGATCTATTTCTTTTCTTTTGTAAATTTGTTTTATCTCCTTCTTCTCTTTTATAAATTTGTTTGATCTATTTCTTTCCTTTTGTAAATTTGTTTTATCTCCTTCTTCTCTTTTATAAATTTGTTTTATCTCTTTCTTATTTGTATAAATTTGTTTTCTCCCCTTGTTCTCTTTTATAAATTTGTTTTATCTCCTTCTTTTCTTTTATAAATTTGTTTTATCTCTTTCTCTTCTCTTTTGTAAATTTGTTTTATCTATAAATAACATTAAAGAAATAACACAAGTCCAATATGCGTATTTTTTACAGAAGTTGTACACGTTAAGTAGGGGCAATATTAGCCTTTACAACCGTTCCTTCGTTATGATCGTGACGTATGTAAGGATCATCGACGTCTTTGTCATTCAGGACAGTTATGTCCACATCAACCGCAAAAGGAGGAAGCTCATCGAACTGGCCATACTCTTCCTCGTCGGTGACGTCTTCAACTCCAACAATCCTTCGTTTGCCTTGGAGAACCACGTATCGCTTCGGTTTGATTTGCGTCTTGTCCTTTTACTTCTTTGATTTGCTTGAGTTCATGTCCATCACATAGAATACCTGGTGCACAGCTTGAGGTAGAACAAACGGTTCGCACCTATAGCCGACTTGTTTGAGATCCACGGTTGTCATGCCGTATTTGTCGACCTTCACGCCAGTTGGAGTCAGCTTCACCCATTGGCACTTAAATAGAAGGACCTTCAACAATGGTCCATAGTCGAGCTCCCATATTTCTTCTATGAAACCATAATATGTGTCCACCCTGCCGTTGTTGTCTAAGGCGTCTATACGGACACCGCTGTTCTGGTTGGTGCTCTTGTTATCCTGGAATCTGGTGTAGAATGTGTAATCGTTGATCTCGTACCCTGAAATGTCATGATTTCTTGTGATGGTCCACGGGTCAACCGCTGCAGTACTTCATCGTTTGACCCATTCTGAAGGATGTAGGTTTGTAGCCAACTTCCAAAAGTTTCCATTTGCTTCAAATCTATCCAGCCATCTGTCTTTTCTGGGAAGCTGCACTGTAGGGACCTCTTATGTTGAAGGATATAGGGGCCGATGATAGTTGATTGCTTTAGAACCGTGAAATGTGCTTGCTTAAATGCATTAAGATCATTGCATACAACTGCTTTCCTTCCTAGTGTGCCTTTCCCCCGCAGCCTCCCCTCGTGGCGTGATATGGGGACGCCGATAGGATCAAGATCACTAATGTAATCAACACAAAACTTGATCACCTCCTTGATCACCCTCGGCAATGCAGCCTTCCGGACGAGAACGGTTCCGGACGTACTTCTTGAGGATGCTCATGTACCTCTCAAAAGGGAACATGTTGTGCAGATACACGGGTCTGAGAATACCTATCTCCTTCACAAGGTGAACAGTGAGATGAACCATGATATCAAAGAATGCAGGAGGAAAGATCATCTCGAGACTAACCAAGCTTTGAACCACATCATCCTGCAACTTATTTAGTTTATTTGGATCGATGACCTTCGTGATATGGCGTTGAAAAATGAACACTGACTTTGTGATTGTACCCGAACCCACTCCGGCAGTATACCTCTGATAGCCACTGGGAGCAACTGTGTCATCATCACAAGACAATCATGAGATTTCAAGCCTTGGAGTTTATTCTCTTTCGTGTTTACGAGTCTCCTTACATTCGAGGAGTATCCGGAAGGGACCTTCACACTGTTTAGGCACTCTATCATGCTTTTTTTTTCTTCTTTGCTTAAAGTGTAGCTCGCAGGATGTAGGTACAGTTGTTCTGTCCCTTCTTTATTTTTTGGATGTAGGTCATTCCTCAACTTCATTTCTTCAAGATCCTTCCTCGCTTGGAGGGTATCTTTTGATTTGCCATACATATCTATGTACCCTAACAGTTTTAGGCACACATTCTTAATGATGTGCATGAAGTCCAGTGAGTGACGAACCTCCAGCACTTCCCAATACGGTAGGTCCCAAAATATTGACTTCTTCTTCCACATTGGTGCCTGACCATCCTCGTTCGGTACATGCATGCTTCCAGAACCCTTTCCAAATACTACTTTTAGATCTTGTACCATAGCAAAAACTAGTCGGCCATTACGATGCTGAGGCTTGCCACGGGTTTCTTGTTGTCCGTTGAATTTTCTACCTTTCCACCGCAATGCATGACTACTGCCTAAAAACCTGCGATGGCCCATGTACACACACTTTCAAGAGTTTTTCAGGTACGTGCAGTCCGTTTCATCCAAGCACTGGGTGCTGGCTTTAAACCCTTTGACAATTTGTCCGGACAGATTACCGAGAGCAGGCCAATCGTTGATTGTTACAAACAACATTGCGCGCAGGCTGAAATACTCTCTTCTGTACTTATCCCAAACCCGTACACCATCCTCCCACAACTTCGCAAGGTCTTCAACCAATGGTTGTAGGTAGACATCGATGTCATTTCCAGGTTGCTTGGGTCCTTCGATCAACAGTGGCATCATGATGTACTTTCGCTTCATGCAGAGCCATGGAGGAATGTTATAGATGCACAACATCACAGGCCAGGTGCTATGGATGCTGCTCAACTGGCCGAAAGGATTCATCCCATCCGTGCTAAGCCCAAACCTTATGTTTCTGACCTCTTTTGCAAAGTCCGGGTAAGTCCGATCGACTTTTCTCCACTGAGAGCCATCTGCAGAGTGTCTAAGCATCCCATCTTCCTTACGCTCTTCTTTGTGCCAACGCATCATCTTCGCATGACATTCGTTAGCAAACATACGCTTCAACCTGGGGATCACGAGAAAATACCACAACACTTTGGCTGGAGTTCTCTTCTTCGTACGCTTCCCATCCACTTCACCTGGGTCGTCACGCTGCACCTTATACCGTGATTTCTCGCACACTGGACAAACCTCCAGATCGGCATACTCATTGCGATACAGGATACAATCATTAGGGCATACGTGTATCTTCTGTACTTGCAATCCTAATGGGCAGAGGACTCGCTTCGATTCGTAAGTAGATTCCGGTAGAGTGTTACCTTCCGGAAGCAACTTCTTCATGAGTGTTAACAACTCATCGAATCCCTTGTCCGATACACCGTTTGTGGCCTTCCATTTCATGAGTTCCAGTGTAGTACGGAGCTTTTTTAGGCCCTGCCCACAATCCGGGTACAAAGGAGTTTTGTGGTCCTCTACCATGCGCTGATACTTTCTGTACTGTCTTTCCTCTGTGAACTCTCCCTCTCCGTCACGGAGCATCTGATCTAGCTCATCGTCACCAAACTCGCCAAGTGCATCTTCCACGGACCCAAATTGAGTGTTCACTTCGTCAACCTCTTCTTCGTCTTCTTCATCGTCTTCCTCTAGAATCCCCTCTACTTCGCCGTGGTTTGTCCAACAGATATAGTTTGGCATGAAACCTCTCATGACCAAATGGTTCGTAACCAACCATCCTTCGAAGTGCTCCTTCTCGTTCTTGCAGTCTACGCATGGACAAGGTATGAAGCTTCTTGGAGGCAATAATGCATTGGCCGCATCGAGAAAAGCCTTCACGCCATCCCTGAACTCTCTTGACCGACGATCCGCATTGTATATCCATTATCGATTCATCTATAGCAACAAAAAAAATACAAACATCTATTACAATTTTCAAGTAATGCTAACTACGTCTATTAGTTATAATTACTTTTATTACCTACCACAAAATATTTACTTTCTTTCATTTAATATGTATAGATCTACCAACCAATTTTTTGCATTTCAAACATTTTAAGCTACCATAGCACCTTATGAAACAAGATTTCTCATCATACAATGCATAAAAAAAAATCAATATATAGAAGAGAAGAATATGTACAAGATGCTAGTCACCTTTTAAATAATAAATTTGGATCTAAGAGCCTCAAAAGTTCTAAAGTGGATGTAGCAAAATAAACACCTTTCCATATATAAAACAAAATTTCTCAACATCCAATACATAGAAAACATCAATATCTACAGAAGAAGGATGTGTACAACATGTTACTAACCTTTCAAACAGTTAATTTGGACCACAAATCTTCAATTAAAAATTTGGCAGCACCTCCCCTATGAACAGAGCTCGGCCCACCATGAACAGCAGCTTTGTCCTGTGTGCGAGCTCGCTGAGGAAGATAGAGTTTAAATGTGGAAAGCGGGAGGGGAGCTCATTGCAAGCGGTTCGTAATAAGAACCGCTTGTGAATCCCTTATTCTGCAGACGGTTCCTATTACAAACCGCTTGTAGAATATTGCAAGCGGTTCGTAATAGGAACCGCTTGCATAGTACGGGATTCGCAAGCGGTTCTTATTACGAACCGCTTGCAGTGCGCCCCTCATCTCGTCCTCCAGCCCGTTGGTTTCGAACCGCTTGCGGTTCTCAAACTATAAGCGGGTCAAAGTGAACCGCTTGTAATGAGCCGTTTGTGAAACTCTTATCTGCAGCAGTGAATGACGACCTCCAATAATGCCCAACGGCGACACACCTGGCTGTTCCATGCGACGACGCGTCAGCCAACGGAGCAGCATAGCAGTTTCCTGTTGACAGCGAGTGGCGACGCCGTGACCTTGGTGACGTCAACAGAGCAGCCTGATCAGCTCAGCGACTCGACGCGTGCTAACCAGGGCCGCGTGCTGACTCTGATCAGCTGGCGGCGTGCTAGCCCGATCGACCGACACGGAGCCAGGACGTTGTGCCCAGCGGCGGTGGTCAGCCGGCCCCTATGTGGAGGTGGAGCACGGCATGACGACATGACTGCAAGTCACGACACGACAGCCGACTTTACGTACGTGAGCGACGCTGCTTCCCGTAGGAAGCAAAACTACCAAGTATGCTCGGCTCGGCAGCACCTCGATCCCTTGGTGCACTCGGATGCATGCCCATCGGCGTGGCAACGTATCATTACCGCACAACTTAGCTCGAAGGTCCAAAGTCAGATGCTTAATTAATCCAGGTCATCCTTTTCAACCTTAATTATAAAGTGTTATCCTAGCTAGAATCTATCCTTCTCCAAAACTCCCTAAAAACCTAGTAGGGCATTTATGTACCAAGAGCATGAAAACTATGTACTTAGGAAAGCCTACGGCTTGCACCTGATAGAGGTAGAATGCGTGCCCTGCACCCCAGCAATGACTCCACCTATAGGAGGAGCCTATATGGGTGAATGACATGGGAGGTATCACGGAGAGGGTTCTTTGTCTTCATGTAGTCGGTGCCCATATGTCAACGAGGATGGCACCGACTGCATGTCCCCATATATTAGTGAGGCCTGTGAGGGTGGCAATGAAGACATAAAGCTAGAGAATCATAATTCCTTGTTGAGCTAAGCGAAAGGAGTGAGCGGTGGGTGTGCGAGGGACTGAGACTTGAATGGAGATAATTTCTTTTTTGGATTCAGCTTGTATTGCCTGTGAAATATTTGGGCTGACCATCTTGCATGTTAGATTTCTTCGCTACGCTAGTGTGGGGCCTGTCCTTTGCCCACCACACGATCTGCACTAGTCCCTGGATCAGTACACTAGTGCACACCTTTCACATAGCCGGAATCATTTCATACAAGCGGAAGTCTTATATATTACACAAATACCTGTATTAAGCCTCAGGGCTAATAAGTATTACAAATGGCACATTGGCCCAAATAGTCAGAAAGTCCAAAAGATCAGAGTGCGGAGACCCAAAAGATGCAAAAGAGTCTCGTGCCGGCTATGCCTAAGCACTCGACTGGAGAGACGCCCTAAGCCTCGCCCTGGTCGTCAGCAAAATCCTGTCCTTCATCTTCATGGCAGGCGTACTGATCCTGCTCATATTCTCCATCTAAAAGAGAATATGAATGCGAGGTCAGTGTCATCCAAACACTGGCGAGCTAACACCCAACCTGATGCAATTTAGTGATAGGGTTCCAAGGAAAGGTTGGGGTTTATTTGTTTGCAGAAAGCAAGTTTTCTAAATCAAAGCCTATGACTTAGCACTTTTAACCCAAAGTTCTGCTAATCATTATTTTCATTGTTGTAGTTTGTCACAATCCACATTCCACCAATCACAATCCACATCCACCCCGGTCCTTAAATCTACTGCACACACCTGCCATCTCATTCCGGGTGTGGCGCACCCGTTGTGGATCTTACGCCAGCGAAGTGCCCGTTCTTCCCTAGCCGGGGTGCCACGCCCGCACTAGAGTCACGGCTCCCTGACACGTAAGACCTAGATCATCCCACGGATGACGACATGATACTGTTTTCACCTCAAGCATGGCAGCAGACAGGGTACGCCCGCAGGTCGTACTATCCCTGAATCCCCAATACTTGCACTACCGCGCGATGGCCACGCGTTGTGGTGGTAGGAACCAAATCCCGCAGGCATTTGGTCAGCGACTTCCCGCTGTGTGCCTCACTGCACACCCGTCCGGTCCACTCTACGAGTCACATCGGATCCGGCAATCCACACACATTCACATTCACTTCCTTCTTCTGCTATCGTTCCTCCGTGTGCCCTGCACACGATGTGGCGGAACCACCCTTGGTGGCAGCGATTGGCAGCTACGCGTGTTGCCCCGCGCTCCTCTCAGCACCGCGTCTGTGAACGATAGCCCTCTTCACATCACACCAGTAGCCATGCTACTTCCACCTTAACCACAAGTCGGACCACGTCCGCTTTCCCAACCACAACCAACACACACACACTGGCATGCCAGGCCCAATTTCCAGTTCCAGGTTCATTATGTAATCATGTCCGGTGAATGTCGGTTCACCGTTCCGAGGCCAACTTAAGCCTAAAATTATTAATTGGACCTGAGCAATGTCTAAGCAAATTTTAACCAAGACTTAAGAGTCTAAAATTGTTTTATTTCACCTAGCTGGCTATCAAGGGTGATTTTCAAGGCAATCATTCGTAAAGTCAAAGGACAGATGAATATTATCAAGGCAATATCATCGAGGTAGAACAATAACAAATGATAATAAGGCATGATAAAACATGATTAAGCAAGTAGGTATTATTTACTTAAAAAGCATGCAGTTTAGTACTGTAAATAAAATATTTAATAAAACTGGGAATCAATATGATCCATTAGAGTGTTAACTTGCACTAGGAAAGTGACTTTCCTAATAAAAGCAAACACTTTTATGGCTTAACATGTTAACTCGCACTAGGAAAGCGCATCCTCTCCTAGTAAAAGCAACACTATTAAGGGTAGGTATTAACTCGCACTAGGGAAAATCAAGATTCTCCTAGTAAAAGCAATCCTTAGAGGGTGAATGTTAACTCGCCTTGGTCACGAGAGTAGTGGGGATCTTCTTGCTGCTCTTGAAATGTCCGTGGGCTCTTCTGCGTCTATTAACAGCATGCAATTGAAGAAGAATAAATAAAGCTTCAACATGCAATAGGAAATTATGATGCATGAAATGCTTGTGCTATGTCTAACGATCTGCGGTGGTGATATATCATATTCTAGATATCGAGGAAGTTCCATGAGTCTACTTCTAAACAAGAACTTACGAAGATAACTGTGGTGCGGGCAATATGAAAATGATATGCGATGATGCATAAGGCTACCCATAGTCTACCCATAGAATTAGCCAATAGACGTAATAAGCAAAAATAGATTTACGTATGAAGAATTTCCTTCATCAACTCAGCTAATTAACTAACTATATATAGGGTAGGTGGGTTGTCGCATAAATTTTAACTTGGTATTAAATTCCCATAACTTGCGGGTCTTATTTACCCTAGTTAAGTAATTAAGTAATCCATGTTTTACTAAGTCCTCATATTTTTAGTAAATTTTATTTAGTTTGACAAGGTTTCTCTAAAATTTTGAGATTTAATTGAAATCATTTGGTATTTAAAATAATTTAGGTTCTATTACTGTAATATTGATACATAAGGAAAAAGGGTAAACTTGGCTAAATAATTACCCGTGGGTATTAAAGGTCCTAAAATGGGTCAATAATTTCTTAAAATTCCTAAGTCATGATTATATCTCACTGAAATTTTCTCATGAATTTAGGGCTTTTTAAACAGTCAAAACAATGGAAAAGCCTATTTATAACTTACTAAAGAAGTGAGTTTTGATTTATCTAATAGGCTGAAAAAGGGTCAATAGTCCAAATTAAAATTTTACTATGTGTATCATGTTATTAGAGACTATTTTGTATCTTCTCAGATTTTTCCTAAGTCATTTACTATATTTATTTACTCAATACCCCTTTTTGGGTTTATTCCTAAAGGAAAAATCCTAGAATAGGACTAGGTATTTAAACAGAGACACAAATTAGTCTTATAATTCCCTTAAATATTTTTAATAAAGCCATGATGCCTTCTAATATTTAACATAATTTATCTAGAATTTTTAGAGTCATAAAACTATGCTTATTAATTCTATTTTATTTCTTGGTATTATCTAAAAGGATAAAAGACTAGAAAATCCCTTGTGCAGTGTTGGGCGGCCCAAGGCGCGGCAGCGTGAGAGGCAGGCGAACACGGCTTCATAAAAGCGCGAGTCTTTAGCGAAAGCGTAAACTAAGTTTACTGCGACCATTATATATGACATGTGGGGCCACGGGCCCACAAGTCGATCACCAATGACCGGACCGCCAGAGGAGGTCATCTTCAACCTCGGCCGGGGGCGGCCTGTGGCCTTAAGGCGGCGAGACAGGATCGGCGCCGGCGGGAAGGCCATGGCGGCGGGGTCCACGGCCAAAACGAAGTTACCCACGGGTCCGCGCTCCGAAGACACTGAGCAACACGGCCGAAAGCGGCCTACTGGCGGCGGCGCGACGAGCGAAAGCGGGCGGCATGGCGTGAAATGGTGCCGATGATGTAGGGCCTAGGGGCTCCGGGATGGGTCTTCTGACATGCAACGAGGAGTGGGTACTACTCGCAAAGTCGTCGCGGCCGGAGAAGGTCCCAGGCGGACCGGCGACGGAGAGGGTGGCGGCGGCCGAAGTGGCTCACGGCGACAGCTCGCTCCGATGGAACCTAGAGCAAATGGGGGTTGAGGACATGGGTGTCATGCCCCGGAGAAGCTCCGGGAGCGAGCGATTGGAGCGAGGCTCACCGTGTAAGGAGAAATCAAGAAAGGGGCAGAACTTGGGCAGCAGCGGTCCGGGCGATTTTCCGAGCTCGACAGAGCCTCCAAGCTCGATTGGGCCGAGGACGAGGTAGAGGATGTAGGTGGCAAGCTGTGGCCGGAATATGGTGGCGAATGGTGGACTGAAGTGAGCGAATCGTGTCGCCGAAGATAGGCGGCCAAAGTGAAACAGGGGCGAAGAGATGGTGTGAGCCTTGGCTTGGTTTATATAGGCACGGGATGGTCTCGGGATGGCTTGGAGAGGAGGGTGGCTTCGCAGCGAAGCCACGACGAAGTCCAAGGCAGAGAAGGGGAGTGAGGTAGAGCAGATGGCAGTAGCTGCGGGAGCTCCATTGGGGCGTTTGGGCGGTGAAGCGACGGCTCAGCGCCTTGGGCAGAGGGTGGCTCGTCGATTGGCCATGAGGCGGTGGCGTGCGGCTTGCAGCTGGGGCGTGAGGGAGCAGAGAGAGAGACAGAACGAGCGTGAGGAGCAGAGAGAGAGAGCCGGAGAGAGAGGACACGGGAGTGATAGAGCTTGAGCAGAGAGTGCCCAATGAGAGAGGAGACCGAGAGAGGTAACAGAGAGGGAGAGAGAGAGAGAGACCTGCTACGTGGGCCCTACCATAAGTAGAGTTCTACTGACCAATCAAGATGAGGGGATTTCTAGGAATATCCCAAAATAACCTCATAGGTTTCTAATTTAAATTGGAGTCCCAATTCCAGTTTAGAGTTTTGAATTTGAGATTTCCATAACAAGAGTAAATGTTGTTTTCATGTGTTGATTTCTTTAGGTCACAAGAGGGCTAGGTTTAATTTTAACCATAATAGGGATTAAATTTTCTAAATGAAAGATCTTTCATATATATATATATATATATATATATATGTGTGTGTGTGTGTGTGTATATATGTATATATATGTCTATTTCTTATAGGGTTGTAACTATTATTAATATTAGTAACAGTTTCCATTAGTCATGAATCTCATGATTTGATTAATACTTGTGCAAAACTAATTCTTGAGTTTTACATATCAAATATGGTTCGAGTCGTTATTCCTTATATTTTGGATATTAATAATGTGTTTTGGATTAACACCATCTTATTGGGGATTTAAATTTGATAAATTTGCTGGAGTTTTTATGGAGAGTTTTTAGGAAAATTTCTTGATTTTCGTCGATTATCGAGATTTCTATTGTAAAATTTTTAATAAGTGTAAAAACAATATACTTATAAGCATGCACAAATCTTATGCCCAAATTTGGGTCGTTACAAATCCTACCCCCCTAACAATAAATCTCGACCTCGAGATTTGATAGTCTAGAAGGTAAGTAGGATATAGAGGTTGCATTCCATCGTTCTTTCCACAAGGTCCTAGGTAAGCTCAATAATTTTAATTCTTCGAATACTTGGTAGCCTTGAGCCTTGGTAACTTATGGTGTCAATCCTTGGGAGGAGCGATCTCTATCTTGAATTATTAGTGAGTTATTGGTACTTATATCTTGGCGTTAAGCCCTTTGTTCTATTAGTTAGAAGGGAGATGAGAGGATTAGCTCTAGGACAAGGGTGATAAGGAACAAGGAGGAAAAAGGTCGAGTGAGTAGCAGAAAGAAACTTTTATCTTTGTGAGGCTAGATTATGGCCTTGTTCCCCTGAGGTTAGCACCTAAAAGGTAGTCAATCCATTCTCGGCATTTGTCACTATGCACTAAGCCGGCAGACACTTCTTAAGAAAATTATATCTAAGTTTGGTTCTATCATACATCATGCCTCATCCATCTATCATAGGGCTCTTGCCAGAGTGGTCCAAAGGCGTCCATTGTCATTGGCTATTCCGATGATCACTTCAATCCATGTGTCGGGAGTGACCATTTGGTCAAACTCAAATCTAACCTTTTCCTTAGAGGTTCTATCAGCTTACATGATTGGGTGGCCTTAGGGTTTCGCCATATGATCTTATATCTAGGGGCTTATCTAAGGGAAGGGTCCATAGCCTTTATTTATCTACATATTCCTTAAATATGGATGAATGAGATACTATAGAATCAAAAGAACAGGGGCGGGGTTACGATGGATTCCCAGCGTACCTAGTTGAACTCCACAGGTTTCTTTGGCATTTTCTGCAGAGAGTTGGTTGAGTCTTCCACGGCCATAAGTTGGAGGGGTTGTTTTTGGTGGGCTGTTCCTTGCCCTACGGACCTGTGGGGCATTGTTTGTCGGGCACTCGGCGAAGTGACCAGCAGATGGCACCTAAAGCATGTGCAGTGCTTTACCCTCTGTTGACCAACTAGGTCGGGAGGAACTGTCTGAGGGTCTTGGCCTTGATCGGTATGGAGGGCGGTAGGGTCCTCGCGATGGTTCCTTCTTGTGGACCGGGCCTCCGACTTGCGTTTTGGTGGCTTCTTCTCCTTAAGCTCCTTCTCCGAATGAGAGCCTTGTTCACCAGTGGTGGAAGTTGGGGTGGTCATGCAAAATGAGCTTTGACCGGTAAATTGGGGCCATCCCCTCAAGGAATTTGTCCACCTTTTCTTCTTCGTCCGCTATATCTTGTTGGGCATACCGTGCCAGCAGGTTGAATTTCGTCAAGTATTCATTGACCGTCATGCCTCCTTGTCGTAGAGTGCGGAATTCTTGTCTCTTCATCCGGAGCACTCCACGCGGAATATAATTTTCCCGATAGGCTCTTTCAAACTCAGCCCAAGAGATATTCTGAGCGGCTGTCCACAAGTTTGGAACTTCATGATGTTCTTCAGCTTCATTGTCCTCGCCTTCTTCGACATTGTCACCATCTCCTTGTTCAGCTTCTTCCTCATCATTAGCCTCTTCTTCTTCATCATCCGTATCTTCTGAGCGGGTAGCTAAGTAATTTTCCCACCAAACCTCGGCGGGTCCTTCAAACAGTTGGGTGGCGAATAACACCTTGTCCTCTTCTGGGCAGCGTACTAAGTTCAGCTTGCGGATGACGGTCCTCAACCAATCCTCCGCGTCGGTAGGTTCAGTGGCATAGGTGAAGGTTGGAGGCTTAGTTCTCATGAAATCAGCCAGCTTAGATCCCTGGCGATGCTGTGCGGCATGCTGTGCAGCTTGTTGGCTTTCTAGTATGGCACCAAGCATCTGTGCCTGGTATGCCAAAACTTGTGCCGTGGTGGGATTGCCAACTGGTGGTGGTGGTAAGTTGCCGCGGCCTCGACCACGGCCCCGGTTGTTAGCGGCGCCGGCACCTCGGCCTCTTCGGCACCACGACCACGAGCCATCTGCGAGTTTTTACGGATTTAGATGCAAGTTCTATATGGTGATATGCATGCTTGATGACCATAAAATCCAAGAAAATCCAAATGCAGGCCAAAAGCGAAGAAAGGACACAATTATACATAATTTTGGAATAGTTCGACTAGTACCAGGTAGTTTCTACCAATCATCTATTATGGCAGTATAAAAATAAAGGAAACTACATCTATGCTGTGGTCAGTTGTATGGTTGACGGCTGAATCATGGCCCTTCCCCCTCAGGTCTCTAATGGTGAGAAAGAGGGGTAGATTAGACCTTTGGATCAGGAGAGAATTTAAAAGTGGCTCTTGTTTGAGATATATACAAGGTATATAAACTTACGTGGGGGAGAATATGAGACAAGATAGAAGCTTAAAAAGGTCGGGTAAGAGGAGATATGAGAGAAAAGTTTCCCAAAATCTTCTGGAAAGATTGGAATGCAATTCAGGAGGAAAGAATACAACATATTTTTATAAATGGTGTATTTACAAAAATACCCTTTTTTTTTTGTTTAATTACGGTAAGCTAACGGCCAAGGTCTAGGGGTCCTACAGTCGTATGCTCTGATACCAGCTCTGTGGGGCCTGTCCTTTGCCCACCACACGATCTGCACTAGTCCCTGGATCAGTACACTAGTGCACACCTTTCACATAGCCGGAATCATTTCATACAAGCGGAAGTCTTATATATTACACAAATACCTGTATTAAGCCTCAGGGCTAATAAGTATTACAAATGGCACATTGGCCCAAATAGTCAGAAAGTCCAAAAGATCGAGTCAGCGGAGACCCAAAGATGCAAAAGAGTCTCGTGCGGCTATGCCTAAGCACTCGATTGGAGAGACGCCCTAAGCCTCGCATACAGTCGTCGGCAAAATCCTGTCCTTCATCTTCATGGCAAAGCGTCTTGATCCTGCTCATATTCTCCATCTAAAAGAGAATATGAATGCGAGGTCGATGTCATCCAAACTCTGGCGAGCTAACACCCAACCCGATGCAATTTAGTGATAGGGTTCCAAGGAAAGGTTGGGGTTTATTTGTTTCATGAAAGCAAGTTTTCTAAATCAAAGCCTATGACTTAGCACTTTTAACCCAAAGTTACGCTAATCATTATTTTCATTGTTGTAGTTTGTCACAATCCACATTCCACCAATCACAATCCACATCCACCCGGTCCTTAAATCTCTCGCACACACTGCCATCTCATTCCGGGTGTGGCGCACCCGTTGTGGATCTTACGCCAGCGAAGTGCCCGTTCTTCCCTAGCCGGGGTGCCACGCCCGCACTAGAGTCACGGCTCCCTGACACGTAAGACCTAGATCATCCCACGGATGACGACATAATCCTGTCTTCACCTCAAGCATGGCAGCAGACAGGGTACGCCCGCAGGTCGTACTATCCCTGAATCCCCAATACTTGCACTACCGCGCGATGGCCACGCGTTGTGGTGATAGGAACCAAATCCGCAGCATTTGGTGGCGACTTCCATTGTGTGCCTCATCGCACACCCGTCCGGTCCACTCTACGAGTCACATCGGATCCGCAATCCACACACATTCACATTCACTTCCTTCTTCGCTATCGTTCCTCCGTGTGCCCCGCACACGATGTGGTGAACCACCCTTGGTGGCGGCGATTAGCGACTACGCGTGTTGCCCAGCTCCTCTCAAGACCGCGTCTGTGAGCGATAGCCCTCTTCACATCACACCGGTAGCCATGCTACTTCCACCTTAACCACAAGTCGGACCACGCCCGCTTTCCCAACCACAACCAACACACACACACGGCATGCCAGCCCAATTTCAGTTCGGGTTCATTATGTAATCATGTCCGGTGAATGTCGATTCACCGCCCGAGGCCAACTTAAGCCTAAAATTATTAATTGGACCTGAGCAATGTCTAAGCAAATTTTAACCAAGACTTAAGAGTCTAAAATTGTTTTATTTCACCTAGTGGCTATCAAGGGTGATTTTCAAGGCAATCATTAAGTAAAGTCAAAAGACGATGAATATTATCAAGGCAATATCATCGAGGTAGAACAATAACAAATGATAATAAGGCATGATAAAACATGATTAAGCAAGTAGGTATTATTTACTTAAAAAGCATGCAGTTTAGTACTGTAAATAAAATATTTAATAAAACTGGGAATCAATATGATCCATTAGAGTGTTAACTTGCACTAGGGAAAGCTGACTTTCCCTAATAAAAGCAAACACTTTTATGGCTTAACATGTTAACTCGCACTAGGGAAAGCGCATCCTCTCCCTAGTAAAAGCAACACTATTAAGGGTAGGTATTAACTCGCACTAGGGAAAATCAAGATTCTCCCTAGTAAAAGCAATCCTTAGAGGGTGAATGTTAACTCGCCTTGGTCCTGAGAGTAGTGGGGATCTTCTTGCTGCTCTTCGAAATGTCCCGTGGGCTCTTCTGCGTCTATTAACGGTACGAATTCGAAGAACAGAATAAATAAAGCTTCAACATGCAATAGGAAATTATGATGCATGAAATGCTTGTGCTATGTCTAACGATCTGCGGCTGGTGATATATCATATTCTAGATATCGAGGAAGTTCCATGAGTCTACTTCTAAACAGTAACTTATGAAGATAGCGGTGGTGCGGGCAATATGAAAATGATATGCGATGATGCATAAGGCTACCCATAGTCTACCCATAGAATTAGCCAATAGACGTAATAAGCAAAAATAGATTTCTGTATGAAGAATTTCCTTCATCAACTCAGCTAATTAACTAACTATATATAGGGTAGGTGGGTTGTCGCAAATTTTAACTTGGTATTAAATTCCCATAACTTGCGGGTCTTATTTACCCTAGTTAAGTAATTAAGTAATCCATGTTTTACTAAGTCCTCATATTTTTAGTAAATTTTATTTAGTTTGACAAGGTTTCTCTAAAATTTTGAGATTTAATTGAAATCATTTGGTATTTAAAATAATTTAGGTTCTATTACTGTAATATTGATACATAAGGAAAAAGGGGTAAACTTGGCTAAATAATTACCCCGTGGGTATTAAAGGTCCTAAAAATGGGTCAATAATTTCTTAAAATTCCTAAGTCATGATTATATCTCACTGAAATTTTCTCATGAATTTAGGGCTTTTTTAAACAGTCAAAACAATGGAAAAGCCTATTTATAACTTACTAAAGAAGTGAGTTTTGATTTATCTAATAGGCTGAAAAAGGGGTCAATAGTCCAAATTAAAATTTTACTATGTGTATCATGTTATTAGAGACTATTTTGTATCTTCTCAGATTTTTCCTAAGTCATTTACTATATTTATTTACTCAATACCCCCTTTTTGGGTTTATTCCCTAAAGGAAAAATCCTAGAATAGGACTAGGTATTTAAACAGAGACACAAATTAGTCTTATAATTCCCTTAAATATTTTTAATAAAGCCATGATGCCTTCTAATATTTAACATAATTTATCTAGAATTTTTAGAGTCATAAAACTATGCTTATTAATTCTATTTTATTTCTTGGTATTATCTAAAAGGATAAAAGACTAGAAAATCCCTTGTGCAGTGTTGGGCGGCCCAAAGCGCAGCCAGCGTGAGAGGCAGGCGAACACGGCTTCCTTAAAGCGCGAGTCTTTAGCGAAAGCGTAAACTAAGTTCTGCGACCATTATATATGACATGTGGGGCCACGGGCCCACAAGTCAGTCACCCAGCGGACCGCCCAGAGGAGGTCATCTTCAACCTCGGGCTGGGCAGGCGCTGTGGCCTTAGGCGGCGAGACGGGATCGGCGCCGGCGGGGAAGGCCATGGCGGCGGGGGTCCACGGCCAAAACGAGTTACCCACGGGTCCGCGCTCCCGAAGACACAGACGGCACGGCCAGCAGCGGCCTACAGCGGCGGCGCGACGAGCGAAAGCGGCGGCGGCCGCGGCGTGAAATGGTGCCGATGATGTAGGGCCTAGGGGGCTCCCGGGATGGGTCTTACGGCATGCAACGAGGGAGTGGGTACTACCTGCAAAGTCGTCGCGGCCGGAGAAGGTCCCAGGCGGACCGGCGACGGAGAGGGTGGCGGCGGCCGAAGTGGCTCACGGCGACAGCTCGCTCCGATGGAACCTAGAGCAAATGGGGGTTGAGGACATGGGTGTCATGCCCCGGAGAAGCTCCGGGAGCGAGCGATTGGAGCGAGGCTCACCGTGTAAGGAGAAATCAAGAAAGGGGCAGAACTTGGGCAGCAGCGGTCCGGGCGATTTTCCGAGCTCGACAGAGCCTCCAAGCTCGATTGGGCCGAGGACGAGGTAGAGGATGTAGGTGGCAAGTCGTGGCGGAATATGGTGGCGAATGGTGGTGAAGTGAAGCGAATCGTGTCGCCAAGATAGGCGGCCAAAGTGAAACAGGCGAAGAGATGGTGTGAGCCTTGGCTTGGTTTATATAGGCACGGGATGGTCTCGGGATGGCTTGGAGAGGAGGGTGGCTTCGCAGCGAAGCCACGACGAAGTCCAAGGCAGAGAAGGGGAGTGAGGTAGAGCAGATGGCAGTAGCTGCGGGAGCTCCATTGGGGCGTTTGGGCGGTGAAGCGACGGCTCAGCGCCTTGGGCAGAGGGTGGCTCCGTCGATTGGCCATGAGGGCGGTGGCGTGCGGCTTGCAGCTGGGGCGTGAGGGAGCAGAGAGAGAGACAGAGCGAGCGTGAGGAGCAGAGAGAGAGAG
This sequence comes from Olyra latifolia, assembly GCA_036346145.1. Taxonomy (NCBI): domain Eukaryota; kingdom Viridiplantae; phylum Streptophyta; class Magnoliopsida; order Poales; family Poaceae; genus Olyra; species Olyra latifolia. The sequence goes on along the minus strand of CM070528.1, from coordinate 27,979,556 downwards.
CCGGAGAGAGAGGACACGGGAGTGATAGAGCTTGAGCAGAGAGTGCCCAATGAGAGAGGAGACCTGCTACGTGGGCCCCACCATAAGTAGAGTTCTACTGACCAATCAAGATGAGGGGATTTCTAGGAATATCCCAAAATAACCTCATAGGTTTCTAATTTAAATTGGAGTCCCAATTCCAGTTTAGAGTTTTGAATTTGAGATTTCCATAACAAGAGTAAATGTTGTTTTCATGTGTTGATTTCTTTAGGTCACAAGAGGGCTAGGTTTAATTTTAACCATAATAGGGATTAAATTTTCTAAATGAAAGATCTTTCATATATATATATATATATATATATGTGTGTGTGTGTGTGTATATATGTATATATATGTCTATTTCTTATAGGGTTGTAACTATTATTAATATTAGTAACAGTTTCCATTAGTCATGAATCTCATGATTTGATTAATACTTGTGCAAAACTAATTCTTGAGTTTTACATATCAAATATGGTTCGAGTCGTTATTCCTTATATTTTGGATATTAATAATGTGTTTTGGATTAACACCATCTTATTGGGGATTTAAATTTGATAAATTTGCTGGAGTTTTTATGGAGAGTTTTTAGGAAAATTTCTTGATTTTCGTCGATTATCGAGATTTCTATTGTAAAATTTTTAATAAGTGTAAAAACAATATACTTATAAGCATGCACAAATCTTATGCCCAAATTTGGGTCGTTACAGCTAGGCTATCAATTCCCTGGACTGAACCGACCTAGGCTCTGTTTCTTTCGATGGTTGCGGCGCAGCGCGGCGTGTTCCGCACGAGGTGAAAAAGCTGCTCGCGTGTTCGCACCGCGCGTGTAGAACACAAAAAAAAAGGGTCTCCTAGTTGCATGCATCCCTATGGCTGTCCATGGATTCCCCAAAGTGTACGGTCAGCCAAAGAGAGCACGTGGGCCACAAAATCTAATGAACCAGCAAGTGTTGGTGGCAAGCGCATATAAATTATGTGTATATCTTGTTTTAAAACTATCAGGAAAAAAATAGCATTATTTACCACGTGGCTAGAAATGTATGCAGTTCTGTTTCTTAAATTTCTTTTATTCCCTCATTTTTAAAATAATACTCCCTCCGGTCATAAATACATGTCGTTTGAAGTATGTGCAAGTCAAAGTTTAGAATTTTTAGCTGCAAATATCTTTTAAACAATTTAGATTGAGTGTATGAAAATCATATGTATAGATTGGTCTTGAAGAGTACATTTGTAATACTGTAATTTTAGTGGGGTTTATAGATGAATCATATTGTTAATTAGTAATAAATGTATATTTTGGAGACCGTGTCAATGTCCAAAGCGACCTGCATTTATGACCAGAGGAAGTAGCTAGGATCATTTCAAACTAATATTTCTATAAATTCATTGATAGGCACTAAATATGATTTGCTGCTGGGTAGAAGATCCAGATACAGATGCACTCAAACGACATCTACCAAGGAAACATGATTATCTATGGATTGCAGAAGATGGCATGAAGACCAAAGTAACATTATCATTAATTTGATCCTCTTTGCATGCATTTTCTTACACAATTTACATGCATCTGAAGATGCTCATCCAATTTATAGATAACTCCTTGGGATTTTGCTCATATCACCTAGATGTACTAATTTAGTAACATGTGTAGCTATGACCCACATAAGCATTATAGATTTTTAAAATAGAACCTAGATTTATATATATATATATATATATATATATATATTCCTTCCCAACGTGCTTCCATCCTCTCACACACGCTGCTGCATGCAAACCATGTGAGGTCATGCATGCAACATGCATTAATGAGCATATGTCCTTTTCATTTTTCGCCGGTAATTTTTTATTTTAAGTTCTGATCGCCGTTTGCACCAACATGTTTCTAACATTTTTACGAATAAAACTAAACCGGTCTCATCTTATAATTTTTTGCTTTACTATTTCGGATACACCACCACTCACGGAACCTAGGCTCCTTGATCTATTATCACTAGATGTGCTTTGAGATTTGTGATGTTTGATATTTATATTTTTATATACCCACTAAACAAAATATTTGGGACGTCAAACTCCGAAAAAATTAAATTGAACTCCAGTTTAAACTATTTTTAAATTTAAGATAAATATAGTTCAAACTAGTTGAAAACTGAAGATGAATTTAATTTTTTCAGAGTTTGGTATCTCAAATATTTTGTTTAGTAGGTATATAATGATATACACGTTAAACAACATAAATCTTTAAAGGCATCATAGGATACTATCATGGAGACTAGGCTCCATTGTAATATACCGTTCATTTCGTAAACATCAAACATTTGATAGATTAAGGGATCACCACCTTGATACCCGTTAAGCCAATGGAAGGGGTATTAAATTTTCTTAATTAATACTCGTGCACACCCGCGATGATGGAGCATATCAATCATTAATTACGTAGGGTATATACTTCCACATATATATATATATATATATATATATATATATATATATATATCCCCGTACTCTCGACGGATTTACGAAATCCAAAATTTTTAATGACCGATCCGAACAGTTGATCTTGTTCACCTCATTGAAATGTAGCTACTGGCCAAGTTTCGTAATTTTTTGAATTTGTTTACTATTTGTTTCGTATTTTCTAAAATCAGTTTTTTTTTACGCTCCACGACTAATTAGAAGGCTGATTTTTAAAAATACGAAACAAATAGTAAATAAATTAAAAAAAATACGAAACATGGTCGGTAGCTACATTTCAATGAGATGAACAAGATCAATGGTTCGGATCGGTCGTTAAAAATCTTGGATTTTGTAAACCCGTCGAGAGTAGAGAGGAATCGTACTCTCGAGAGTACACTAGTCATACTATATATATATAGATAAAGACTATAGAACACCTAGATGTTCTTTAACTAAAGAACACCCACGTTTATAGGCTGCCACGTGTCCACCCTAGCCTTCCTTCACTACTTTCCCGTGCACAGGTTCCGGCATACGCGATTATAGTAAAGATGCGTATTAGATATAGTAAACTTTCTATAAAATTATAGTAAACATGAAATAAATCTGAATCAGCTTGCTCCCAAGCCTATCCACTTGCCACGTGGTGGAGGATGACGTAAGCATTTTTACCAAATTTCATTTGGTATTTTCGCAATAACATTTGACTGAAAAATCCAATTTATAAATCGTTTTCATATCTATGTTCATTACATTTTTTCGAACAAAACTAGACCGGTCTTGCCATATATATTTTTTATAGTAAAGTGGTTTACTATATTTTATAACAACATTTACTAGAGTCCGAACATTGTAAGATTGCAATATTAGTTACGTTCCAAATTCGAGTAAGCTTCTTATTAAGATATAGTGTATGCTATAGTAAATTTATCCTGAGAAAATAGTAAACCACTTTACTATTAGAATATACATACATGATCGGTCTTGTTTTATTGAAAAAAATATGAAGAATACATATATGAAAACGGTGCATCAATCAGTGCTCCTAATCAACGGCAAATTGAAAAAAAAGGAAAAACAATCACGTCATTAATGCACCTGTGCCATTACTTTTTTTTCATATTTGTGTTCGTTACATTTTTTTCAACAAAATAGAACGGTCTTGCCATATTTTTTTATAGTAAATCAGTTTACTATACTTTATAGGAAATTTTACTAGGACCCGAACATGATTAAAATGTAACATTAGATGTGTTTTCAGATTATAATAAAGCTCCTTGTAAGGTATAGTAAACCACTTTACTAAAAAAATATATATGTATGATCGGTCTAGTTTTGTTGAAAAAATGTTAAAAACATGTATGTGAAAACGGTTTGTTAATCGGAGCTCTCAGTCAGTGGCAAAAGTGAAAAAAAGAAAAATAATCACGTCATTAATGCACCTGTGCATGCACATGCTTTAGTTTTGCCCAGTTTTTGTTCGTTAATATTTTACTATTTTCTGTGTGCAACTTCACTGCAACGGATACACAGATTTACTGTATCGGCCCTGCTCGAGGCTGCACACATGGGAGAGGTGGGAAAGGGTGGGGGACACGTCACTACCAGCGAATCACTTTCTACAAGCGGTTCTAAACCACCTTTACAAGCGCTTTTGGAACCGCTTGTAAGCAATCGCTTGTGATGCTTCTCGGAGTATCACAAGCGGTTTTATACCCGCTTGTACTACTGCTGAGTACCGGTTAAAAAGAGAAACAATTTTTGGAGGAGTGGGATTCGAACCCAGTACATCACCTTTCTCGTGACCCACGCCTCACCTTGCTAGCCAACTCATCCCACGCGCACTCTCTGATAGGATAAGGCAAGCTTTTCTTTTAGCAATTCGAAAACTGGACTTTTATAAGGGGTTCGGGACACCCCAACCGCTTGTAGAGGCTTTACAAGGGGTTGGAGATACGAAACCCTTGGGGTTCGTGTCAGCCCAGCCTTTACAAGGGGTTTGTGTCCCCAACCCCTTGTAAAGGGGTTCTCCAGGCTGGTCTTTTGAACCAGGCTTTACAAGGGGTTCGTGTCTCGAACTGTTTGTAGAGGCTTTACAAGGGGTTGAGGACACGAACCCCTTGTAAAACTCAGGCTTTACAAGGGTTTCGTATAACCAACCGCTTGTAAAGGGGCTTTCCGGGCCGAGGCCTTTTGAACCGCTTGTGATAAACTATCACAAGGGGTTCGTAACGAACCCCTTGTGATAGACCGCTTGTGATGCTCATTTCTCTGGTAGTGCGTGGCGCAATATAAAAGTGGGTGTCCTTTAACTAAAGAACACCTAGGTGTCCTTTAGCTTCACTCTATATAAATATATATATATATATATATATATATATATATATTCATGGATTTTGATTACCAGGGTCTAGATACCTCCATGTAATTAGCTTGCTAAAAAAAGTTACAAGCATATATACACTTCACATTATCTTAATAGGTGCCGGAACGGACATCCTACGAGGCTACGAGCTACGAGTATGCGCTGAATGAGTACTGTTCTATACATATGTTCAGATACTTTCCAAAAAAAAACCAGAACATTATACAACTCTCATCTGGCGGTGGAATGGATACACTGCACATAGCCTTATTTGAAAAAATCCCATGGATTAATTAGTAATGATACGAGGGTATCAACGTGATTGCCAATTTCTTGAACTGTATAGGGAACTTTCCTTAGTCGTCACGTGCTCACTTACCAAATTGGCTGGAAAATTTTTAATACTCATCTGTTTGAAACAAAGCAAGCCTAGGAGGGAATCATTCCATAATAATACCTTTTAAATATCTATACTTTCTGTTATGGGCTGTTTGGTTGCCTGCATATATTGGGATTTGGCTCCGGATATGCAACGTAGACCTGTTTGGTTGCCTGCAGGGCATTCCCAACTTGGCCCGACCGATACAAATCCTTCCCCCCCCCCCAGCCTGTTCCATTGGAAATGCAGAAATCGGCAGTTTTCCCCCAGCCTAGCCGGTTGGAAACTAGAAACGGTCGAGAGAGGGACGAGCGGCATCCCACAGCCTCGCACGCCGTCCTCCACGCTTCCCACGCCGTCCACCCTGGCGCCGGCCTTCGCTGCCTATCTTCCCCCGCTACCGCCGTCCTCCCTGGCCCATCGCCGTCGTCCCCCCCTCCAGTCCATCTCCACTTGTCGCCGTCCTCCCTCACCCGTCGCCACCGTCCTCCTGTCGGGGCGCTCATGGAGCCATTGTCATCAACTACTCGTCGCCATCCTCCCTCGCCCGTCGCCGCCATCCCCTGCCGGGACGCCCCCGGTAAAGTCGTCCTTCCCCGCTCGTCGCAGTCCTGATCACTGCATTAGGACGAGGGCGCGTCGACCAGGACAAACTAGAGGCCGGCGACGGCCATGCGGCAGGTGCGGCGGCCGGAGCCGATGGTGTGGCAGTGACGGGAAGGTTGGACAGCAGATCTGGCGGTAGACAAGGCGGACGGTGAGGCCGTGGGCATGTCCAAGCCACACCCGATCGTGGCGTGGACGGCGAGCGTAGTATGAGGCCATGCCGTGGGCGGCATGGCTAGGGCATGGCTGTGTCGCGGGTGGTGCATCTAGGCAGCGGTCAGGCCGCGCACGACAAGGCCACGGTGCGCCAAGGGCACGATGGGGCATTCCCTGTCCATGGTCGCGCCGCCCCTATGCATCATCGTGCTGCTCGAGCATCACTGCCAAGCTCTGCCGGCTTGCGCAATCCACCACCTTTTCATTTGCTTTCTTCACCCATGCCATTGTTTGTGCAGCAGGATGTCGTGCACCCCGGTATTTCTACCGGCTTGAGTGACCGAATACTAGTCCTAGAAAACCATAGCTAGTATTGCACTCAAGCACATTTGGAATATCATCGCAGGCATTGCATTTAACTAGAATTTAACAGTTTACATAAATATCATCCCAGTCGACAAAGACAAATACATAGTCTTGCACAGGGTTTGATTCAAGCACATAAAAATAACGCAGCGGAAGACTGAAGCGATGACATCCCGAGGTTGACCCGGAACGCGCGGCTAATCACCTTGACCCTCCTGGTCACAGCTGGCACCGATGCTGAACTCTTGACCTGAACAAAGATCCGTGGTCCATATAATGAGTACACGGCTACTCAGCAAGCGGTCCTTAATAAATGAATGCAAGGTCAATGGATGGGTATGGTTATTTTGTTAAAATGTCACCTATCTACTTGTTTATTTGTTCTTGATTCATTGAACACATGATAACACACGAGCGTAGCCAAAGGACGGCTAACCAGCTCCAAGAGAGGCAATCCCTGCCTACACTACATCAAGTTATTAATTTAAAACACATTGTACTACCTTGTGTCAAACTCCTTTCCCCTGTCCATAACCGCGTGCACGGCTACCATGATAGTTTTAACTCTGCAGAGTGGGTACACGTTCCCCACAAGCCCTGTCTCATCCCGAGGGAGAAACAGTACAAAACCGTTCACTGCTTTCACCTGCCCCATAATGTACCCTTTCTTTTGGTTTCGCGCCCCATATGGTACACTTCGACCAGGCCGACAGTCATGCGCACTCCTTCAACCGGACCTGATAGCGCACCGCATGAGGTTAGCCCCCATTTAAGCCATTCGGAACCGGTGATCGCGAATCACGTCCGTCCACTACGAGTACAGCGGAAGCTAGGTTTTCACAGCTAATAGATTAGGGCCAGAAGGCACAAGTGGCTGTACGGTTCAGGTTCGGTATGGTAGTCACAAGTATACGGTCCTTATATGACAGAGGAGACCTGCACAACACAACCACAAGCCCAAAATCCGCCTCTTCTGGGTCTCCTCAAATCAACACACATCACGTTGATTTTAGTTGATTAGGTTTATCCAAAAACAGTACCACGAAGTCGAACTCCACGGATACCAGTTATTAATATGTGAAACCTATCAACTACCAATCCCAGAAGCTAGGCTAAGCATCTACACAAGGATAGGCTAGTAAAACAGTACCAAAATAGGCTATCAATGGAAGGCTACTTCATATTAGTAGAGTGCTAATATGGATTCGGAGCAAACAGCACATATGATGATAATTGAGGCATGCAGAAATAAGTAAACATGAAATAATTAAAATTTAGCAAACGAGGGTTTCAACATGAATCTAGCTTGCCTTCGAAGAAGCTAGGTTCTGGATCACCTCCTTCGAACGGTTCCGGAATGTCTCCCGGACAGCAGGTACACGTCGGTTCTACGCGAAAGAGTAAACAAACAACAATAAATATCAAACATACAGAAAACAGTATGGTAAAAATATATAAAATTCTAGGGATTATTTGTGATTTTTAGGCTCTGAAATCATCTAATTTGGAGTTCGGGAACTCCCTAAACAATTCGGGGAAGTTTCTGAAAATCAAAAAATCCCAGAAAAGAATAAACCGAACTGTTCATGTAGAAAACCGGGAAAACCCGATCTAACCGGTTTAACCGGGGTTTCGTCGTGAACAGTAGGGGACACGCGTCGACCTCTGATTGGTCCACGCGTCGGCTGACGTGGCATCTGGAGGCGGGTTTCGGGTGACGTGGCGCTGACGTGGCATCCACCTGGCAACACGTGGGGCGTGGACGTGGCGCCGACACGGCCGCGGGTCCACCGAAAATCATGGATCGATGGCGGCGGACATGCGAAACATGGTCACGCTATTTAAAGTACTTTAAAAGACGCGTGTAGCGCGCTATAATTCGCGGCGGCGGTGGGACACGGGCGGCACGCCATTCGCCATTGGCGTGGGCGTGTTGCGGCGGGCAATGGAGAGGCGGCGCGGCACGGCGGTCGACGGGGCGGGGGGGGCAGCGCGCGCGCTTAACGGGAACGGCGCGTGGCGGCGATCGGCTTCGGCGGCGCTTCAAGCGCTGCTGGCGGCGGGCAGGCGGAGGCGACACGCGGCAGCGGCGGGTGGCGCGGCGGCTGGCGTGGAATCATGTGGCGCGGGCGACGAGGTGGGCCGGAAGACGGCGCTGGCGGCGAGCTCTGCGGCAAGGATCTTCGACGGGCAATTGCGGGCGCGTTTCTTCACGGTTTTTGACGATTCAAGAACCTACGGATTCTTCTCGACGAGCTCTAGGCCGCCTAGGTGATGGATTCACGATTTGAGGAGGGATTAGAGGGGTTACCTTGGAGAGAGAGAGGAAATCAGATCCGAATGCACGGTAACCGAGGGGAATTGGGGACTTGCTCTTGGGTGGCGGCTGTGGAAGGTGTAGGGGTGCTGTAGGTCGTCTTGGGAGTGCAGGGCACGCATATATATAGGGAGGAGAAGAGATTAGGGTTTAATTATGGGCCAAAAGCCTAATTAGGGTTGGACTAGGCTTTGACCAGTGTTGACCACGTGGAAAAGGTTGACTTGGCTTTGGAAAACATGCTAAATTGGCTTGGTTAAGTTTGGTGGCTTCTTAGGGCACTTATATCACACTAGGGTTTCTAATAGTCCTTATCTGAGCCTTTTACACTAAAATAATAATATAAAACATTTTTATTTATTTATTTATTTTGTTTCTTTTTATAAAGCAAGTGACAGACTAATAATTTTATTAGGATGTCACACAGGAGTGCTCGACGAAATGCTTGTATGGGGATGCAGACAATTTACACATACAACCAAAAACATTCTCTCAACAGCCAGCCTCTTGCGATGCAGGCAACCAAACACATGGACCTATATGAACTTAGCCTAGCTCCCACCATCCTGGCTGAGCTCATACGAGCCAAGCTCTGGCAGGAAGGCAACTAAACAGCCCATTAGAGTCTAGATACTTCCATACGTGTACCGATGTACGTCGTGTGCTATGATCGCCTTAGATCCTTTTTTTTAAAATACATAACAATTTTTTGAATATACCCACATGCTTCTCATTGCTCAATAATGTGGGAAATATGTTTTACTATATACATGTGAAGATACTTCCATACTCAAGTTAATATTCTATATTCAAGTTAATATATATGAGCCCTTTGTTTTTGCAATGTTCATATTTACCAGGTACGAGAGAATTGGATATAGTATTGTTTTTAGAATAGGACTAATTATCAAATATACGGAACTATATACATATATATAAGTACAAACACATTGGTATGTTCAGATTTTGCACAAATGCACAAGCTCAATGCTCTTTGTATTATTAATCCATCTAAAATGTTTATAAGCGTGCTCGCACACGCGCACGCGCACACACATATATATAATATTATTTTTATAATAGGACCAATTGTCAAAAAGATATACCTCTTGTTGTGTGAATGATCATCTCATCTCCTATTTTGTTATTATTTGTTAGCAAAAGTGTTTCAAACATAACGACATCTACCTTCTAAAATAATCCGTTGTCTTTCAAAAAATTAAATGCAATGATTGTTTCTTTTCCTGAAATTTTTTTTCTGGAAAACCGCCCTAACAAGAAGCCACTTCATCAATTTTATAGTACGAGTTCATTAATTTTCATGATGTTAGTGTCTGGACTATATCACTATATACATCTGTGCGTCGTTGAGGGTGTAGTTACTATGCGTTTTGCATGTTCATCAAAGGTTTTAAATATGATAGAGGGTATTTTGATGGTTAAAAATATTATTTAATTTGGGTAATTTTAATCCATTAATATTAGAGGCCCCCTCTTATGCCCGTTGGGTCTCCGGTGGTTGCAAGACATATCCACACAGCCACTACCATGTCCAAGTCTATATTTCCTAATTTAATAAGTTAAGGCCTTTATCATGTTGGCACCCATTGTTGTATTGTTATGTTTGGATATATTTTATACAATTGGCGGTCCTTATGTTGACTAAAGCGGCTATCAGTGAACCATACAACCACCTCTACTCACGTCACGTTCATTTAAGTTGATTAAGTTAAAGAAACAACCATGGGAGATTCCTTCTATAGAATTTTTCTGGATTCACATGATATAAGAAGCTACCAATTCCCAATGTAGCAATATTAAGCATTTAAGACCTAATTAAAACACAAGGATGGCTAATAACATGAATAGTTTACACTATGCAGCAAAGGATTGATGTCCTATATATGTTAATGAATGATCAACATGACATAGGCATTAACTAGTGAATAAAGCATGTAAGATAGTGATACTAAATAACATGCAATGTTCCTAGGAAAAAACTTTAGGAACTCTGGGATCACCATGTAACCAGCATGTCTTGGTCTTGGAACTTTGTTTCTCCCCGTAGGTCAGCAACAAACTCGATGTTGTCGACAACAACATTTACATGAGAAATGAAGCACAAATAAATAATAGAAAATATATAAATATCAAATAAATCCAGGAAAAATAGAGTAAGTAGATTAGGACTTAATATAATTTATGAAATTTATTTGATTACATTTGGAGATTAAACAGATGATATAGTTAGATGGGCTACACAGTACTCAGCCTAGCAGCCCATTTAATGGATCGGGCTAGCTCGGTGTTTTGGGTTCAGGAGGGGTAGGCTCCGGCTGGTTGTTGGGCTAATGGCTTGGCTCAGCCTAGCTGGCAGCCCAGCTCAGTCTGGCATGACCAAAAGGGCGGTTGGATTGTGGCTCCACTAAGGCCTATGGAACACATGGACAACAAGAGGATGATTGTTGAGAGGGATCTAAGAGAGAACAGAGCAGAGGAGCAGAGTCGGACGATGGCTCAACGACATGGCCCCGATGAGAGCTCCGGTTAGCGACGCATCACCAGCAACAGTGGAAAGTAGTGGAGCTTGATGGCGGAGTGGTATGGGGATGGCGGCGCTGGCCTCCATGCAGTCCAAGGAGAGAAATGGTGGCTAGGGCAGCAGCGGGTGGCAAGGTGAGGCACGAAGAAGCTCTGGTCCTCGGCAACCACTGTGACATGACAATGGCTACAACAGCTCAGTTAGGGAACCATTGAGACGGCGGGGCAGCAAGAGATAGCAGAGATAGACCTCCGGTGAGGGTGTGGCGGTGTTCTCTAGTAGTTCCGGCGAGGAGGAAAATGGTGAAATATCTGGAACGAGAGAGAAGGATGTGCTACCACCTGATCTACTCGAAGGTCAATGGTGGCATGGCACGGAGGCAGAAACGATGATGATTTTTTCTTCATCTCTGGCGGGGTTGGTGGCAAAAAGTCAAGGTCGTCAGTGGGGATGGCTTTCGTCGGGCTCCACGGTTTCATCCCTAGTGTCGCTTTGCTCTTGATTGATCTGCACAGGGTGGAATTGGCAATGGCAGCAGATGACAACGTGGGTGACGTCGAGCTCGATCTCAGTTCGAGAAAACAGGGGGTCAAGTGTCCTATTTAGGGTGCAGGGCCACGAGATAGGGCTTGACTCAGCTAACTTGGGCCATGAGAAGAGGAGGTAGAGTCGGTTTGGGTTGGAGATTGAAAAATATAGAGATGGAGACAGAGATAGAAAAGACAAGGAATAGGAAGGCTGGCTCAGCCAGGAGGGCGAAACCAAGAAAGAAAGAGAAGGAAAATAAAAGAAGAAAAGAAAGGGGAAGTTTCAAAATTTCTGGAATTTGAATTTTCACTATGAATTTGAAATTTGAATCTAACTTTTGTAAGATTATAAAAATCTCAGGATACCGCACTACTTCAACAATTTCTAAATATGGGTTCATTCATTTTCATGGTATTAGTGTCTACACTGTATACATCTGTGCATGATTGAGGGCGTAGTTACTGTGTGTTTTGCTTGTGTTCTCAATGGTTTTAAAGATGAAAGAGCGTATTTTGGTGGTCAATAATTTTATTTAATTTGGGTAAGTTTAGTCCATTCTTACTAGATTCCATTTCAATTTTATACTTCAGTTCAAAACTGACTCATCTTTTGTTGATTATAGATAAGTGAAGGCACCCAAAACTGGGAGGTAGCACTTATTGTTCAGGCCATTTGCTCAACAGATCTCATCCATGAATATGGTCCAACTATAAAGAGGGCTCATGGATTTATAAAAAAAGCACAGGTCTAGTGTTAGTGATATTTAGCTAATTTGATGTGATATTTTTAGAACTAATATAAATAGAATTTTTCATACAAGCAGGTTACTAAAAATCTTCCCGGCGACCAAAATTATTGGTTTCAGCACAGATCAAAAGGTTCATGGACGCTCTCAACAATAGATAATGGCTGGGCTTCATCAGATTGTACTTCAGAATCATTGAAGGTAAGCACAAGCCTTCTGTCGCTACATATTGTTGTAATCAAGTTGAGTAAGTAAAGTTGTTTGCTAAAACACATACAACAATAAACTCATGCATAGTACTAAATTTTTATTGTTTTATTCCCTCATAATAATTTCTCTTCCCTTTTTCAGGCAATACTATTGCTATCAAAACTTTCTCCTACCCTCGTTGGGAATCCAATAGGAGAAGATAGGCTCTATGATGCCGTTGATTGTCTTCTTTCCTTCAGGGTGTGATTTTCTAAATTAATCACCAACATACCATGCACTACTTGCCTAAACTTTTTTGATTATATTTTTATATTTGGTCATAACCTCATAGTATGACACAATGCTTGTGTCATGACACATAATGTGTGGAAAAATTTATATAGCACCATCACAAATTGTTACTAGAGATGTAGAAATACATTTCACATATGTAGAAGTTTTGCACACAAATATTGATTAGCATTATTGCTAGCCATGCCAAAAAAGAGTTATATCAAAACATAACTATTTTAGTCCTTCAGATGAAAATTGACTGGATTAGCACAAAAAGTTAAGCATGTGTCTTTTGAATTTCAAACATTCATCTATTTGCCATCTCAAGCTTGCACTTCTCCTTGTCTATGAGAGTTTGTGTAATTTATTTCGGGGAAGTGTTTTTACTACTCTTGGATTCACAATCCGCAGTTCCACATTTAATTTCACTGCAATATAATTTTGTCAACAACAAATTGTTTTATTTTTGGTAGAACAAAGATGGTTCCATCTCGACATATGAATGCCAGAGAACTTCTTCTTGGATAGAGGTGAGTACCTTCAGTTAAGCTATAAATGTTAAGATCTCCAAAAATTAGCAAGTACCGTAAAATGATGTTGGCATTGTGTCTACTTTAATAATGATTGTGCAAAGCATGACAAATCTCTTGAATGAAGACAAGTGTACGCACAAGTAACATGATATGTGTTAATCTTATTTCCTCGTTAGCACTTCAAGTACTCGAATAAAAATTAATATCAATCAAAAAATGCAACATTATAGCGAACAATCTACTTCCTTAGAGTTATACGCTTTTTTCAAGTGGTTTTTATTTCTTGAAACTAACGTACCAGTTTGGACAAGGTATGCTGTTTGGACAACACAACATGTCATTTCTGAATTTGCTTTCAGTCCAAATTAATTAAGTCACACACAAAATTTTTGCCTATATGTACTGATTTTTTCTTATCATGTTTGTTGTCTATTAGTATCCTCAATATGATTATTTTAAGTGTTTTTTCATATTAGAAATAAAGTTACCAATCTTGGAAAATTGAGACATAGTATAGTGTCATCAGAAACATAATTTGTATAACAAAATGACAGTGGAAGTTTCATTAAAACAAACAAAAAGACTAGTGAGGTATGCCCCCTACAGCCATAGGCGACAACTAGGAGTTAGAACTCCACATCAAGAATCTCCATTTATACTTATCTACATAAAATCCACCAATCGTAATAGCTTTACTAGTAAACATAATTACCTTAGACTCAAATGATTAATTGTATTATCCATCCATTCACTAGACATTCCAAACCGCAAACATCTTAATCTTGGAATCATTGGTTTATGCAAGTCAAATATCTTCAAAATGTTATATATAAGTTTAGTTAGGCAAATTTCACTTTCTCTAGCATCACTACTACATAGATGGAAGGAAAGGAAATCAAAGACATTTTTCTCAATCTAGGTTGAGATTGAAATAGCAAAAGATTAGTAGCAGTGGATATAAGATAAATAAATAAATTTTAAAAAATTACAATCAAGCATATATATGCGAAGGAATACCTAATTGGATAGCAAGTTACACTAATGAAACATTTCATGTATGCAACATAAAAATGCATTTAAATCCAATAACAATTTAAGTGCGCGGACCTATATGCCAACGAAAGATCCATTAAAACAAACTATACTTTTCTATCATGATAAAAAAGTACTAATCCCTAAGGCATTGTTCCAGCTGTAAAATTATGGTAGATTATAATATGAAAAGTTGAGGACCATTGAAAAGCGGCTCGAAGAAAAGTTTTGGGGGTCTTAAGAGGAACCACCAAAAGCATTAAAAAATGGCTACAAAGTTCTTTACAACATAAAATCAGATTATAATCGATAGCTTGAAATCTCTTATTTTTGTACAAGCCAAATGCTTTGACACTTTGTAGCGAATTTTTAATGCTTTTAGTGTCTCATAGCTCTCAAAACCAATTTTACATAATTTGTTCGGCCTCTTCGACCCTCTTTTCGAGGGCCCTCAACTTTTCAGATTATAATCTGCCATGGCTTTTCAGCTCTAAAGAACAATGTACGACGCTTCGAACAAAACAATAAGTTCGACACAACATATGTCCATACTTCTTGATAACTAAAACATAACCATCCTTAATGAAATCTTCTTCTTAAGTCTCATCCCAACAATGATGTCTTGATGAACCGGCATCTTTAAGATGGCACAAATTGGTCAAGCATCAGAGAGAACATACATAACAGAAAGAACTCTTCAAATGCTCACAAACAAGGTGTAGCAAGTTAACCTATCTCATTTGAAAGGCAAGATGAGAGAGAATATTTTCACAAATCCAAATGAGCACAAGGGTTAGAAGTGAATTTAAGATATATAGATGCTAAGAAAATTACAAAAACTAACAGTTCTAAAATCTATCATGATAGCCGAAAGTAATTTAGACCCAAAATACACTCAATACTAGTTGGTCATGCTACATTATAACCTACAATCTATATGGATCTGATGCCAACCCTATGGTACTCTTCTGTGGTTGCATTCATTTTAATTGAGAGGACTCTCAGTTGCTATCCACTAGTTGAAAATTAATATATGAACTACACTAAGGCATATCACACTTGTTAATCCTTGACTAAAGTAGTAGGAAACATATATGAGTGTTTACAATTGAAACGAAAGCCTGGATATGTGACATTTGATAGCTCCCATGGTCAAGTAATATCGCATACATACCTTTCTAACAATCGACATCACAACACATATAACAATGAACAAAATTAGCATGCGTCAAAATAGGATGGATTGTTGTCCATTCATCATACATAATTGGTACATAGTATAGTGGAAGCGGATCCATAAATTTATACAACAAAATGGCAGCGAAAGTTTCATCATAATAAGTCAAAAACCAACGTGGTATGCCTCGATACCTATATGCAACCGACTGAAAGTTAGAACACGACATCACCCACAAGAATTTTCATGCTTAACTTTGTAATAACACTAAAGCATGAGATCATTCTCGCCTACAATTGAAATCTGGATTGGATACAAAATTTACTAGCACAAATATGGTAATCTAACATGATGAATGGCTTGTATACAAAGGAGTAAACAACTAATTTTAGAATAAATGAGCATTTCCCAAGACATAGACACATATAGATTTAAATTGCACTATAGTTAGCATTTTGAAAATCGAATAATATTGGTAACCTAAACATATCATCATCATAAATCATAAATTCCCATATTTCACATATCTCCATAGACTATGCGCCTATAGGGCTCTATCCACCCTAGGGCTCCATCTGCCTAACTTGGGCTTTATCCACACAATATGTCATTATACATACATGCAAATAAACCATGCCCATCACATCATACCCATACAAGTCCACATACTAACTTAATGTCATTCTTAACCATGGATGTGTTGTTCTAATAATTTAAACTCTGCAGAAGTGTACAACTCTACCAATATGACACAATGTACCCCTTTATACTAGACCGGTAGCACACTTTGGTTTGCTGGCAGGGAGCCGTGGCGAGGCCTTCTGAATATGCATGCTAATTCTTTAGACCACCCGGATAAGTATCACTCCTCAACCACAAAGTTCGTCATGTTACGAGAGCGCCAACCATTACAGTGGATTTGCCCATGGCCCTCTATCCGATGCTCATGGATGCACCACATATGGATCACACCACCCCAGCACCAATATAAAAATCCATCCTTCAGACCCAACAATATTCCTATCATGCAGTAAATACTTAGCCAATCATTTCCCAAAAGACGTGTGCGGTCATCGCTAGTTACATGAAAAGATGGCACCAATGTTCAGTCTTAGGTTGACCGAAACCTGGCTACATCTGTGGGAGTTCATTACCATCACCCATTTAAGTCTAACGTGATTCACATTCATAACCCGCGTCACAAAGATGCATTCAGGAATCTAGATCAAACATTGAGTGCATCAATAACTGAAACCAAATCAATAAATGGACTATTTCCATTTATCACTTTGCATCATTGACTTTAAGCATGGCTAAGCATTCATAAAGTAAAATATAAGAAATAGTTTACACATGTGACAAATGAATTGGGATCAAACATGTAATGGTGCTGGACACTAGATTGGACGTAACTATATTATGCCTACGAATTAACATATATATACTTTAAAGTAGCATGCACACAATTTATATACCATAATTTAAACACATGTACCTGCAAGCCCAAGGAGCAAGACTATTCAAAGGAAAGAGTAATTGTGCCATGCTACTGTCACAAGGGTCTACAAGTTGGTTTTCCTCTATGTTGGAACCTACCAAAAAGAACCAAATATCAAATAAACCCAAATAATACTAAAAATTTCAAGTACTCAAAAAATTATGAAACATTTATAGTAGGTAGATCTTGATTTTAAATGAATTTTGGTGTAAGTGCCTCTTGGAATGGAGAAATGAGAAACTAATGAACTCAATGCTGTGACATGCATGAGCTCAATCCTAGTTTTGGACGATGAATTTTAGGAAAGAATGGTAGAACTTCTCTCTTCTTGCTATCATGATGAAGAAGATAGTGGAATTAAGTTGGGGTTGGGGACAGGGGGAGGGGGCGAAGGGTGAAGGTGGATGGAGAGGGGCCCTGCCCGATCTCCCTTGCAAGTGGTTTTGGACACATAAGTCAAAGAGAGGGTACGAGCTGAGTGTAAGTATTGATGAGAAAAGAGAGGGAAAAGGTAGCAGGTGCTACATACCCGCTCCACTCAAGTGGAGCAAGGACCCATTTGTTATTGACAAAAAGGGCGAGAGAGATTTGTATGGCTGAGACATAGTTATCAAATTTAACAAATTCACATTTTTTGTTGGTTGATAGCATTAAAAAGGGATATGTATATCTTATAGATTTTGTTTATATAGTTGTTTGCTTCTTTTATGAATTTATCTTTCGTTTAAATATTTTTATCTTGATGCCAATTTCTTTTATGCAACGACGGAAGATGCAAAAATTTGAGGAAAAAAAAATCAACAAATAAGTATGATCAAATGAATCTGGCATGCATGTCTTACCGAACCATGGGAATTGGGTGTTTCAGCAAGTGACAGAAATGAAATGGACATGCTGAGTTAACAGGGCACAAGAGAGCAGTTGCACTGCCATGCAGTGGAAAAAAAGGAAACAAAGGCGACACGACACCTGCCAACGTACGTAGTCCCAAAGAATGACACCTGCTCACTTTGAAATGCTTGTGAAGCTGCAGAGCGCCGACCAGCAACAGTGGCAAGTGAAGCCTATGCCAAGATGGTCTTTCTACACCCTAAGGAAATGTTGAATAACATCCATCGGTCAACAATGAAAAATAGAAAAGATTTTGAAATAAAATAGCAAATAAGTACACCGAAACTCTATTCTAATGTAGATAGTTCTAATAATGATTAATCAGAACCATACATGGAATCGAGTTTTTTTAAAAAAATTAGCAATTTACCATAGTATAAATTAAACGATGGTTCATAAGAGCATCTCCAGCAGTCCTCTAAATTCTCCTCCAAAACACTATTAGCGCCCCTCTATCCATCCCTCCAAACTTCCTTCACATTTTACACTACACTCTAAAAGATTCCTTCTCTCCGCAGCTACTCTATCCTAAAAATTAGTGCTACTGATGCTTTAGGGGATCTTGGAGATGCTCTAAGAAAGCGGAGAGTTATCCCGAGCATAAATTTTTGTTCCACTACTATTGTGCCTGGAATCAATAGTCATTTAATTGGATGAAAACTAACTCCAAAGCTAATTACGATTAACCATGATGCTTACCAATATTAAGCAATGCTTATTACATTTTAATATATATATGATGGCTATATGTTCTTATTACATTTCAAATATAGACTAACATATTTTGTTTGACAAAACCAGATTTTTAATCCTTCTGAGACTATTCGTGGCATCGCTGTTGATTATCCGTAAGATATTTGAAAATTATTCAGTATCGGACCTTCAATCGCTCCCTGTACAGTTTTACTTAGAGAAACTAAGCAACAATGCATTCCATTGACAGAACTGTTGAATGTACTTTCTCGGTGATGAATGCTCTGATACTATTTAGAGAGCGATATCCAGGGTACCGCTGTGAAGAGATACGAAGATTTATCAATGAAGCTGCCACATATATTGAGCATAATCAAAAGAAGGATGGCTCATGGTTTGAAAACAATGCATTATATATTTTCTGCAAAATATTGTTTTTCAGTCTAGAGTTGATTAGTAACCAAATTGACCCTGATAGGTATGGAACATGGCCCATATGTTTTATCTACGGAACCTTATTTGCCGTTAAAGGCTTAACTGCGACAGGAAAAACTTACGAGAACAGTATTTGCATTAGGAAAGCGTGCAATTTTTTGCTGTCAAAACAACTCAAAGAAGGTGGCTGGGGAGAGAGCTATCTTTCATGTGAAAGTGAGGTGAATAATAATTTCTCTGTACTTCATATTTCTTTAGTGCTTAAATTCATATTATAATCTATAGCGGGATGTTTGTTCTTTTTACAAGTCAAATGCTTTGCTGCCATTTAGCCATTTTTTAAAGGTCTTATTGATTCTTCTTGGAGTTCTAAAAACTATTTTTTTAAAAAAAATTTAGTCTCTCTAAGTCCCCTATCAAGGGACCACAATTTTTAAGATTACCTAAGAGTACCTAAATGAGTTTTTTTTGAGGTGGGGCAGGAGAACTGCCAACCATAGATTAAAAGCAGGAAAAACAGTGATTTACAAGATGGGGAGGGGGGGAAGAAGCAACCTCCCCCCCCCAGACGTTAGGTAATTACAAAGCTAGCTCCTGCGGCCACCCAGAGCCGTAGGGCATCTAAAGGGAAGAAACAAAGGCGGGACGCGTGAGCTCGGTTGCCCGGAAGACGCGGTTGTTACGCTCAATCCAAAGATGCCAGATAGTCGCCGAGACAACTGACAGGGCGCCGCTAGAGAGGCTGGAGCGGCGAAGCCAGGAGGACGGGTCAAGGGTGGGGGTGCCAGTGGAGGCAGCCACTCTTGTCCAGACGAATGAGCTGAAGTCGCAGTTTATGAATAGGTGCTCGGGGGTCTCTAGGTTATGGCGGCAGAGGGGGTAGAAATAGTCGTTGGGCAGGTGTCTTCTCAGGAGGGCATCCGCCGTCAAGACGCGTTTGTGGAGCAGGAGCCAAAGGAAGAACTTGCACTTCAGGGGGGCCCAGTGCTTCCAGACTCGTTTGGCCCTGGGAGGGCAGCTGCGGCCAAGGAACTGGAGGTTGTAGGTGGATTTGACCGAGAAGGAACCATCACGTGAGAATCTCCAGGTGATCTGGTCATTGGTTCCTTCCATTAAAGCGGTAGAAAGGATTTGGCGGAGAAGCGAAACGAATTGGGGAGCCAATTGTGGGGTAAATTTCTGCCTGAGGTCAGAGATCCAAGTGTTGTTCGCCAGGGCTTCCGAACCGATCTGTTCTTTCCTGAGGAGGCCTTGAATAACAAGGGAGCTAGCAGTTTAGGGGCTGCGCCAAACAACCAGTGGTCGTCCCAGAACGAGAGTCGCGCCCCATTGCCAAGGGTTAGACGAGAGCCAACCTGAAAGAGCGCCGTATCGGGGCCAGGTTGGCTACCCAGCGTGTCAACCCTGACCTTCGGAGGGAGGGATTTGTTAAGCCAAAGCCAGCGAAGGCGAAGTGCGCGAGCAAAGCGCGTCAGGTCTAGGACGCCCAGGCCGCCCAGAGAAATCGGCGAGCAGACGGTGTCCCAAGGGATTCGACAATGGCCCCCGGAAACGGAAGTAGAGCCGTTCCAGAGCCATGCCCTCCTGATCTTGTCAATCCATTGAAGGATGGAGTTGGGGGGTTGGATGACGGAGAGAAGGTAGGTTGGCATGGCCGAAAGGACGGATCTGAGTAGGGTGAGTCTGCCTCCCTTCGACATGAGAGGGCCCCGCTAACCCGCTAGGCAATTTGAGATCTTGTCAATGAGTGGTTGGAAATGAACGTGGCGAAGTCTTTTGATAGAGAGCGGGAGTCCGAGGTATTTAATAGGGAAGGAAGCTAAGCTGGCAGGGAAATCTCGAAGAATGTCAGCGAGGTCGAGGTGCTCGCAACTGATGGGAACAACCTGGCTCTTTGAAAGGTTTTCTCAGAGACCCGTAATTTCGCCAAATTCATGAAGAAAGATAGCCAGGGCGGAGGTGTCACTCTTGGTAGGATTGAAGAAGATAGCGGCGTCGTCCGCAAAGAGGGAGGCACGAAGGTTAGCTGGGATGCCGCGAACGGGGGAAAGCACACCAGCTTCTTGCGCTCGCTGAAGAAGAGCAAGGAGTGGCTCGATGGCGAGATTGAAGAGAAAGGGCGAGAGGGAATCTCCCTGGCGACGTCCCTTGTGGTGGTGAACGGTGTTGCCGAGGTGACCATTTAGGATGACCTTTGAGGTGGAAGAGGCAAGGGATACGGCGATCCAGTCACGCCAACAAATGCCAAAACCCCGGGTGCGAAGATTGTCTAGGAGATAGGTCCAGGAGACCGAGTTGAAGGCTTTCTCAAGATCGAGCTTGAGCAAGAAGGACGGGGTGCAGGATTTGTGAAGGGCCTTGGCTCTGCCATGGACCAAGAGAAAATTATCCTGGATGTGCCTACCCTTGATGAATGCACTTTGGCTTGGCGAGATTAGCTCATCCATTAAAGGGGCAAGGCGGGAGGAGAGGATTTTAGTGAGGAGTTTGCCCAGGCTGTGGATGAGACTGATGGGGCGAAAGTCGGAGGCGGAGGAGGGGTTCTCTCTTTTAGGGAGCAGAACAACGTGGGCACAGTTCAAGGCCTCGAGGCCCGGACCGTTAAGGTTGAAGAGGCTTTGTAGAGCTTGGAAGAGATCAGCTGCAACAATGTCCCAGCAGGCCTTGTAGAAATCCCAAGTGAAGCCATCGGGGCTTGGGGCCTTATTGTTGGGGAGGCTGAATACAACCTGCTTCAGCTCCTCAAGCGAGAGGGCGTCTTCTAGGGAGGAGAGGTCCAAGGCGGGCAGGCCAAGGAAGTCCCAGTTGAATGATCGTCTGCACTGGTTGCGGATGCCGGGGGTGTCGTCACCAAAGATGGAACAGAAGTGGCGGTGGAGGGCGTCGGCCATGTCCTGGAATTCGGTATGGGAGCCAGCGGGACTATGGAGGGAGAGGATGAGGTTTTTGCGGTGACGGCCATTGGCCCGGAGGTGAAAGTATTTTGTGTTGGCGTCACCGAGCTTAAGCCAGTTAAGCCGAGAACGTTGTTTCCACTTCATTTTTTCGACCATGCTGAGGCCAAGAATTCTCAGCTTAACCCGTCGGTGCAAATCAAACTCAGCCGGGGAGAGGGCGCGCGACTCCATGGCCACATCAAGGAGGCGGATGAACTCGGAGGCAATGGCGAGTTGGAGTTTGACGTCGCCCACAAGGGATTTGCTCCAGGCTTTAAGGGCTGAGGCAGTAAGGAGAAGTTTAGTCTTGAAGCGATGCAGAGGATGAGCCGGAAGGCGAGAGGAATCCCCCCAAGCTTGCTGCACCACTTCAGAGAACCCGGGCAGCTTAGTCCAGAAATTCTCGAAGCGGAAACGTCTAGGGGGGCGGGGAAGGTTCTCAGTGGTGAGGAGGATAGGACAGTGGTCTGAGGCCTTCGAGGAGAGGGGGATGAGAGTGTAGGATGGGAAAAGCGTTTCCCAGGAGGAGTTGGAGAACGCCCGGTCGAGCTTGACAAGAGTAGGGTTGGATTGTTCGTTGCTCCAGGTGGAGCGACGGCCCGAGAGGTGGAGCTCTTTGAGGAGGCAACTGTCAAGGGTGGAGCGGAAGCGGGTCATGAGGTGGCAATTGAGGTTGAGATTGTTCTTGTCAGAGGCTTTGTAGATCAAGTTAAAGTCATCGATAATCAGCCAGGGGGAGGTGACGTGGCTGTCAATGTCTTCGAGTTCCAAGAGGAAGGCTTCTTTTTCGGAGTCGACGGAAGGGTATATCGACGGAAGGGCCATATACTGTGGATATCTCCCAGCTGTCGCTGCTGCCCCAAGGAGAGACCCGAGCAGAGATGAAGTGCAGGCGTAGGGTGGGGTTGGATATCTGGACGCAGGAGTCGTCCCAAAATAGCAGCAGGCCGCCCCTGGTGCCAACAGCCGGGAGATGGAGAGCTCCACGTAGTCGATGGCCACAAACCTCCATGAGTAGGCTGTGCGAAGGGGAGGAGAGCTTGGATTCTTGGATCGCGAGGATGGTGGGCTTGTGCTGACGGACTAGGTTAGCAACGACGTCCCGCTTGGCAGAGGAGTTGAGGCCACGAACGTTCCAACTAATAATCTTCATAAGGACTGGACGAAACGGCTAAGAAGAGAGAAAGGTTTGGACAAATCCCACGCAGGGGAAGCTGGACCCTCAACGCATCACACGCAGGTGATTCTGAAGAACTAAGGTGGGGATACCACACGCAGGTGGCACACACAATAATAAGGGTGAACCACACGCATGTGGTAAGAGAACTAGAACCGACACGCCACACGCAGGTGGGACACAGACAAAGGACGCGACCACACGAAGGTGGACCCAAGGACCGAAGTGGACTAAGCATAACAAAGCTGGCGACGACGAAGCGAGGGGAGGGAGGCGAGACTAGGTGGGCGAGCCTAGGCATGGCCTTCCTCTAGCGCGGCAACACCGACCTCAGCAAGGTCGA
This sequence comes from Olyra latifolia, assembly GCA_036346145.1. Lineage (NCBI taxonomy): Eukaryota > Viridiplantae > Streptophyta > Magnoliopsida > Poales > Poaceae > Olyra > Olyra latifolia. The sequence goes on along the minus strand of CM070528.1, from coordinate 27,955,876 downwards.
CGGAGGGTCTCGAGAGGCCGCACAAGTCGGCAACCGCAGAGAGTGTGCTCTTGGGGAGAGGGGTGGAGAGCAGTGAACGGAGCTGGACCTCTAGGTCGTCGACTGCAGAGGGAGGAGGGGACAGGCCATGCTTGAGGGCCAGGATCCCCTGAGCCTTGCGGATGGCGGGGACGGGAGAGGAACCAGCAGCGGCTGCGGTCGACCTGACACGGGCGAGTCTGGAGCTACGGCGCACGACAACGGTGGCCTTAGGGCGGGAGGCCCTAGGGGGATGTCGACCAGCGGGGCGGGGGTGAGAACAGTGGCTCTAGCGAGAAGAGACTGAGCTGGAGAGGGAGGGATGGAGGGAGGCAAAGCTGCCTCGAGCAGCATCGGGTCGAGGTCGGCTGTCGGGGGGGGGGGGGGAAGGGGAAAAAAAAAGTGGAAGCAAGGGATCATTCGGGGAGTGGGCTGGGAGCTGAGTTGGTGCTGGGCGGAGCGGAGGGCTGGGCTGGGTGGCGGCGTGAGGGTGGGCTACCAGCGGCGGGGACAGGCCGACCTGCGGGGGAGGGAGCTGGGTCGACATGGGAAGCAGGCCGGCCTGGGGGGGGTGGGAGCTGGGCCGAGATGGGAAGCAGGCCGGCCTAGGGTGGAGGGAGCTGGGCCGCGATGGACAGCGGGCGAGGGAGTGAAGCGGTGGGCGGGCTTTGACTGGCAGCGGTGGAGTTTGAATCCCCAAGGAGCAAGGCAGCGGCAGGGGGCGCAGGGGGTGGGCCTTGGGTCAGATGTGTCAGCACCATGTTGGGAGGGGCACCGGGGGAGGCACGGCCTAGCTCGCCGGTGAGCTCGCGGGACGGGGGACGGCGGTCGCCGGAAGACGAAGCGGGGCCCACGGCGGTGCTCCAGCCTGCGTCGGTGTAACAGCCCAGCTGTTAAATTTCGTATAGCTATGCATATCATTAGAATGTTCATTTGTTTTTATGTTAGTTGACAAAAATTTTGCATTCAACCACCATGCTCTATGGTGGGAACATAAAGCTTTTAACTTTAAACCCTTTGGCCAAGCCACTAGAGTAGTAAGACCTAGCCCGACGGGCATGTTCCTTAAATGCCCGAGCTAGCTGTAGCTTGCCCGAGCAAGGTAGAATTTACCCGAGCTCTATCAAGCAAGGTAGTGACTATGCCGGACTTCACCGAGCTCTCCCGAGCTTGGTTGCTACCTATCCGAGCTAATTATCACTTGTCCGAGTTAGAAGATGTCCGGAGGAAGCTGCCCGAGCTATAGACGGTTGAACCGAGCTACAGAAGACCTGACCGGTCAAACAACCCCGCCACCATATCTATTCTATATTTCTTTTTGCCCTCCGGCAGTATCAGCCGAATCTTCCAACCATTGGCTGACTTGGATGGTCTTTGGCAAGATGTCGGTGAATCTTACATCTCTTGGTGACTTGGGCGGTCTTGCGAGCAGCTGGACCCTTAGCTTTTCTTACGGAATCTTACCCGAGACTCTCTATTACAGGTGGGACCTGGACCCACTTGTCAATAGAAGAGTATACCTCTATTTAAACCCCTCTCCACCCACTTCAACCAGCCCTCACTCTCATTCTTCCCACGTCCAAGTTCTGGACAGCAGCATGAACAGCAAGCTGTTCTTCATCTCCACCTCCACCATTTTCAAATCTCCACCCAAACCACTAAGAATCCATATAGGGTGTTATATATCGTTGGAAAGCTGAAATCGTTGGCTATCCATTCCACCCCATGGTAAGCACATGCACAAAGGTTTGCTATGGATTCCTCTTCCTTTTCTCTTTGCTGTTTGGTTTTGGACAGCAAAGACTGATTTCGTTTTCTGCCCATCTATGCCCTCTTTCTTCAAATCCAGGCCATGGAATGAACAGGAATAACACCTATACGTCCTAGGCTTCAAGTACATCCAACTCCCTTGTACGTTCACAAGGATCTGGGTGAGTTCTTGCTGCCTTTCTTCATCTACTTCACTGTTCTAGACAGCAGTGCGGTTCTTTGCAGTTTTCTCATCTTGCATGTCATTTTCCCTCACATGCAAGCTCGGAGATGGCCAAGAAGAGTTCATGCACGACATAAGGAACGTCTAGGAGAAGATCCACGCTTCTGGAGTTGAAGGAACCTCAAGGAACGAGCTGAAGAGTTGCTGAACCGAGTTCTGAACAGATTGCCATCCACCACTTCGATCTCCTCATCTTTGGGCTCTCTATTGTTAAGCAAGGCCTTTCTTACTAGGTGAGAACCCAATACTCCCTCTCACTTCTATTTTTCACCATTTAGCATTCATGACTAAGCTGTTCTTTGGTGGAAACCGAAGCCTTAGAACCCCAAATCTGAAAACAGCCTGTTTCAGCCTTTCTTTAAGCAGTAGCCTAGTAAGTAAGCTCTATAGAATCAACCATAGCTCGGATGAAAAAGTGTTCTACATGAAAATTGTGCGCCAGGAAAGTTTCTACAACTTTGATGTTAAGCCTGACCTTAGCCGAGGTCATTAGGACCCCCAAAAGTGGCTCGTACTAAGTAACATACAAGCTAAGTGACTTTCCCGAGCTAGAGCTAGTTGAGCCCGACCTTGGTCATGTCATAACCGACCAAGCTATGCCATATCCGACCCTGTAAACCCACTCTTGACCAAGGCAACGTCCTTCCCGAGCTAGGAGACTCATTCCCGAGCTACCCTGGTCTATCCCGAACTTAGTTCTTACATCCCCGAGCTAGTTTTGCACCCAAACTTCTAATAGCTCTATCTCACTCATCCGAACTCGGATTTGGGTGATTCTTTTTGCAAAATTTGCATTAGCTCATGCACTTTCTGAATCTCTAAAAATATTTGATGTTCCTATTTGTTTGGTATTTTATTTGGATTTTATTTGATGTTCTTGCTACCAAACATTAGGAGCCGACGTTCCGGAGGAGCCCGGACTTGGTCCAGAAGCTCTCCCTGCCAACGAGCAGCAGCCAGGCACATATACTCCCCTCATTTGACTCACCATATTGATCCTCTATTTATGAATGCATGATTTTGATTATGTTCTATCACTTGCCTGCATGCTAAGTTGAAATATATATGTCACTTGGTGGGTAGAACTTAGTTATCCCCTACTTAGTGGTCTATGTTTGATATCCTTATTCCTTTGTAGCCTAAGAGGATAGTATTAATTGGGCTTGGTCAGCGAAATCTTAGCCATGCTTAGAGTCAACGTAGGCGAGCGATCAATGGAGTAATTCCGTTGGTCATACGACTTCGATTGTGAATGATTTACTATGTGATACTGGTGATGATGATGATGGATTACGTGTGAACTCTGAGTTGGACTTGAACGGGTGATAGGGGATGATGGGAGGACAGATCCCGGACACGTAGCCCCGTTCGAGTGAATTAAGGACCGAACATGGTGCCAATCCTTGAGGTTACTATATCGCACGACCACGTGTATTATGGGAACACTTGGCTAATTTTCTGTGCATGCTCGCGCCGTTGGGTACCAGCGGGGCAACTTGTGTTAGAGGGTGGGGTGGCAGGGTGGACCATCCGTGGTGCGTCCTTGTGCTTGGTGTGATGGGCCTTGGACAAATCCATTGCAACGGTTGACTCCCTCCTGCACTCGTGGAGTGGGGAGTGGATAAAGTCAACTCGGGTGACCCAATGGACTAGCATGTACATCTAAGAGGCTTCGGCATGGCTTGCTGTGTCGTGTGGGTAAAGTCGTACACCACTGCGGAGTGTTGAACTGTTCGAACAGCCGCGTCCAGGGTTAAGGACGAAAACTTGCGAGGGGAGACACTGATGTTAGCTCATGGTTCAGTTTGGGTATTGGTTTGGCATGGTGGGATAGCCGTGTGTCTTTTCGAGCACAGGGTTGCTCGTGGTGTATGGTCGGATAGAGACCAAGGGCAGATAGAGCCCGAGTATGTTGTGGTTATGGTTGGATAGAGACCAAGGGTGGATAGAGCCCCATGGATTTATGATGATGAATTATGATGGATACTATGAGCATTATATTTTGGAATGTTTTTCCTCAAATGCAATTTACAACCTACTCATACTTATATGTCTTGCAAAAATGCAAATTGTGCGAAAAAACTGCTAGCCCTTTCTTAAGTACATAATATTCATGATTGAGGATATACATTACCTCTTAGTGCTGAGTACCATCTGTACTCAACCAATGTGCTGCAATTTCAGGTGAAGACAACCCCGTGCTTGAGTACTACTACCAAGCCGAGCACGGTGACGCTAGCGGGCAAGCGGAGTTCTAATTTCCAGGCGGTTGCCCATGGAGTTAATGGGGGCATACCACGCTAGTCTTTTACTTATTTATAATGTTCTTCCGCTGCTATTTTGGTGAACTAACTTGTATTTTCGCTGCAGTAAAACTCTGATGATGTTAAAACTTATTATTCGGGCAGCAGTTCATGTTGTCCGGTTGGATGTAAATTATGTCCGAAATTGTATGTGTTGTGCTATCGATCATTGTGAGGATATGCGTGTGATGGTAGCTGATCTTGGGAGCCATCACCGGACACATATCCGGGCACCCGGTTTACATTCGTTTCAACGAAGGTCGCCCGTGTGTACTGCTACAAGCTCGGGTTGGGAGCTAACATTCTCGGCTTGCTCTTGGGCAACTAGTATGTTACTTTCCAACCACATGGACAGCTAATGGGCAGTGACTTCTTTGAGCCGAATGTGAATTCCGAGAGGGCGCCACAGGGGTTGGTATCAGAGCACATGTGACTGCAGGTTAGAACTTAGCATGGCCGCTAGCTAGTGAGAAGGTTTTGAGTCCAAATTATTTTAACTATCAAATGTGTTTTGAAACATGAGCTTGCTGAATTTTCTCCTCATCTATCTTGTGCTCATTCTTACCTTCATATTCATTTGGTTTCACAACCTGAAAATTTTTCCTAACTCCTCTTCTCTTTCGAAAATGGTAGATGACTCGCGGACGACTTGTTTTGGCCACTCGTGCCGAGGGAGTCGATGGATATCCTTCTCTTCTTCGAGATCTCCTTTGGAATGCCAATTACACTTACGGCCCAGAGTATGCTGTCTACACCAACACTCAAGGACCAGGCATGGAGGATTATATTGCAACGGTCAACAATCCCGGAAGGATCGCGGCGAGAAGCAGTCCATATCACTTTGAAGCAAGGGGAACTACAATTGCCATGGCTGTCCAAGAAGTTGCTCGTATTGCCATGACCTTCCTTCGTCGTGAGCACCGGGAGTTGGCACGAGCGCCGTACACCTACTTTCCACAGTTGGGCAATGACTCCCATAACAACTTCTTCATTGAACCAGCAACGGACGGGGATCCGACCATCCGTTCTTTGGCGGGCTTGGTTCGCACTATGGACCAAGTTCATCATTGTCTTCTTCATGAGCTTTGGACTACTCGTGCTTGCCTTGGCGCAGCACATGAGCAACTTCACCACCTTTCTCGGATCGGACTTGTGTCTTGGGATGTCTTAGGATCCCATGGCATATCACCTCGAGAGCTTGTCCCACCTCATCTTCAGCTTCCTCGTGTTGATGGAGTGGAGCCACTAAGGACTTTTGTTTGCAACCATGAAAGTCTTTCTACTCTCTTGGGTCCTCCTCAGCGTCTCACCGATCCTCGTGACCCTGATGACACTGGTTCACCAGGATATCACCTACTCAGCGCGTTCCCTGACGGCTTTGATAGGGATCTAGGCTATGTTAGAGATGATTAGTGAAGTAGAACCATGGTCAGAGAGTGTATTCTCTCCATTATGAACCTATGTATTTGTATGGTGAATTTGGCTCTCCGTTTTAAGCGGCTACCACTAGCCTACGGGCTTTGTATTAGTGTAACCGTGTTGGAAAACTACCAATTTGTTTTAATGGATCTTGTTTGCCCTATAGGTCTTTGGTTCTTATCATGCTCAATTTTATGATCACTTTGCTCGCTGCATGCATGAAGGATCAGCGTTGTTTGGTTGCTGTCCCATTCTATTTCATCCTACCTTATCGGCTATCCATTATCCGAGTTGCTAACTTTTGTTCTGGTTTGGCAACAGGATGACAGGAGCCAACACTCGATCTCGCTCGCAGCATGGAGGTGCTTCTTCGTCCCAGAACCCTCCACCTGCTGGCTCTCAAGCTGGGGATAGCACCCATGCCAATCCCGAGCATCCTCAACATCAACCGGAGGAGAACTTGCCGCCACCACCCCCAACAATGGCTCAAGTTCTTGCTCTCATCGAGCAAAATCGTCAAGATCAGACTCTCATTCTGCAGCAGATTGCTCGCAACACTGCTCCTGCTGCGGGCAACGCTCAAGGTGCTGGAGGAACAGTACATCGTGCAGCTGGAGGACTTGCTGAATTTCTTTGTACCCAACCGCCAACCTTCTCCCATTCTGAGGATCCACTCGACGCGGATGACTGGCTTCGTACCATCGAGCGCAAGCACACTATTGCTCGCTGCCTCGAAGACGAGAAAGTTCTCTTCGCATCTCACCAACTGGAAGGCGCGGCTTGTGCGTGGTGGGATAGTTTCGTCACCATGCAGCCCGCCGGGCATGTTATCACTTGGGAAGAGTTCTGTACGGGCTTTCGCGGAGCTCATGTCCCCACTGGTATCAAGGCCATCAAGAGGCGAGAATTTTTAGCACTGAAGTAAGGCCGCAGGTCTGTCATGGAGTACCTACACGAGTTCAATTACCTTGCTCGTTATGCCCCCGATGACGTCTCCAATGACGAACGCAAGCGAGATCGGTTTATGAATGGTCTCTCTGATGAGCTGCAGCTTGAGCTCGCTCCAAATGACTTTCGGGACTTTCAACACATGGTCAACAAGGCTATAATCGTGGAGGAGAAGTGGAACAAGCTAGATGAATCACGTAAGCGCAAGAGGGCAGCACAGTTTTCAGCAAACAGTAGCTCGCCAGTGCAGCGTGCATGGCAGCCCCGACCTCAGCCTCAAGCTCCACCTCCCCAAAGGCCTCAAGCCCCTGTACCCCGACCAACTCAGCAGAAGTTTCCATCTACCTCAGGTGGGAATCAACCTGGAGGCAACGTTCAAGCTCGCCCGGATACCACTTGTTTCACCTGCGGGCAGCCCGGACACTTTGCAAACCGATGCCCAAAAAGGAATCAAGGAACAGCCAACGCAAGGCCACCCGTCGTGCCCGGACGTGCAGTACCACCTTAGAATCTAGCTCGGAAGCTTCCACAAGTGCAGCAGCAAGGCCGCATCAACCAAGTTAAGGCAAAGGAAGCCCAAGATGCACCGAACGTGGTTTTGGGTACGCTTTCTATCAACTTGTGCCCAGCCATTGTTTTATTTGACTCTGGAGCATCTCATTCCTTCATTAAGGAGGAATTTGCTGTATCACATAGTTTTTCCATTCAAGCCTTGCATTCCTCCCTTCGCATTCATGCCCCGGGGTCGACATTTAGAGCTGACCGAGTCTGCCGAAAAGCAAAAATTGATATCAATGGGGTAGAATTCTTGGCCGACCTTATCTTGATAGATATGGGGGACATCGATGTCATACTAGGTATGGATTGGCTGTCCAAGAATGAAGGACAGATCGATTGTGCCCGAAAATCTATCTTTCTTACCAGCACTACCGGCGAACAAGTCGAGTTTCCATCTAGGTCCAAATCCACTCATCTCTTCGCCTTGAGAGGTGATGTTTCCCTTGGGGTTAGTAATGTACCTATGGTATGTGACTAACCGGATGTCTTTCCCGAAGAGCTGCCTGGAATGCCACCTGACCAGGAAGTAGAATTTGTCATCGAATTGCTGCCCGAAACCGTCCCAATATCAAAACGGCCTTATAGGATGCCTCTCAACGAGCTAGCTGAACTGAAGAAGCAACTTATGGATCTGCAAGAGAAAGGCTTTATTCGCCCGAGCTCCTCACCATGGGGATGTCCGGTGCTATTTGTGAAGAAGAAGGATGATAGTTTAAGGATGTGTGTGGACTATCGACCGCTGAATGAAGTCACGGTTAAGAACAAGTATCCACTGCCCCGGATTGATGATCTATTCGATCAGATGACTGGAGCCCGTGTATTCTCCAAGATAGACCTGAGATTGGGCTATCATGAAATCAAAATCAGATTAGAGGACATCCCTAAGACGGCGTTCTCTACTCGCTATGGTTTGTACGAGTATACCGTCATGTCTTTCGGCTTGACCAATGCACCGGTGTACTTCATGAACCTCATGAATTCCATCTTCATGGAGTTTCTTGACAAGTTTGTCGTCATCTTCATCGATGACATTCTTATCTACTCAAGAACCGAAGAAGAGCATGAAGAGCATCTTCGGCTTGTATTGGAAAAACTCCGAGAGCACCGACTTTATGCCAAATTCAGTAAGTGTGAGTTTTGGCTAAAGGAGGTTGCCTTCCTTGGTCATATCATATCCCAAGGTGGTGTAGTCAGAGACCGAGCAAAGTACAAGATGTACTAAATTGGAGACAGCCCACTACTGTCACTGAAATCTGAAGTTTCCTTGGTCTTGCCGGCTACTACCGGCGATTTATTGAGAATTTCTCTAGGATTGCCCGACCATTGACCCAACTTTTGAAAAAGGATAAGAAGTTTGAATGGTCACAAGAATGTGAAGGAAGCTTCCAAACCTTGAAGGACCAATTGACCACCGCTCCTGTCCTAGTCCTACCGGACATTCACAAAAGCTTTGACATATACTGTGATGCATCTCACCTCGGCCTTGGTTGTGTTCTTATGCAAGATGGCAAAGTCGTGGCTTCTGCATCAAGGCATTTAAGGCCCCATGAAGTAAATTATCCCACCCATGACCTCGAGCTCGCAGCAGTAGTGCATGCTCTTAAGATATGGCGATATTTTCTTATCGGAAAACGCTGCGAGGTCTATACCGATCATAAGAGTCTCAAGTACATCTTCACACAGTCAGATCTGAATGGTAGACAAAGAAGATGGCTCGAGTTGATCAAGGACTATGATATAGGTCTCCATTACCATCCGGGCAAAGCCAATGTGGTTGCCGATGCGTTAAGCCGGAAATCACAATGCAATTGCATCTCGGTTAAGTCGGAATCGGATGCTTTATGCACTGAATTTCAGAAGCTCGGTTTGGAAATGGTTCCACAAGGATTTGTTGCTGCTATGGAGGTAAAACCTGACCTTATCAATCAGATCAAGGATGCCCAAAAGAATGATAAAGGTGTGACTTATATCCGAGCTAAAATGAAGAAAGGCAAAGCTAATTGTTTCTCTGGGGATGCCCAAGGTGTCTTATGGTTTGAAAAATGCCTAGTGGTGCCTAACAACAAGCAGCTAAAGGCATCCATCCTCAATGAAGCTCACAACTCTCTCTTCTTGATTCACCCCGGAGGTATCAAGATGTACCAAGATATGAAGCAAAGATTTTGGTGGACTCGCATGAAGCGGGAAGTCGCCCGATATGTTGCGGAGTGTGACATATGTCAGCGTGTGAAGGCCGACCATCTCAGACCAGCGGGTACTCTCCAACCGTTGCCCGTGCCTGAGTGGAAATGGGATGATGTCGGTATGGATTTCATTACCGGCTTACCCAAGACACAAAAGGGTTTCGATTCCATTTGGGTAATCATTGACCGATTAACCAAATCTGCCCATTTCCTCCCTGTCAAGGTCAATTACCATGTAAGTAATTTGGCGGAGCTTTATCTATTCCGTATCGTGTCTCTCCACGGTGTACCCAAGAAGATTATTTTAGATCGAGGCTCTCAATGCACTTCACATTTTTGGGAGTGTCTCCACCGAGCAATGGGAACCAAGCTTTCTTTTAGACGGCTTATCATCCTCAAACCGGTGGACAAACTGAAAGAGTCAACCAAATCCTTGAAGACATGCTCCGAGCATGCGTCCTCTCTTATGGTAAGGATTGGGAGAAATGCCTACCCTTTGCTGAATTTTCGTACAATAATAGTTACCAGTCTAGTCTTCAAATGACTCCATTTGAAGCTCTCTATGGGAGAAAGTGTAGGACTCCCCTAAATTGGTCCGAATCTGGAGAAAGGCCATTATTTGGTCCTGACTTAGTTGCTGAAGCTGAGGAGCAAGTTAGGTTGATCCGAGAGCGATTGCGAGCAGCGCAATCCCGTCAGAAGAGCTATGCTGATCGTCGTCGACGCGAGCTTAGCTTTGAGGTGGATGATCATGTCTATCTCAAGGTTACCCCGCTGAAGGGTACCCATCACTTCCAAGTGAAAGGAAAGCTTGCCCCTCGCTACATCGGTCCATTCCAAATCCTATCCAAGCGAGGAGCAGTAGCTTATGAGCTTGAACTTCCACTTTCCCTCTCCGACGTGCACAATGTCTTTCATGTATCTCAACTTAAGAAGTGTCTTCGAGTTCCAACCGAAGTCACCGAGATGGAAAGTCTTGATCTCCAATCTGATCTCTCCTATCGAGAACATCCCATTCGCATTCTTGAAGATAGGGAGCGAACAACAAGAAGCAAGACCGTGACGTTCTACAAGATGCAATGGAGCAACCACACCGAAGATGAAGCAACATGGGAACGTGAAGATTATCTCCGAGCAACTTATCCATACCTCTTCACCGAGACAGCGAAATCTCGGGGACGAGATTCTTTTTAAGGGGAGGAGGTCTGTAACAGCCCAGCTGTTAAATTTCGTATAGCTATGCATATCATTAGCATGTTCATTTGTTTTTATGTTGGTTTACAAAAATTTTGCATTCAACCACCATGCTCTATGGTGGGAACATAAGGTTTTTAACTTTAAACCCTTTGGCCAAGCCACTAGAGTAGTAAGACCTAGCCCGACGGGCATGTTCCTTAAATGCCCGAGCTAGCTGTAACTTGCCCGAGCAAGGTAGAGTTCACCCGAGCTCTATCAAGCAAGGTAGTGACTATGCCGGACTTCACCGAGCTCTACCCGAGCTTGGTTGCTACCCATCCGAGCTAATTATCACTTGTCCGAGCTAGAAGAAGTCCGGAGGAAGCCGCCCGAGCTATAGACAGTTGAACCGAGCTACAGAAGACCTGACCAGTCAAGCAACCCCGCCACCATATCTATTCTATATTTCTTTTTGCCCTCCGGCAGTATCAGCCGAATCTTCCATCCATTGGCTGACTTGGACGGTCTTTGGCGATGTCGTACCGAATCTTCCATGTCTTGGTGACTTGGCGGTCTTCAGCAGTACCAAACCCTTAGCTTTTCTTACTTGGAATCTTACCCGCAGACTCTCTATTACAGGTGAGACCTGGACCCACTTGTCAATAGAAGAGTATACCTCTATTTAAACCCCTCTCCACCCACTTCAACCAGCCCTCACTCTCATTCTTCCCACGTCCAAGTTCTGGACAGCAGCATGAACAGCAAGCTATTCTTCATCTCCACCTCCACCATTTTCAAATCTCCACCCAAACCACTAAGAATCCATATAGGGTGTTATATATCGTTGGAAAGCTGAAATTGTTGGCTATCCATTCCACCCTATGGTAAGCACATTCACAAAGGTTTGCTATGGATTCCTCTTCCTTTTCTCTTTGCTGTTCGGTTTTGGACAGCAAAGGCTGATTTCGTTTTCTGCCCATCTATGCCCTCTTTCTTCAAATCCAAGCCATGGAATGAACAGGAATAACACCTATATTTCCTAGGCTTCAAGTACATCCAACTCCCTTGTACGTTCACAAGGATCTGGGTGAGTTCTTGCTGCCTTTCTTCATCTACTTCACTGTTCTGGACAGCAGTGCGGTTCTTTGCAGTTTTCTCATCTTGCATGTCATTTTCCCTCACATGCAAGCTCGGAGATGGCCAAGAAGAGTTCATGCACGAGTTAAGGAACGTCTAGGAGCAGATCCACACTTCTGGAGTTGAAGGAACCTCAAGGAACGAGCTGAAGAGTTGCTGAACCAAGTTCTGGACAGATTGCCGTCCACCACTTCGATCTCCTCATCTTTGGGGTCTATATTGTTAGGCAAGGCCTTCCTTGCTAGGTGAGAACCCAATACTCCCTCTCACTTCTATTTTTCACCATTTAGCATTCATGGCTAAGCTGTTCTTGGGTGGAAACCGAAGCCTTAGAACCCTAAATCTGAAAACAGCCTGTTTTAGCCTTTCTTTGAGCAGTAGCCTAGTAAGTAAGCTCTATAGAATCAATCGTAGCTCGGTTGAAAAAGTGTTCTACATGCAAAATTGTGCGCCAGGGAATTTCCTACAACTTTGATGTTAAGCCTGAGCTTAGCTGAGCTTATTAGGACCCCCAAAAGTGGCTCGTACTAAGCAACATACAACCTAAGTGACTTTCCCGAGCTAGAGCTAGTTGAGCCCGACCTTGGTCATGTCATAACCGACCAAGCTATGCCACATCCGACCTTGTAAACCCACTTTTGACCAAGGTAACGTCCTTCCCGAGATAGGAGACTCATTCCCGAGCTACCCTGGTCAATCCCGAACTTAGTCCTTACAGCCCCGAGCTAGTTTTGCATCCAAACTTCTAATAGCTCTATCTCACTCATCCGAACTCGGATTTGGGTGATTCTTTTTGCAAAATTTGCATTAGCTCATGCACTTTCTGAATCTCTAAAAATATTTGATGTTCCTATTTGTTTGGTATTTTATTTGGATTTTATTTGATGTTCTTGCCACCTAACATTAGGAGCCGACGTTCCGGAGAAGCCCGGACTTGGTCCAGAAGCTCTCCCCGCCAACGAGCAGCAGCCAGGCACATATACTCCCCTCATTTGACTCACCATATTGATCCTCTATTTATGAATGCATGATTTTGATTATGTTCTATCACTTGCCTGCATGCTAAGTTGAAATATATATGTCACTTGGTGGGTAGAACTTAGTTATCCCCTACTTAGTGGTCTATGTTTGATATCCTTATTCCTTTGTAGCCTAAGAGGGTAGTATTAATTAGGTTTGGTCAGCGAAAGCTTAACCATGCTTAGAGTCAACGTGGGCGAGCGATCAATGGAGTAATTCCGTTGGTCATACGACTTCGATTGTGAATGATTTACTATGTGATACTGGTGATGATGATGATGGATTATGTGTGAACTCTGAGTTGGACTTGAACGGGTGATAGGGGATGATGGGAGGACAGATCCTGGACACGTAGCCCCGTTCGAGTGAATTAAGGACCGAACATGGTGCCAATCCCTTCAGGTTACTATACGTACGACCACACGTGTATTATGGGAACACTTGGCCAATTTCCTGTGCATGCTCGCGCCGTTGGGTACCAGCGGGGCAACTTGTGTTAGAGGGTGGGGTGGCAGGGTGGACCATCCGTGGTGCGTCCTTGTGCTTGGGTGTGATGGGCCTTGGACAAATCCATTGCAACGGTTGACTCCCTCCTGCACTCGTGGAGTGGGGAGTGGATAAAGTCAACTCGGGTGACCCAATGGACTGGCATGTACATCTAAGAGGCTTCGGCATGGCTTGCTGTGTCGTGTGGGTAAAGTCGTACACCTCTGCAGAGTGTTGAACTGTTCGAACAGCCGCGTCCAGGGTTAAGGACGAAAACTTGCGAGGCGAGACACTGATGTTAGCTCATGGTTCAGTTTGGGTATTGGTTTGGCATGGTGGGATAGCCGTGTGTCTTTCCGAGCACAGGGTTGCTCGTGGTGTATGGTCGGATAGAGACCAAGGGCGGATAGAGCCCGAGTATGTTGTGGTTATGGTTGGATAGAAACCAAGGGTGGATAGAGCCCCATGGATTTATGATGATGAATTATGATGGATACTATGAGCATTATATTTTGGTATGTTTTTCCTCAAATGCAATTTACAACCTACTCATACTTATATGTCTTGCAAAAATGCAAATTGTGCGAAAAAAACTGCTAGCCCTTTCTTGAGTACATAATATTTATGATTGAGGATATACATTACCTCTTAGTGCTGAGTACCATCTGTACTCAACCAATGTGCTGCAATTTCAGGTGAAGACAACCCCGTGCTTGAGTACTACTACCAAGCCGAGCACGGTGACGCTAGCGGGCAAGCGGAGTTCTAATTTCCAGTCGGTTGCCCATGGGGTTAATGGGGGCATACCACGCTAGTCTTTTGCTTATTTATAATGTTCTTCCGCTGCTATTTTGGTGAACAAACTTGTATTTCCGCTGCAGTAAAACTCTGATGATGTTAAAACTTATTATTCGGGCAGCAGTTCATATTGCCCGGTTGGATGTAAATTATGCCCGAAATTGTATGTGTTGTGCTATCGATCATTGTGAGGATATGTGTGTGATGGTAGCTGATCTTGGGAGCCATCACCGGACACATATCCGGGCACCCGGTTTACATTTGTTTCAACGAAGGTCGCCCGTGTGTACCGCTACTAGCTCGGGTTGGGAGTTAACATTCTCGGCTTGCTCTTGGGCAGCTAGTATGTTACTTTCCAACCACATGGACAGCTAATGGGCAGTGACTTCTTTGAGCCGAATGTGAATTCCGAGGGGCGCCACAGTCGGCGCGCAGCTGGTCGGAGCGGCGGGTGCCGGGGGCAGCGCCGGCGAAGAGAAGGCGAGCCGGGGAGCGCACTGGTGGGGCTGAGGTCGGCGACCTCGCCGTGAGGGGGCGCGAGGACGAGGCGGATGGCCGCGCAGTTTGTGGGCAGCGCCGAGGGGAGCGCGAGGAGGAGCATCGCCTCGCGGCGCGGCGGAGTCGCCCGGAGCTTGACCGGGGGCGCGCGACTGACCAAGCGGGGCCGTGTCGCGCGGAGGAATCTGACGAGCCGCTATGATGGCGCTGCGGCGAGCGGGAGCGGATTCGGCCGCGGTGGGGCGCGGGCGGGTCGAAGGAGGAGGCACCCGACTGGGCCAAGCCGGGACGGCGAGAGGAGGGCCCACCCTGTCCTGCGCGGTCGTCATCATCGGAGTCGCCGTCCCGGCGGCGCCTGGACCGAAGAGAGCGCGGCAGGCGGCCGGGGACTCGACGGGAGTGGGTGACGGCGACGAATCGGGGTCACCCAGCCGCCAGAGGTGAGAAACGACGCGGGACGCGCCGCCGCCGACCCTGGAGGAGACGGACGAGAAGTCCTCGACCATGTCAATGTGCAGGAGCACACGATGCTCCGAGATGTGGGGAGGGCGCGGCCGAGGGGCTCCGGTTAGCCGCGTCGGGCCACAGTCACCGGGGCGGCATGCCTCCATGTACGGCGACGGCTCAACCAGGGAGAGCGCCACCTCCAGGGGGATTGAGGCGGGGTCGGCCGTCCAAACCCAGACGCGGAATGACGAGGTGTCAAGCCAGAGGCGGGTGGTTTTGTCGACGACGTCCACGCGGCCGCTCCCGGCAAAGACACGCTCCACCACGGAGGAGGACCAGGCATGGAGGGGCAGCCCTTCGAGGAAGACCAAGACGTCGAAGCGGAGGGCGACGGGGGTGCCAGCCGCGTGCAAGTCTTCAGTGATGGTCGACAAGGAGAACCGCCGACCGTTGAGGCGGAAAGAGCAGGGGGCGGCGAGCCACGCTTGCTCCGGAAGGGTGAAGCGCGCGAGGAAACGCATGTGGGCGAGGTGCGTGACGATGATATCGCCGGCGGGAATGTCCGTCTCGCCGTCAATAGTACGAGCGACGAAGTCGGTGTCGGGGTGAGGCCCGCCGAAGATGTCGATGATGACAGCGCGGCGGCGTAGCTCGGCCGCAATCGAGCACATCTCGGGGGAGACCTCGACGCAAACCCGGGAGGCAGGATGATAACAACAGGGGTCCCGATCTTTCGATGAGAGGGATAACTATCGATTGGTGGAGGAATCGACGTTGACGGCCCGACTACAACCGTCCAGGACGTTGCGCCTTAGCGACCGATACACCAACTCCAGAGGGTTATTGATCTCGCCGGCGCGCGATCAACCTGACCACGAAGGTCTTTGTTCCTGCAAGCAATCGATAGTTATCCCTCTCATCGAAAGATCGGGACCCCTGTTGTTATCAAGTGGTATCAGAGCACCAGGTTGATCGGTGAGAGATTTCTACCTCTGTATCTTGTTTTACCTAGAGTCCAGAAAATTGCCAAAAAAAAAAAATTTCCCTCGTCCAAGACAATTTAGCCTTGCTTTTGCTTCGTAGTCCACACTTGTTGAGTTTACGGTTGCATCGTCGAGTCGGTTGCTGGTCTTAGAGTCTTTACCCTAGAGTTTCGAGTTCGTGTCACGTTTTTCGTCACCACCGCTGCTGTCCAGTTCAGTGTTTTGGCCGTTTCTCCTTCATACGAAGTCGGATTTTGGACTTCTTGGACTTTTGGAAAGCTTAGAATGTCTCCTCCAACTTTTGTTTTCAAGCTGAGATCTGATTCGGCCTCCAACATAGAGATATCTTGCAATATATTTCGGGCTGTCTAGAGATCCAATCTGTTACGAATTCGGTTTTCCAATCATAAGTCTTCCATCTGAACTCGGATTTTGACGTTTTTGGACTTTCTGGAATCAGCACGAAATATCTAAGGAAAAGTTAGTTGGAGTGATCTCTGAATTTGGCCATCTTCAATTTGCTAAAATTTGGGAATTGTCGAGTTCTAGTCGGATTCGAATTGGATCAATCTGATCCCAGTTCGGTAAAACAGCCATATCTCTTGATTCCCTTATTCGTTTTGGGTGTTCTTGTACTTGATGGAAAGCTAAGAAGGTCCTCTACAACTTTGTCCATTGTACCAATTCCAGGAAAAGCAATCTTCGCACCCAAAAGTTGCGTTGGATCTGGATCTGTCTCATCTTAGTTTTTTCTGTACAGCTTGTATTTAGGGGCCCATATCTCCTATGTCCAAACTCCAAATTCGTTGTTCCATATATGCAAATTGATGAGAACGAAAAGATCTACAACTTTGACATAGAGACCTTCCTCAAATTCGGAGCTTTTCTTGAGTGAATTTTCCGAACAACATAACTGCCCCTGCTGTCCTGTTTTGAAAGTTAGAGAAAAAAAAGGCAAGTGCAATAAAAAAAAGCCGCACAAAAAAAAAAGAGGAAAAAAAAAGAAAAAAAAAGAGAAGGAGCTCTCTAGCTAGGTGTTGTGTTTTGTTGAGTTGGTGACGTCGTTTGTGTCTCGGCTCGCGTCTCTAGTACGGTTTGTCCTAGGACCAGCACAGTACCGCGTTGAACGTTTATTCAACTTATTTTGGACTAACGTGGTTTAAGCTTTTCCATTGGATTGTGCTCAGCCTCCTACAGCTCCACATATACTACTACCAACGAGGCACTTGTGACGGCATCGATACACCATATCTCCAGAGTGTTGTCTCGTGGGTTGCCGACACCTTCGCTAAGCTTGGTAAGAATTGGTAAAAACTTGAAAGAACGGGTTGAGAGTGAGCGACTTGTTTAACCACATCCTATTAGCTATTAGGGACATACTATTTGTGATCATATTATTGTGCTTGTTCTCTTGTTTTCACCTAACCATGTCAGGATATGAAGACAATGACGTGCTACAATCCCGTTGCAAAGAAGCGCCGAATACAATCTTTGGATCACGTGTTCCTTAAACACTTACGACAATCCACAAGGAATCGTGACATCAACATCACCACGGCTTCATCAACTCGATGATGAAAAAGGTAAAATCAAGTCTGAATTGCCTCCATTTCTTTGGAAAGTTTGATCCTAATATATATATTAATTGGGAAATAGCGGTAGACAGAGAATTTGCAAAGTATGATTTATCGAAAAACAAAAGATTAGTGCTGCAGTTAAAGCGTTAACATCGATCACGATATATTGGTGGAAGCATATATCTAGACATGATAAAGAACCTAAAACTTGGAGTGCCATGAAAAAACTTATGAGAGATGATTATGTTCCTGAATATGATGCTGAATATTTGCTTACTAAACTTCAACGCTTAAAACAAGGTTTTAAAACTGTTAGAGAATACTATCATGAATTGCAAAATTGTTTATTGCGTTGTGGTTTACAAGAATGTGAAGAAGCTACCGAGTTTAGATTCATACGTGGACTTAATCATGAAATTCAGGATATTCTTGTTGATAAAACATTTAGTTCTCTTTCGGACTTGATTAAATGTGCTTGTAGAGCTGAAAATATACTTGCTGAATCTTCGAAAGAATCATTAGCTTCATTTGAGGCGCCTGTTGTTGCACATTCTTTTGTAGCTAACATTTTGCAGAAAAGTGAGCACCATCGAGAAAAAGGTGGAGAAGAAAGCATAGAGAAAGAAGAGTTCATTCTTGCTCCATACGCATGTGAAGAGTTGAAAATTGAAGTTGCACCTACAACCACTGATGAGGACTTTGAAGGTAGTATAAAAGGTGTTGTGCTTACACAAGGTGAGAATGATTTTGATATGCTGAAATTGTCCACTACTCATGTTGTCATAGAGCAACCTTTAGTGGAACCACCAGCTGATATTCCTTTGTTACAAGATGATTTACTTGTTGTCTCTTGTGATAAAGAAGAGTTGTGTGATAATGCTTCACTTATATCCATGCCACAACTAGTGAATGAACATAAAACTTTTATTTTAGAACAAAACAATTATGCTGAGCATAAACATGTTATTCACATTGCTAGTGAGGAAGATGAGCCTAAATTGATGTCATCTTTAAATATTTTAGGTTACATTGAATTTGATGTTCTATGTGATCTAAATAGTTTAAAGGAGAGGATTTTTGTACATTTTGATTTGCCATGGTTATCGCGAAATATTTTTCATGTTGTTGGCAAACACAATAATAAAGGAGAGTATAAAGTGCATAGAGTTTACATTTGTTTAGATTTGAAACCTCTATTTTCTATGCAACAATGTGATCAATTAGATAATTTCAATATCATATCAAGTACCCCTAATTGCCTTTATAATCTATATGATAGTTTTCAAGAAAGGGAGTGCTTGGGTAATTGTGATTCTCAAGCCACTGATTTGATCGCAAAAGATATGCATGTTGCTTTGTTTCCTGTCGCTACTAACATTTTGCAGGACAATATGATGGAGTCGAGGACGACTCCACTTCAAGAAAGGGAGGATGATGAGACCATGCTCATCATAGATAGAACCAACACCACATACATATGGTCATTACCAAGTGTTGCTGCAATTACTTCGGCTATGTCGGCATCTTTCACTACATCTACGACAAGTTTGTGACAGTTCACGGCATCTTCTACTTCGTCTACGTCTAATATGGTGGCTCCATCAATGTTACTTCATCGACCTCCACCTTGGCCAGTCGATCACACAGGTTGCCCTCCTCGGCTTTTGGACATGGCGCTATCACCTTCATCAGTTCGGCCACCACCTTGGCCGCCTCCCATGCTTGACGGCGTATTCAAGAAAGGCGTATCTCCACCTCGTCCATTCCCTCAGGTCATACAAGTCACGTCGCTCCAAGGCTGGCCCAAGAGAAAGCCCAATTTGGCCACGAGTCCAGTTCGGCCGTCTGCGCGCAGCACAACTTCAAACGGGCGCCCAGGCCACATACGAAGTCCGTTTTCGACGTTCTACCACTTCACGGAAAGCTTAGGAGATAAGCTTTCCAAAGGATCTTGTCTCATTGCAAAATTCCTCCTAGAGCATTAGGAATCATCAAAACAAGGTGCTGCGTCATCCAGTTGGGCCAAACTGGGCCTTGTAAGCACATCGGGCCCAAGCCCACGTGGTGGACGCCCTAGGAAAACCCTAGGACGTCCAGCACATCCCTCCTAACCATCTCCCTCTTATAAATTCAGTAGCCGTCATCGTTTAGACTCGGGTTTTGTTAGATTTAAGTTTAGCCTTTGCTACTTTTCTTGTAATCACGCGTGTCGGTTAGACCGCCTGTATTACTCGTCTTCGGAACCCCACCTACTCGTTTGTGCCTAATTCATATTTGCAATTTCAGATTGCATTTATCTTGTTCTTGCTCGTTCTTCGATTGCTTGCAGGAACAAAGACCTTCGTGGTCAGGTTGATCGCGCGCCCGCGAGATCAATAACCCTCTGGAGTTGGTGTATCGGTCGTTAAGGCGCAACGTCCTGGACGGTTGTAGTCGGGCCGTCAACGTCGATTCCTCCACCAATCGATAGTTATCCCTCTCATCGAAAGATCGGGACCCCTGTTGTTATCACAGGAGGTCGCAGGGCGGCTAGCGGGGAGCGGGAGGGGGGCATGGCGAGGGGAAGAGGGAGGATAGGAGGCAGGGGAGGAGTGGGGAGGACGGGCGGCGCCGAAAGGTTGACGCGGCGGCAGTGGCGAGCTAGGTGGCCGGATCGTTTGCAGGCAAGGCAGCGTACGGGGTCGCGGCAGCTTGCGCGGAGGTGGTCGCTGGCGAGGCATCGGAAGCAGCGAGCCTTGGCCCTCTTAACACCGGCCACGGCGCGGGCAGGGGCGTGGGCGCAGGGCCGGCGCGCCTGCTGCATGGCTGGAGGAGGGGAGCCCTGTCTTCGCCACCAGAATCGAGGCCGGATGGGTTGCCGGTAGGGCCGGCCGGAAAGGAGGCTTGAAGGAGGTGCAAATCGAGGAGGGCGAGCTTGGGGCATGGGCGTGGACGGGGAGGGACAGCGGCGGCGTTGGGGGTAGGGCCGGCCGGAAAGGAGGCTTGAAGGAGGTGCAAATGGGGGGAGATGGTGCAGGGCCGTGGCAGGGATGCAGAGGGGGCGTGCTGGGCATTAAAGGCTGGAGCGCCGGCCGGTGGGAGGGCGGTAATGGCGGCTGCGGGGGCAGACGGGGGCGGGCGCAACCATGAGACAGCTGGGGGGCTAGTGGAAGGGGTGGAGCGGGTGGGCGTTGCCGCCAGAGAGGAAGGCGGCGGGGCGGCAGAGGGAGGAGCGGCCGCGGAGCTGGCGGAAGGGGCAGCAGGGGTGGCCGCCGCTGCCGGAGCGGCAAGCGGTGGGGTGGTGGCAAGCTGGGCGCTCCGCATAACTCCTATCAGTACATTCGATCTTATCTTTCGCTCTACCTAAATGAGTTGCTATCTCTAAATTTTAGGATTTTGTAAAAAAGATGTAGCTCCACCAAGGCAACAACAGGCTCTATCCCAAAAAAGATCTCAAAAAACATTAGGACCCAACGAAAAGTAGCCATATTAGCTATTCCGTCGAAGGCCCTATCCAGAAAAGATCTCCACAATGATAAAATATGAACGGGTATGTTAGGTTAATTAGGTGCATATAACTAAGTTTTAGATTATATTGTTGGAGTCAATGTTTATTTTATAATCCTCAATTTTTAGGGAGTATCTATATTGATATATAGGGCTTAATTTATACCAACCGTTGTTATTGAAGATTTTAGATCATTTTTACGGTAGGTTGATGCCAGTCCGGTATATTTTGATTTCTCTTGAATGTATTGTATTACTACCCAATACTCACATCTGTCATCATGTTCTTATCTGGTTGACATCTTGAGCAGGTTTACATAGAGGATAATTGTAGTCATGCAGTAAATACTGCTTGGGCAATGCTCGCTCTGATATATGCTGGGCGCGCAGGTCTGATTGATCATTCTTATTGAATTGTTACAAAAGAACATCATTTACAAACTTACTTCGGTCGCTATGTATTTTTCTCATTTTGGTATTATGAGTAGATGGAACGTGATCAAACACCATTGCATCGTGCCGCAAAAATATTGATCAATATGCAGATGGAGACAGGGGAGTTTCCTCAACAAGTAAGTTATTCTCAGCAGTCCTAGTACTATACAAGCATCAGTGTTTATTTTTTTTTTTTTGATAAAAAAATTCTCTTGCTGACACCCAATGCAAGCTAACTCCGAGCCTAACTTCTATTTTAAGATAAATTGGCATTCAACACTGTTAGATGGAAGGTGGCATTTTGTTTGCCAATGCAATATTTATGCTTCCAAATGATACACATAGCCGTTCTAAAAAAAAAAAAAAAATGATACACACAGCCGCTCACTAATTATTAGGGACTGATCTAATGATCATGAGATGATCCAAATGCTTTAAAGGCAAAAAAATGTCATCATGATATTAGCACGTTGGAGTCAAAACATAGAAGGTATGTTCACATTCCTACTCACCTTAAAAGGAATGGACAAGCCCGCTGAAATAAAAGACTAAAATCTACATGTATATATAAAAATCTAGTATATGAAATATAAGCATACAGTGAAAACTTAATTATGTGTACAATTTGTTTCTTCAGTGGTATTAGAGTGTTAATATCAATCAAGTTTGTATACCATTGGAAGAATGTCTACAAAATTAAATTCATTGTTATCCCATAAGTGCATTCAACTGCCTGCCATCAGCTGAAAAATGATGCGTAATCATGCAGAAAAGACTGTTTATGCACGGTTGCAGTGTTGTTTATTTATTTATTTTTATTTTATTTTTTTCTATCCCTATGAATAAGGGCCCCTACAAAAAAGGATGTTGTACCCATGGTTAAACTATATGTTGTCCGGCATCTATCACACATAGGATCCATTTGGGACGTCTATCAAATTTTTTGATAAGTGATTTGCGAGAGTTGTCTAAGCTCAACTAATAAAATTTCTAGCAACACTTTTGCTAGCGTTATCAACTTTGTTACACTTTTTCAATGCAAAATTCAGTTAAGTGTAGCAAGTCATACTTTTTATTGCTACAAGCCAAATGATGCCTAACTCGTTTAAATTTGACTAACTTTAGTTGTGACATCATGTGACATGGTTTGACTTTAAACCAAATAGCATAATTTGCCCATCATGATTAAGCTGAATTACATATCCAAATTCCGAAGCAATGATGTGTCAATAGTGTACCATAAACCGACTTTAATACTAATATGTGCCCCTCTGATGATAGGAATATCTTGGAAGCTTCAACACCTCTGTTTTCTTCAACTACCCCAACTACCGCAACCTGTACCCTGTTTGGGCTCTCACAGAGTATCGCCGTGGACTTCTTCGGAACAAGAAGTGAAGTTTATTCAATTCAAGCTTCAAAATGTTACCGAGGAAACCTTTCCGGATAACTCGACTTCTATAAATAAATGGACCTATTTTCCGTAATGTTTATTTTATGATTTGGAGGGAGCATCTCATTGTGTAAGATATGTACAACAATAATGCAAAACCAAATACTGCAGTTTCAAATATTCATGTGTTTGATGTTTGATATGCATATTTTTTTGGTGTAATTGTCTCTTTTAGCAAGGCATGGAGTGTCATGTCCATACACAATATATAGATATATTGTGACGTCCTTGAAATTCGAGATTTCAAAAAAAATAAAGTTTCAGCTGCAGAAAAGAAAATTTTCCAAATTTTACAATTTCCAAAAATTATTTTATTTTCTTTCTTCCGTTTCTCCTCTCTCTTTTCTTCCTTTCTTTCAATATTCACTATTAACCTCCTCGTCATTTTTTTTCTAAGCCATTGCCGCCATTGCCGATGATCGGCCAGGACGTTCATCATAGTCATTGCCACCAAAGCTTGAGAGCCGTCGCCGTCGCTAAGGTAGCTGCGGTTTCCTTTGTCGTCACCTCTCGCTGCGGCCATCGCTGGGCCATGTCGTCACCCCTCCTGCTACCGCCCAGGATGAGTGCCGCCACCGCTCACTCTGCCGGCCACTGTCCACACACGCCATCGCCAGTTGCCGTCCTAAGCCCAAGCCCAATCTGTGCCCCTCCTCTGTACTTTGCCGAATTTGAACCCATCCCAAATCCAATCCAAATCCAACGATAACTCAATCTCCATCCCACCCCTACATAATTGCCTGCAGTATTCTCGATTGCCCAAAACCAATCTGTTAGCCCCTTTATCCAAAAACCCATCTATTAAGCCAAAGCATGCCGAACCCAGTTCGTCGCTGCCTCTCGTGATATCATTGCCCCCAGTAGCGATCGAGGCCAAGACAAGCCGGAAGAGCATGTAGCCGAATCACCATGACACTTGGGAGCCACTCGTCGTCTTCACGCCATCACCGTTCAACTGCTCTTCATGGCTGGTTCGCCGCCGGCACGCTCCTCGCACCGGGACGCTCCAGCACCGCCACATGGCGGATCCCGCGCCCAGCCACTCCGCCGGCCTTGCTGCGCTGCAGCTGCAACCGACACCGAGCCGCCTGAAGTCCTAGCGATGTGCCTCGCCCTGCCACCGACTGCCGCCGTTCCTCCCCATCGGGCCGCCGCGCCATCTTCGCTAGCGCGAGCCTCAACCCCACCGCCGCGCCTCACCACCATGCGCCGCCTCTCGCCGCACCGCTGCGGGGCCAATGCTGCCCATCGTCAGCCGCGCCCCGCGGTGCATTGCACGACGCCACCCTGCCGCGCGTCGCCGCCGTCGACGCCACCCTGCCGCTCGCCGGAGCCATCCATCGCCGGCCACCTCTCCCTCTCTCATATCCCTTCTTTCTCTCTCTAACTCCCTCACTCCTATCTCTCTCTCTTGCCTAACCCGCAGCCGATCGCCACCTTATCTGCTTACAATTGGGCCGTATGAACAATGCAGCCCGTGTGGTATAGTATTTTCTTTCCCCAAATTATAGTGAACAGTGTTCCTTCATCTTTTCGCTGTAAATTCATCATAGTTCCAAATCCGGTGATTCCAGTTTCTAAAAATCCAAAATAATCATATCTACTCACTATAATTTTTATATGATTTTTTATTTTGTTTACTGTTTCTAGTATTTATTGCTGATTCCTCGTTTTGCGTGCGTTAGATCGCGTGTGCGACAAAGGAGAGTTCATCGACGCCGCCGACGTCTCACAAGATCAAGAAGAGCAGGAAGGCAAGTCTTTCCTCCTAGAATCCTAATTTCTAGATTTTGCCAAAATTGCTATTTTACTAAATTATGCGTATTTGCCATATTAATTCGTTGTGTATGTTGTTTATTTATATGGTGTGCACCATTATCATGACAAACCCTAGGACAATATTATTATATAATTTGCTACTATTTTTAATTATTAGTTGGCTTAGCCTTGTTTAGATATTCATGAGGGAGTGATTCCAACTTATATGATCATCATTAAACACTTTAATATGAGAATGTGGAGTATTCGAGTATGAGACATGAGAAACTGGGTTTATGGTGGAGTTGTTCACTCATTAATTAAAATTTAACCAACTAATAATTTGACTCAGAGCGGGTGACTTGAGTCGATGCTCCAGTCCCTAAGGACCGATGATCGTGATGGATTTAACTGAGAATTTCTTATGTGACCGCAAGCCTGATATGGGACGGGCCTAATCTAGAGGGAGAATAATATCGGAATTGTCACCGTACTTGCACCGTAGGTGAGGTCCTGAGGGATGCGTCATCGCCGGTGTATAGCCCGGGGGATTGAACTTTGGAGTACTTGTGTGTAATATCAAGTATGGTCGAAGCCCCGGGGGTACTTGTGTCTAATATCATGTATGACCATGACAAACTCGGGGTTGGTCTTTTGATGGATTTTGTTATGATGCTTTCCGACAGGAGAGTATCGTATCTTGTGAGGAAGCATACAACCTCTGCAGAGTGTAAATCTATTCGAATGGTCGTGCTCCCGGTTATGAGTATCTTGGTGGTTTTTCACATCATAGCTATATCTCTTAATTAATTTGACTTGGGTAAGGTTTTTCCGGTAGTGTGCTATTACTAGATGATTTATGATGAATAAGAACGTGATGAAACCATGATGATATTATGACATGAGACAGTGAGAACTTGAGACATGAAATACTGAGATTGAGAATTATGTCATGTTTATCTTACTGGTAAGATTAATCAGGAGAACTAATATTTATTTATTTATGTTTTATTAAATGCTTTTATACTTCTAAGTTAAAATGCTTTTATGCAAATGAGTCCTTATCCTTCCTAGGATGAGCTTAGTCTGGCCCTTCTCAGAAAAGACTTGCTAGCATTCGAGTGCTAACCCGGGCTTTCATTCGGGACTGCTTATTCCATGAGGAGGTTAGGGTCACGAGGATATGGAGGACAACGTTGGATTTTTCCTAGAAGGTGATCCGGAATATTAGAAGCTTCCTCAGTCAATTTGCCTATGGCTAATGATGGGTCTACTTCAGTTGTGTTTATTTGGTTTTTCTGATGCTATAATCTATGGTAATAATTTGCTTCGTTGTACTCTGATTTACTTTCTAGATAAGACAGTGTTGGTATTGATGCTTTATTCTGTTTTATTCACTACTGGGCAATCGGGCTTAAGTACCGGTTTGGAACGGGCTTCAGTCCCGGTTCCTGATCCGGGACAGCCAATGCGGGACTGATGCCATCAGTCCCAGTTCCAACGAGCCGAGACTAAGGCCCATATGAGTTGGTGGGGGGAGCCTAGTAGTCCTGGTTGGTGTCTCCAACCGGGACTGTGATCATGATATCACACAGTTGCCACGCCCCTAGCTATTATATTTATTTTATTATCTGTGGCCCCTAGCTATTATATTTATTTTATTTATGCATGCATGTGTTAAATCACAATTAATTAAAACCCATATAATTAATCATGCACAATTAGCTGATAATTAAATCAAAGGAGATTCATTAAAACTTTAATTACACCTAATAAAACAATACCTAGCTAGCTAGCTAGCCTATATATAAGTATCACATATGTACACAATTACATATATTTTTGTTTATCGGGATCTTTTACGTGCATTGTTCTTGGTAGCCGTAGATGTCGACCCCGACGGTTGACCGGTCTCTTTGGTGGGCTCTGACTCCTTAACATGATTAAAAATATGGTGGTAATGCTCACCCGTGGGACTTATGACCTCATTAAAAATGAAGCCGGCGAGTTGCTCTTGTATTGCTTTGACATGCACCGGCGAGAGCTCCGGGCCTTTGTTCAAACCTTTTTTTGCCAATTTTACGGGAACCTGTTTTTAATTAGGAAAATTAACTAATTAATCCTTGAATTTATAGAAGATCGATGTCCGAAATAGCTTGGCATTAGTAAGGTACTAATTACATATACTTACCCCCAAACTGTTTACCTTTTCTCGTGTAGTCAGTAGTGTAGTGCCTCCGACGAAGTTATGCATCATCTCGCATACATAGAAGCCGCATAAATTGTTTCCCGGTGGCTGATGCAAGACTTGTGGTAAAAATGTTGGAAGTGTGAAATGGATGCATGAAAATTAAGTTAACTAAAAAGCTAGTATTAAGATATACATACAAATTTAGCGAGGCGCAACTCAAAATTCTTCTTGAATTCCCCAACGTTTTTGTCACGAAAACTTGTGAAGGCACTACACATGTGATTACGATTTATATATTATTAGAGTTTGTTTCGAATGGAAAGAACAGAACTAGCACGATAATGAAAGGAACAAGAATGTACCAGTTGAGCATGCGATGAAGTCTTTGTACTTTTTAGGGGGTTTTCGCAGAGAGTCCATAACCATGATCTGGCTTCTATCTAGCTCAATAATAAAAAGGGCCCAGTGAAAGCTGCACATATATATGTTAGCATTTGTTGTAACACTCTCTTAAGAAAAAGGATTAGAACGAGGTGGTACAAAAACACATACTCAAATTCATAGGCTAGAAGTATCTGTGACTTGAATCTTTGGCCCATTAGCACGTTGTATATGTTCTCCTCTATATCTTTTGGGTGGGTCCTAACTGTTCGCTCGTTGATAACTATTGGGTCAAGAAAGCTAATGCTGTAAATGTGCTCCCTTTGGCATCTTTATATCTCCATTCTACACAAGAAGAAATTAGTTAGGCTTGCAAGTTAGTATAGTGTAAGGGGGCGCACGATGGAATTTAGAAACGAGATACTTACAGAGTCTACCAACCCAACATGCTCACGTCGAGAGCCCTTGCCTGGTATAGCTCGTATAGAGGCTCCGGTTGGAACAAGAACTCAGAGTCCCTGCGGAAAAAATGCTGTTGCTTGATCCGGATGGAGATTCTTTCTTAACGAAATGTACGGTGACCTCGGCTCTTACTATCCGCTCGTTCTCCTCATCGGTCATATGGTACGCCAGCTTCGCAGGAGATTTCTTTTTGGATTTGGTGGACCCTACCTTCTTGACAAGTGCTGGCCTCCCAGCAGAGTTGCTTGACCTGGCCCGCACCTGCTTGGGAAATGATGTTGGAGTTGCAGTTCCACTTGCAGGGCTTCGTTGAGGAGACTGGCTTTGTTGAGGAGACTGGCTTCGTTCAGGAGACGGTGTAAGAGGTTGTGGAATTGATGCTGGAGACCGTGGAGAGGATATGTCCACATTATCTCGCAAAATTATGAACCGCTTGCACCACACGATGAAACTGTGCACTGCATCTCCTAGCTTCGTATTCCCGTCACCTCCTTCGAACTCAAGGTCAAGGTCCCCGTACACTGGGCACACCTCGTCCACCGAAACCTTGGCGTAGCCCGACGCTATCGGTTGGCCATGGATGAGCTGTCCTGACTCCACCGGGTAAGCCATGCCTTCAGCCGCCTTGAAGGACAGGTTCTGTGCTTCGACGTGCAGCTCACAAGGTGTCCGCTGTGTGATGTCGTCCATGGGATAGTGTCCCAAGTCCTCTTCGGGCAGCCCACCGAAAGCGCAGCTGCTCCGTCGTGCGGAGGGGCTGATGACGTTGGGATTACTGGGAAGTTGTGGACGGCCCTCTTCCCACTGTTGGCTCAAGGCTAGCTGCATCTCTCTTCGGACCGTTTCTTGTATGCTCGCCTGTGTTGCTCTCAGGACATCTTGCAGGTCACAAAGCTGTTGTGCCTGTCGGGCCTTGCCTCTCGCCAGACTCCTATAAGTATCGGCGTCCTGAGCGAAACCCACCTTCCACGGGATGACACCAATGCCTCGTGTACGTCCAGGGTGCTCAGGGTTCTGTAGGGCCCTTGTTAGCTCACCATTCTCTCTGTCTGCCACGAAGGTGCCATGGGCCAACTCATCGTTGGCCTCTTGAAGCCTTCTGGCGACTTCTCTGATCTTGTCACCAAACACCGCCCTACCGTCGTCATCAAGGCCGCCAACATGACCAAAGAACCAATTTCTCAATCTGTTTGACCATCTCATTGTTACGGGTTCAACACCCTTCACCAGCAAGTCATGTTCCCTCTTGTCCCATTTGGGTATCGCCTTGCGGTAACCACCAGGGTCGAGATGGTGGTGGTATTGCTTCTTTGCTGCATTCTGCTTGTTCTTTTCAGTTAAACTCTGACCTTGTTCCGAACTCTTGTACTGCACGAATTCATCCCAGTGATCTTGAAGCTTTGGGAACTTATTGAAGTCGGGGGTTAGATTCTTCATGGCAGGCATACTGATCCTGCTCATATTCTCCATCTAAAAGAGAATATGAAAGCGAGGTCAGTGTCATCCAAACACTGGCGAGCTAACACCCAACCTGATGCAATTTTAGTGATACGGGTTCCAAAGGAAAGGTTGGGATTTATTTATTTGCAGAAAGCAAGTTTTATAAATCAGAACCTATAACTTAGCACTTTTAACCCAAAGTTCTATTAATCATTATTTTTATTATTGTAGTCTGTCACAATCCACAATTCACGAACCACAATCCACAGTCCACACCAGTCCTTAGATCTACTGCACACACCCGCCATCAAATTCCGGGTGTGGCGCACCCGTTGTGGATCTTACGCCAGCGAAGTGCCCGTTCTTCCCTAGCCGGGTTGTCACGCCCGCACTAGAGTCACGGCTCCCTGTCACGTAATACCTAGATCATCCCACGGATGACGACATGTTCTTGTCTTCATCTCAAGCATGGCAGCAGACAGCGTACGCCCGCAGGTCGTACTATCCCTGAATCCCCAATACTTGCACTATCGCGCGATGGCCACGCGTTGTCATGATAGGAACCAAATCCCGCAGGCATTTGGTCGCGACTTCCCGCTGTGTGCCTCACTGCACACCCGTCCGGTCCACTCTAGGAGTCACCTCGGATCTGGCCAGTCCACACACATTCACATTCACTTCCTTCTTCTGCTATCGTTCCTCCGTGTGCCCTGCACACGATGTGGCGGAACCACCCTTGGTGGCAGCGATTCGCAGCTACGCGTGTTGCCCCGCGCTCCTCTCAGTACCGCGTCTGTGAACGTATAGCCCTCTTCACACCACACCAGTAGTCATGCTACTTCCACCTTAACCACAAGTCAGACCACGTCCGCTTTCCCAACCATAATCCAACACACACACACTGGCATGCCAAACCCAATTTCAAGTTTCCATATTTGATATGTAATCATGTCCGGTGAATGTCGGTTCACCGTTCCGCAACCAATTCAAGCCTAAAATTACTAATTGGACCTGAGCAATATCTAAGCAAATTTTTTTTGACCAAGACATAAGAGTCTAAAATTGTTTTATTTAACCTAACTGGCTATCAAGGGTGATTTCAAGGCAATCGTTCATAAAGTCAAAGGACAGATGAATATTATCAAGGCAATATCATCAAGGTAAAACAAATACAAATGATAACAAGACATGATATATCATGTTTAAGCAGACATGTGTAATTACTTAAAAAGCATGCAGTTTAATATTGTAAATAAAATATTTAATAAAACTGGGAATCAATATGATCCATTAAAGTGTTATCTCGTACTTGGGAAAGCTGACTCTCCCTAATAAAAGCAAACACCTTTATGGTTTAAGATGTTAACTCGCACTAGGGAAAATCGAGATTCTCCTTAGTAAAAGCAAACACCCAAAAGGGTAGGTATTAACTCGCCTTGGTCTTGCGGGTAGTGGGGGTCTTCCTGCAGTTCTTCAAAGTGTCCTTCGGGCTCCTCAGCGTCTATTAACAGAACAAGTTCGAAAGACCATAAATAAAATACCAGAATGTGATAAAGGTATAATGCATGAAATGCTCTTGCTAAGTCTAGCGATCGGCGACTGGTGTAAAATCTTATTCTAGATATCGAGGAAGTTCCATGATCCTTCTACTGTTTAGTAGTTTAAAGAAAATAACGGTGGTGCGGCGATATGAAAATGATATGCGATGATGCATAAGGCTACCCTAAATAATTTACCCATAGTTTTAGCACATAAATGTATTTTAGGAAAAATAGTTTTTGTTTGAAGAATTTCCTTCATCAACTCCCGGAAGAATTCCTACAGTGTTTGGTGTGGTGTTGGTTAAACTCATGATTATTTATACGCGTAGGGTGATTAAGTACCCGAGTTTACCCTTAGGTAAATTAGCTAAATAATTTTTACAGAGTTCTAATGAGATCACAAAGTTTTAACAATTCACTGGGATTTAATAATGTTCCTGTCGAAATTTGAGAATTTAATTGAAATCTTTTAGTATATGCAATAAGTCAAGTATTATTGCGGTGGTAATAATACATAGGAGAATGGCAAGTAGGGCTAAACAATAGCTAGTGGTTATTTGATGGTCCAAAAAGCATTTCATAACTGTATTAATTTCATATATTACATTTAGGTCCTTCTGAAATTTTCTCATGAATTTAGGAGCTTATGTGACAATTTATATTATTGGAAATCCCTTTTTTAAATATTGTTTAAGAGGTGAAATATTATTTATCTAGAGGCAAAAAGGGAATCAATTGTCCAAATAAAATTTTACTATGTGTGTTCTGTTATTAATGGTAACCCGATAAATTCTCAGATTTTTCTAAGGTCATTTCCTATTTTATTTAATCACTATCCAGTGTTCGGGTTTATTCCCCTAAAGGAAAATCCTAGAATAGGATTAATTATTAAACAGGGGCAAAATTTTATGATACAATTTCTTTTGGTATTTTTAATAAATCAAACAGGTTGTCAAATATTTATCAGAGATTTTCTAAGATTTTTGGACGAGTCTAGATATATTAAACATCCCTTATTATTTTTCCTTATTTGTCTTAATCATTAAATCGGGAAAAAAACTCGCGAGCACAGTACTGGGCCAGCCCATCCCGGTGCGACCTGTCTGCGTCGAACACGGGTTTCCGAAATGCGCCACCACTAATGCTGACAAGTGGGGCCAAGGCCCACTTGTCAGCCTCCCAATCGCGGCGCGCGGTTTATTTAAAACGGCGAGCCACTGTTGGTGGCCCCGGGGTGTCAGCGACACACCCCCGCGGACGGCGCGCGCGCACGGGATCTTCTCCAACTCCGGCGAGGCCTCCAGCGACGGTTAGCGAGCGTATCAGATCACCATTTATGGTGATTCTTGCGGGAAATAAAAGAGCGGGCTAAGCCCAAGCATGTCTAAGCAAGAACCTCCATGGAACACATTCGGTTAGCGATGATCCTAGTTATGGCGGAAGAGTGCTACGGTTCGGGCCCAACTACGCAACAAGGCTCATCTATGCTTGAAGTTGTTAGCTAGGGAGTGTCTAGGGTCTCTAGGGGGCTTACCGAGCGGAAGGTTGAGCCGGAGGAGCACTGCGAAGAGCTAGCGCCGGTGGAGCCGAATGGGGAAGAAACAGGGGAGACGTTGCCCCGCCCCTTCGGTGAATCCCATGTGAAATTAAGTTGGGCGAAAGGTTAATGAGGTTACTTAGATGCTAATGGCGCGTAGAATTGAAGAGAGACTTACTGAATAGGGAGGAATCGCCGAAAGGAGCTTTTCGGCGCGGCGGGGGAAGAAACGAGCTCCGGCGAGCTAGGGCCCTTCCCTGTTCGATTCCTTGGTCGAAGAGCACCCGGGAACTAAGGCGAACGTAAAGCTCGCGAGAACAGTGGCTATAGGGCTCTGGAAAGTCCTGGCGACGCGAGGGTGCTTTTTTGGGCTCTCGGTGCGCGTGTGGGATCGAGTAGCTCGGTTATATAGGAGCTTCACCAGCAAGGTTCCGCATTGAAGGCACGAGCAGGTGCTCGGGAAGCGAGGCTCAGACACGGTAGGGTGATGGAGAAGCAAGCGCGGCCGGTTGGCGACGGCAGCCTGCGGAGCGGTTTGTCAGGCGGCGAGGTGCCCGGGGCACTCAAGTGCCGTTGCAGAGGTAGCCTTGGGCGGCAAGCAAACGTGCGCTGGTGCACAAGAGTTCAATTGGCGGGTCAAAATCCTCCCCGATGCGGTCGGCCGGACATGGCAGTGCGGCAGAGCTCGGGATTGGGCAATGGCGGCGCGCCGGCTTGGAGGAGTGGCTCGCGCGGGTGCGGCTAGCCGCAAGGCGACAAATACATGTTCCCCAAGCTATCCAATGTCACGCACGCAAGGATTTGGAGCAGGGATTTGCAGAGAGAAGGATGATCCTCCTCAGCCCACCAACTCCTCGTTGAAATGCCAATATGGCATGTTCTTAGTTTGTTCATCTGCTGTGTGGGTCCCACCAGGTCGAATTTGGTCCAA
This sequence comes from Olyra latifolia, assembly GCA_036346145.1. Lineage (NCBI taxonomy): Eukaryota > Viridiplantae > Streptophyta > Magnoliopsida > Poales > Poaceae > Olyra > Olyra latifolia. The sequence continues at coordinate 27,922,717 of CM070528.1, read as the reverse complement.
AACCATATCAAAGTAGCCTAGTGGTTCTAAGGCTTGTTCAGAAATTTTCTGGTAATTTATTATGTATTTTACCTAATTATGTTGATAGCTAACTCATTATCCGTTATCATTTCATGTGGCAAACTATAGTATTAAGCACATATATACATATATTTGTATGTGGAGGCTTTACTAAAAAGTTCTAGAAATTTAGTAGAGTGTTCAAGGTGAAGTACTTGCTTCTCACTAATCCTTTGTTATGTAAGAATTTTACTGGCTCATGTAATCTTATTTACATCTAAACATATATATATATATAAATATATTTAGATATTTCTTTATCATTCATAATCTAATCCTAAATCTAAATGTTTATAGTCCTACTCCAGTAAACTGGTGGACCTTGTCTTAGAATAAATGCAAAAGTCTAGAAATTTTGCGCTTTCACCCAATTTACCATATAATATTTGGCTATATCACTATACAAAACGTCACAAAACATTTCTCTAGACACTAGTCGGTTTTGGGCTGTTACAAATCCTCCCCCCTAAAAACGAATCTCGCCCTCAAGATTAACAGCTCAAGAACTAAACAGGTAAGGGTACTCCTTTCGAAGCTTGTCTTCTGGCTCCCAAGAGAACTGTCTTCCTGCCTCATCATCCCATTGGACTTTACATATCTTAATGGTCTTGCCTCTTATTTGCTTGTCGGAGAAGTCGACGATTTGAACTGGGTGAGCTCGATAGGTGAGGTTTTTGTCTAGTGGCGCTGGCTGTTGGGAGAGGTGTTCTTCTTCAGGTATCCTCAGACATCTTTTAAGTTGCGAAACATGAAACAATTTGTGTACGTTTCCAAGCTCGGCAGGCAATTCCAACTCGTTTGCCACTTGACCTCTCTTGGCAACGATTTGGTAAGGTCCGATATATCGGGGGGCTAATTTTCCCTTTTGTTGGAATCGTTGAATTCCCTTGGATGGTGACACCTTGAGGTATACTGAATCACCGATGGAGAAGGAGAGTTCTCGGCGGCGATGGTCCGCGTAGCTCTTCTGTCGGAATTGAGCAGCTAACAATCGTTCTCGAATGATTTTTACCATCCTTTCGGCTTCTTGTAATGACTCTTTTCCAAACACTTGTCGCTCTCCAGCTTCTGACCAAAACAAAGGTGTCCTACAGCGACGTCCATACAAGGCCTCAAAGGGGGACATCCTTAAACTGGCTTGATAGCTGTTGTTGTAAGTGAATTCAGCATATGGTAGCCATTTCTCCCAATCTGTGGAGAATTCCAATCTGCATGTCCTCAACATATCTTCCAGGACTTGGTTGACTCTCTCGGTTTGTCTGTCGGTTTGAGGATGGTAGGCTGTACTGAATGACAGGCTGGTCCCAAGGGCACTGTGTAGCTTTTCCCAAAATTGGGAAGTAAATTGGGATCCACGATGCGAGATTATTCTTTTAGGAACTCCATAGAGAGTGACTATCCTTGCCATATAGAGTTCAGCTAGCTTATCTCCCATGTAAGTCGTTTTGACCGGAATGAAGTGGGCCAACTTAGTTAATCTGTCCACTATGACCCATATGGAGTCACACCCGGTCTTTGTGCGAGGAAGCCCTAAGATGAAGTCCATTGTTACTTCTTCCCATTTCCACTCAGGTATCTTTAAGGGTTGCAGTAGTCCTGCTGGATGTTGATGCTCGGCTTTAACCAATTGACAGGTATGGCATTTGGCCACATACTCAGCCACATCTTGCTTTAATCGAGGCCACCAAAATAGGGTTTTTAGGTCCTGATACATTTTGGTGCACCCGGGGTGAAGAGAGAAAGGGGATTCATGGGACTCCACTAGGATGCGATTCTTCAATTCCTGGTCATGGGGGATGAAAATTCTTTGTCCCAACTATAGGATACCCTGTTCATCTTCCGTAAGCTTGCACCCTTGATTCCTTTTTATAAGGTCTCTTATTTTATGGGCGCTAGAGTGACTCTTTTGTAGTTCCTTGATTTGGTCGAACAAATCCGGTTGAACCTCAAGGGTGGCTAAGTAACCGGCCTCCACCAAACTTAAGTTTAATGCGTCCATATCCTTTATGATCTGTTCAGGAATATCGGGTCCACAGGTTATGTCCATAGGGATAGCTGTCTGTTGAGGAGTCAAGTGATTACACTATGGCTTTCGGCTGAGGGCGTCATCCACCACATTGGCCTTGCCTGGGTGATATAGGACATTCAAGTTGTAGTCCTTGATCAGTTCCAGCCATCTTCTCTGGCGCATATTTAAATTGGCTTGGGTAAACATGTATTTTAAGTTCTTGTGGTCCGTATAGACATCACACTGCTTACCCATCAAATAATGTCTTCAAATTTTTAGGGCATGAATAACTGCGGCCAGCTCAAGATCATGAGTCGGATAATTCTCCTCATGCCTTCTGAGTTGCCGAGATGCATAGGCGACTACCCTTCGTTCTTGCATGAATACACAGCCCAATCCTTGCTTTGAGGCATCACAATATACCTCAAACTTCTTGTCGGTATTGGGTGTTACCAACACAGGAGCGGTGGTCAGTTTGGTCTTTAGCTCTTGAAAGCAGTCCTCACAAGCCTTCGTCCAATCGAATTTCTGCTCCTTTTTCAATAGCTGGGTCATGGGTTTGGCAATTCTGGAGAAGCCTTCAGTGAACCTTTTGTAGTACCATGCCAATCCTAGGAAACTTCTTACTTCCTTTACGGTGGTTGGGGATTTCCAGTCCATAACTGTCGCTACTTTGGAGGGATCAACCTTGATTCCCTCAGCAGAGATGATATGCCCGAGGAAGCTAATGTCATCTAGCCAAAATTCGCACTTGCTGAATTTGGCGTAAAGCTAGTGTTTTCGGAGCTTGTCGAGGACCAATCTTAGGTGCTTCTTATGCTCCTCATCATTTTTGGAATACACGAAGATGTCGTCGATGAACACTACGACGAACTGGTCCAAGTACTCCATTAGGATCATGTTCATCATATTCATGAAATGGGCCGGGGCGTTGGTAAGTCCAAAGGACATAACCAAGAATTCATACAGCCCATATCTTGTGGTGAAGGCAGTCTTGGGTATATCTTCCTTTCTGACCTTGACTTGATGATATCCTGATCGAAGGTCAATCTTTGAAAACCTCTTGGCTCCACGAAGTTGGTCAAATAGGTCATCAATTCTAGGCAAAGGGTATTTGTTTTTGATAGTAACTGCGTTGAGGGCTCGGTAGTCCACTACCAACCTTCGACTACCATCCTTCTTATCTATGAACATGGCTGGTGATCCCCACGGGGACGAACTGGGACGAATCAATCCCTTTTGCATTAATTCTTCCAACTGCTTCTTGAGTTCTGCCAACTCTACAGGATTCATCTTGAAGTATGTCTTGTATATGGGTGCCGTGCCTGGTGCTAACTCAATGGTGAATTCCATTTCCCTGTCAGGTGGCAACCCTGGCAGATCCTCCGGGAATACATCTAGATATTCTTTATCTACTGGTACCCTCGCAGGATTTTCTTCTATTAAAAACCAGATGGCTCTTTCCCATCTGAAAGGGGCATCAACCTTCCAAACTCTCTCGTATCCAGGGGGCCTAACCAGTTTTACTTCTCTCTTCTCACAATCTAACACCCCCTTATAATAAGTCAGCCAGTCCATACCAATAATCACATCTATTCCCATATTGGGAATGACCATTAGGTCGAACTGGAAGCTAATCCTCTCCTGAGAAATATCTATCCCCTTACATGCCCTGCTAGCTTCTAGATTTCCACCAGGATACTTTATAATTAGGGGCTTATCCAAAGGAAAAGTTCGCAGTTCATGCTTATCCACAAAACCCTTAGATATGAATAAATGAGATGCTCCGGAATCAAAAAGTACTTGAGCAGGGTGGCGATGGATTCCGAACGTACCCATAAGTACTCCAGGAGCCTCCTCAGCATTTTCGGTGGAGAGTTGATTGAGGCGTCCTCTTCCATAAGCTGGCGGGGTAGACTTGCCTGGGTTAGTTCCTCTTCGACGCCCCGCTGGGGGCTGGCCACGGGGTGGGGCGATATCGAAGCGTGGCTGCCGAGTCTTCCAGGTTGGGCACTCATTGGCAAAGTGACCTGGCTGATGGCATTTGAAGCAGGTTCCAGCAGCTTTATCATTAGCAGACCACCCGGGTCGAGGGGCACCAGCGGGCTGAGTTGTAGGCCTTCTTGTAGGAGGAGGAGGAGCGGGTCGGCTACCGCCAGCCTGGAAGGTACGTGCTGGATAGTCTTGGGTGTGCGGTGGCGATGGCCTTGACTGATAGGTGGGGCGGTAGGGTCCAGGAAGGCTGGATCCCTGCCCAGCTCGTGCCTCCATCTTGCGCTTACGGCTAGCTTCTTCTCCTTTTAGCTCCTTTTCCAGAATGAGAACTTTGTTCACCAGTTGATGAAAATTGGTGAGATCAAGAAGGATGAGCTTAGAACGATAGGTGGGAGCCATTCCTTTCAGAAACTTGTCTATCTTTTCTTCGTCATCTGCTATGTCTTGCTGAGCATATCGAGCGAGCAGATTAAACTTGGTCAAATATTCGTTGACCGTCATATTTCCTTGCCGCAGATTGCGGAACTCTTGTCTCTTCATTCTGAGCACTCCTCGAGGAATGTGATTTTCCCGAAACACTCTTTCAAATTCAGCCCAAGGTATGTTCTGGGTAGCAGCCTGTAGGTTTGGTACTTCTTGTTGTTCTCCAATTGCATTCTCATCACCTCCCTCAGCATTATTGGCAGCATCTTGGCCTGGTTCTTCATTATTATCAGCCTCCGCTACTTCCTCTTCCTCATCTTCTACCTCATCAGGGCGGGTAGCAAGATAATTCTCCCACCACACTTCGGCGGGTCCTTCCAGTAGTTGGGTGGCAAACAACACCCTATCCTCATCTGGGCATCGGATGAGATTCAGCTTACGAACCACCGTCCTCAGCCAATCCTCTGCATCTGTTGGCTCGGTAGCATAAGTGAAGGTTGGAGGCTTAGTCCTCATAAAATCAGCCAGCTTAGACCCCTGGCGGTGCCGTGCGGCTTGCTGAGCAGCTTGTTGGCTCTCTAGTATAGCTCCAAGCATCTGGGCCTGATACGCCATAACTTCTGCTGTGGTAGGATTTCCAGCAGGTGGTGGGGGTATGTTGCCACGGCCTCGACCACGGTCCCGATTGTTAGCGGCGCCGGCACCTCGGCCTCTTGCGGCAGCACGCCCACGAGCCATCTACATAATCTCTACTAATTTAAATACAATGTCTATATGCATGATTGATGTTCATAAAAGCGAAATAAGATCCGAATGCAACCATAAATGAAGGGAAGGCAAATCCATTCATAGTTCAAAGTGGATTACTCTAGTACAAGCAGTTCACGCCGATCATCTACTACGGCATGACAAAAGCTATAGAATACCGACTAGGCTGTGTGTAGTTTACTATAGAATACCGAATGCAACCATAAATGAGGAGCCTCCAGCGGAGGGTCATGGCAGGGGATCCCCACCAAGGCCCTGGGTGGCAGGCACCTCTTCCACGGAGTAACGCGGGAGCGTGCCCCTCGGCGTGGGCGCGGTGGTGCTAGCGGTGGCGGTCCTGGAAGTGGACCGGGGTGGTCCATCCCAGCACGAGGGTGGCGAGCAGGATCCAGTAGATCCAGCTCAGCAAGGGACTTATCCCGCTCCCATTTGCAGACCTAGAGGTGGCAGGAGAGGTGGTAGGCCTGGCGGTAGGAGCCACGGGCGCGTGTGTCCGCCTCCCGTAGAGAAGTACGGAGGATCTGGATCTCCTCCAAAGCTCCGCGTCGAGCGTGTCCGGCTCCGCGGTGCAGACGGACTAGGCGGAGAAGCTAAGGGTCCAGCAGGTGAAGGGGAGCGTCAAGCAGGGACGCGAAGGGTCCCCCAACAAGGTGAAGGGCGTACTCCCTCTGAAGGTCCTGGATCACCAACATCGCAGCATCGCTGATGGCGAAGTCCAGCTGGTCTCGGGGCACCACCGTCCGGTAACGGTGTGCCACAACGTCAAGCAAGTAGTAGACCCTAACCTCAACCTCGTAGGCGAGGCGGGGTAAGGTCCGTGCAAGTCTCCAAAAGTAGGTGGGGGCTCCCTCAAACCCCAAGTAGTCTGTAAGCTCCTGCAGTACTCGGGCGTTCTCCCCTCAGGGTCCAGACGGGAACCCAAAAGTGGAACGCTGATCAGCAAATCCTGCGTGCGGAACCTCCATCTACAAAATAGTTTTACAAATTAGAGAGTTAGTGCTTTTTAAGCAAAAACATGTAGAAGAATAGAATATAGCACCTTTTTAAGTCAGGTGAAATTTGAGAATAAGGAAATCTCCTTTTAATAGGTTAAATTACGTTAGACTAGCGGCCAAGGTTTAGGGCTCCTACAGTCGTATGCTCTGATACCAGCTATGTGGGGCCTGTTCTTTTGCCCACCACATGATCTGCACTAGTCCCTGGATCAGTACACTAGAATTTAACAGTTTACATAACATAAATAGTATCCCAGTTGACATAGACATTCACATAGTCTTGCACAGGGCATAATTCAATGGCATAAAGAAAGCACAGCGGAAGACTTCAATGCGACGACATCCCGAGGTTGACCCGGAACGCGCAGCTAATCACCTTGACCCTCCTGCTCACAACTGGCACCGTTGCCGAAATCTTCACCTGAACAAATAATCCGTGATCCATATAATGAGTACACAGCTACCCAGCAAGCAATCCTTAATTATGAATGCAGGAACAAAGGATGGGTATGGTTATTTTGCTAAAAACTGTTCCTATCTACTTGTTTATTTGTTCTTGATTCAGTAAACACATGATAACACACGAGCGTAGCCAAAGGACGGCTAACCAGCTCAAAAGAGAGGCAATCCCTGCCTACACTACCATCAAGTTAATTAATGTAAAACACATTAGACTACCTTGTGTCAAACTCCTTTCCCCCGCCCATAACCGCGGGAACGGCTACCATGATAGTTTTAACTCTGCAGAGTGTGTACACGTTCCCCACAAACCCCGTCTCATCCCGAAGGAGAAACGGTACAAAACCGTTCACTGCTTTGACCTGTCCCGTAATGTACCCTTTCTTTTGGTTTCGCGCCCCATACGGTACACTTCGACCAGGCCGACAGTCATGCGCACTCCTTCAGCCAGACCTGATAGCGCACTGCATGAGGTTAGCCCCCATTTAAGCCATTCGGAACCGGTGATCGCGAATCACGTCCGTCCACTACGAGTACACCGGAAACTAAGTTTCCACAGCTAATAAGTCAGGGCCAGAATGCACAAGTGGCTACACGGTTCAGGTTTGGTATGGTAGTCACAAGTATACGGTCCTTATATGACAGAGGAGACCTGCACGTCTCAACCACAAGCCCAAAATCCGCCTCTTCCGGGTCTCCTCGAATCAACACACACCACGTTGATTTTAGTTGATTAGGTTTGTCCAAAAACAGCACCACGAAGTCGAACTTCATAGATACAAGCTTAATAATGAGTGAAACCTATGAACTACCAATCCCAGAAGTAGGGCTAAGCATCTACACAAAGGATAGGTTAGTGAAACAGTACCAAATGGGCTAACAATGGAAGGCTACATCATATTAGTAAAGGGCTAATACGAAACAGGAGCAAGATAGCACATACGATGATAATTTCAGCATGTAATTTAATTAAACAGAAATTAAATGAAATTTAGCAAACTAGAAATTCAATATGAATCAAGCCTGCCTTCGAAGAAGTTTGGTTCTGGTTCTCCTCCTTCGAACGGCTCCAAAACGTCTCCCGGACGGCAGGTGCATGTTGGTTCTAAGCGAAAAAGTAATAAAACAGAAATAAATAACAAGCATACAAAAAGTAGTATGATAAAAATATATAAAATTCTTGGGATTTTTTATGATTTTTGAGCTCTGGAATCATCTAAATCGGAGTTCGGGAACTCCCTAAGCAATTCTGGGAAGTTTGGGAAAAATAGGAAATCCCAGAAAAGATTAAACCCAGTTAACCAAGGGTTAACCGCGGCAAAACCGAGAAAAACCCCGGTTGGGCGATCGTGGGCTTCGGCACATAGCCATCGATGGCGAACGCGTGGCGGCATGCCATCTGGCGCTGGGGCGAACGCGGCGGCGGCGTGGCGGCGGTGGGGCATTGGGGCGGCGGCGGGGCGGGCGGCGGCGGCGATGAAAGGGAGACATCATGCGGCGGTCGGCGCATGGTGCGGAGTTCATCAAGCAGCGCGTGCGGCGGCGGCGTGGTGGACACGCTGCATGGCGGGGTTGGTGGCGGCGTGGCCGACGCAAGCGAAGGCGGTAGGCGGGGTGGTGTGGTGGCAGCGGGTTGGGTGGCGCGTGCGGGTTTCCGTGCGCCGTAGGAACCGGGGGCGGCGGTGTGGCAGCGGCGGCGGCTCGCTGGAGCTCCGATTTCCGGCCAAACTTCGGCAACTTGAATCTCCTCTGTTTTTCCACCAAATTGGGACTTCCATATAGTCAAGTTGATCAGCGCGACGAGCTCTACAACGTGTTGTCCTTAGATTTAGGGTTTGGCTACTGGAATAGGAGAGGTACCTCGATTTGCTTCGGTTTGGCACAGAAACCGAGGTGCGGCTAGGGTTTTGTGGGGGCTGGGGTGTAATGGCCGACCAGGGGACCTCTAGGGGGTTTATATAGGGCTTGGGTCGTGCTAGATGAGTCCTAATATGGGTTGAGTTTGAGTTGGGTTAGAATTAGGTTTTATATGGAGATTAGGAGTCCTAATGGGCCTTGGTTTAGGGGAAGTGGGTTTGGGTCTAGTTGGGGCCTAATTAGGCTATCTAATCCTGGTTAGGGCATTTTCCTATTATTATTTTATGTTTTTATTTTCTTTATTCCTAATATATGACATAATAATTTTATTACGATGTCACAAATCATTCCCCCTTAAGGAAATCTCGTCCCCGAGATTTGGGAGTTTGTAAGGTTCTACTGGGACGGACGTGCAACGAACGTCACAAATCCTTCCCCCGTACGGGTGTCTCGTCCTCGAGATTCAACGACGATAGGGAGAGAACAGAATGGCTTAAAAAACATAGGAAAGAAAATTCTAATCTTCTATCTTGTAATCACATACTACAAGCTTGATTGTCTTTCTCCAATTCGTTGATTTCAGTCGCCCCATCTTATTGGAATGATGCTTTCCATTGAGCTAGGTTTCGATCCTGGACCTGTGGGTTATGGACCCACCATGCTTCCGCTACGCAACTCTGATGTTGACTATTGGTCCGCTCCTCCTTATGAGTTTTCCTAAGCTTGCAATATCTCCATGGCTTCCATTGATTTGATATTGATGGTAATCCGCTTTGATCTTATTCTTCCTAACTAACTCTTGATGACAAGTAGGAAGAGAAAGAATGTAGATAAGAGAAAAGAGGTTTCTAGGAGATAAGGAAACTATACGGGGAGTAGTAACTATATATCCTACTGACATCTCTTAATTTAAAATAGTTTTAAAAATGATTTTTTTTATCCACTCAATACAAAAATCCAAGTGAGAAAAAAAATTTCACACCTTTGATCAAGTACTCACAACATGGTGGCACGTAGATCCCAAAAAAAATTGCAACTCAGTACATTATTTATATAAGCAATCAACAAATTAGTTGTTATAATAGTGCTATATTATTAGCTAACATAACCTCCATACATAATAAGTAATAAGGTTGTGTTACAAAAAGAAATCAAATACTATATATACTAGGTTTTATTTTATTTTATTTATTTTCAAAACCTTTTTGAACTTACCCTAGATCTTCACGTATCATCTTCCTTTGAGATCCTGCTATTGCAGACTTCGTTCCGTCTTCGATTCTTCTGATTTTCTTGTAGTTGCGATAAATAAAACTAAGCAATACACCAAACATTCTAAACTAAATAATCAATTATCTTTATTACCTTAGGTAATGAATAGCCACATCTCAATGAGAAAACCAAATATTGATACGGTCTACTCCAATCATCTTTTTATGAAAGTACAATCGATCTTAGTAGCACCTAATTAACTTAATCTTGGGTCTTCCTTCAATTCAGGTACTTGCTCTTCTAGGTCTTTTTTTCTTGGTGTAGATGTCTTCTTTTCTTGGTGTAGATGAAACTCTGTGCTGTGCACGAGGATTCTTCAACTTGATTTGACATGTCTTGACAGCGACATCCGATTTCTTGGACTAGGTTCAACCAACTAGGTTTGAAATAGATAAGCAATGAAAATAAAAATTTTGTTCAATCAGATGAAAAGGAAAGAATCAAGAATGAATCCAGAAGGTAAGTTAGGAAAGTTGAAAGCTTAGAATTCCTATATAGGAAAGAGACTAAACCAAATAGAATTGTATAGATAGAGATAAGAAAGCAAAGATGCTTTTAAATATTTTTATTTTAATATAAAATCTTTTCCTTAAGGTTTCAGGCCAACTAGCTACGGTATCCTATGTCAACCTTGGCTCTGATACCAAATCTGTCGTGCACCCCGGTATTTCTACCGTCTTGATTGACCGAATACTAGTCCTAGAAGACCATAGCTAGTATTGCACTCAAGGACATTTGGAATATCATCGCAGACATTGCATTTAACTAGAATTTAACAGTTTACAAAACATAAATAGTATCCCAGTTGACATAGACATTCACATAGTCTTGCACAGGGCATAATTCAATGGCATAAAGAAAACACAGCGGAAGACTTCAATGCGACGACATCCCGAGGTTGACCCGGAACGCGCAGCTAATCACCTTGACCCTCCTGCTCACAACTGGCGCCGTTGCCGAAATCTTCACCTGAACAAATAATCCGTGATCCATATAATGAGCACACAGCTACCCAGCAAGCAATCCTTAATTATGAATGCAGGAACAAGGGATGGGTACAGTTATTTTGCTAAAAACAGTTCCTATCTACTTGTTTATTTGTTCTTGATTCAGTAAACACATGATAACACACGAGCGTAGCCAAAGGACGGCTAGCCAGCTCAAAAGAGAGGCAATCCCTGCCTACACTACCATCAAGTTAATTAATTTAAAACGCATTAGACTACCTTGCGTCAAACTCCTTTCCCCCGCCCATAACCGCGGGCACAGCCACCATGATAGTTTTAACTCTGCAGAGTGTGTACACGTTCCCCACAAGTCCCGTCTCATCCCGAAGGAGGAACGGTACAAAACCGTTCACTGTTTTCACCTGTCCCATAATGTACCCTTTCTTTTGGTTTCGCGCCCCATACAGTACACTTTGACCAGGCCGACAGTCATACGCACTCCTTCAGTCGGACCTGATAGCGCACCGCATGAGGTTAGCTCCCATTTAAGCCATTCGGAACCGGTAATCGCGAATCACGTCCATCCACTACGAGTACACCGGAAACTAGGTTTCCACAGCTAATAAGTCAAGGCCAGAAGGCACAAGTGGTTGTACGGTTTAGGTTCGGTATGGTAGTCACAAGTATACGGTCCTTATATGACAGAGAAGACCTGCACGTCTCAACCACAAGCCCAAAATCTGCCTCTTCTGGGTCTCCTCGAATCAACACACACCACGTTGATTTTAGTTGATTAGGTTTGTCCAAAAACAGCACCACGAAGTCGAACTTCACGTATACAAGCTTAATAATGAGTGAAACCCATCAACTAGCAATCCCAGAAATTAAATGAAATTTAGCAAACTAGGAATTCAATATGAATCTAGCTTGCCTTCGAAGAAGTTTGGTTCTGGTTCTCCTCCTTCGAACGACTCCGAAACGTCTCCCGGACAGCAGGTGCACGTCGGTTCTAAGCCAAAAAGTAATAATACAGAAATAAATAACAACCATACAGAAAGTAGTATGATAAAAATATATAAAATTCTTGGGATTATTTGTGATTTTTGGGCTCTAGAATCATCTAAATCGGAGTTCGGGAACTCCCTAAGCAATTCGGGGAAGTTTGGGAAAATAGGAAATCCCAGAAAAGATTAAACCCGGTTAACCGAGGGTTAACCGCAGCAAAACCGAGAAAAACCGCGGTTGGGCCGAGCGGCGGGCACTCAGCGCGCTGGGCCAACCAGCGGTGGGCACGTGGCGGCATGCCACTGGCGCGGGCGCGGCTGCAATAGGGGCGAACAGGCGGTGGCGTGGCGGCGATGGGGCATTGGCGGAGCGGCGGCGCGGGATAGCGCCGCGGCGGCAGCAAGGAGAGGGCGACACACGCGGCGGTCGGTAGCGACGGTACGGGTTCACGCAGCGCGCTGCGTGGCGGCGGCGGCGGCGACGGCGTGTGGACACGCTGCATGGCGGGTTGGTTGGGCGCATGGCGACGCATAGCGAGGCGGCAAAGTGGTGGTGTGGTGGCAGCGGGTTGGGCGGCGTGGGAACCGTGGGTGCCGGCGTGGCAGCGGTGGCGGCTCGCCGGAGCTCCGATTTCCGGCCAAACTACGGCAACTTGAATCTCCTCCGTTTTCCCACCAAATTGGGACTTCCATATAGTCAAATTGATCAGCGCGACGAGCTCTACAACGTGTTATCCTTAGATTTAGGGTTCGGCTACTGGAATAGGGGAGGTACCTGGATTTGCTTCGGTTTGGCATGGAAACCGAGGTGCGGCTAGGGTTTCTTGGGGGCTGGGGTGTGATGGCCGACTAGGGGACCTCTAGGGGGTTTATATAGGGCTTGGGTCGTGCTAGATGAGTCCTAATATGGGTTGAGTTTGAGTTGTGTTAGAATTAGGTTTTAGATGGAGATTAGGAGTCCTAATGGGCCTAGGTTTAGGGGAAGTGGGTTTGGGCCTAGTTGGGCCTAATTAGGCTATCCAAGCCTGGTTAGGCCCTTTTCCTATTATTATTTTATGTTTTTATGTTTTTATTTCCTTTATTCCTAATATGTGACATAATAATTTTATTAGGATGTCACAAACACTCTACAAAATTCCAGAATTTTTAGTAAAGCCCTCACATATATATATGTGTATATATATATATGTGCTTAAATGGTATATTTTGTCACATAAAATGTTAACTTGTTAATGAGTTATCTTCCAAAATAATTAGCTAAAATACATATTAAATCTCCAGAAAATTTCACAACATGCTTTAGGACCATTAGGCCGCTTTGATCTGGTTTTGGACCAAATTCAACCAAGTGGGACCCACACAACAGTTGAATAAACTCAGAACCGCCATATAGGCATTCCATCAAGCAGATGGTGGGCAGTAGAGGATCTTCCCTCTCTCTGCGAAATCCTGCTGCAAATCCTTGGGTGCTTGCTTGTGGATTGCTTGGGGAACCTACAATTGTCGCCTTGTGGCTGGCTGCACCCGCACGGGCCTCTCCTCCAGGCCGGCGCGCCGCCATTGCCCAATCCAGAGCTCTGTCTTGCTGCCAAGTCCGGCCGACCACATCGGTGGAGATTTTGACAGGCCAACCAAGCTCTAGTACACCCGCGCAAGTCTCCTTGTCTACCAATGAGGCCGTTGGAGCTACACTCAAGTGCCCTGGGCACCTCGCCGCCCGACAAGCCGCCCTACAGGATGCCTTTGCCACCCGGCCACGCTTGCATCTCCATCGCCCTACCGTGTCCAAGCTTCACTCCTCGAGTGTACAGTTGCATCTCCAATGCGGGCCAGGCTGGTGGAGCCCTTAAGTACTCAAGCCATCTGACTCCGCACGCGCACGGCGAGCCCCCATAAACGCCCTCGCACTGCCAAGACTTTCTAGAGCTCAATAGCGGCTACTCTTGCAAGCATTAGGTTCGCCTTAATCCCCCGGTGCCCTCTGCCCAAGGAATTGGCAGAGGAAGAATCCCTAGCTCGTCGGAGCTCGTTTCTTCCTTCGCCGTGCCGAAAAGCCCCTTTCGCTGATTCCTCTCCACTGAGTAAGTCATTCTTCAATCCCCTGCGCCATTTGCATCAATGTGACCTCACTAATCTCTCGCCCAACTTGATTTTACATGGGATTCATCGTAGGCTCGGGACGCCGTCTCCTCTGTTTCTTCCCCGAGCGGCCCCATTGGTGACAGCTCCTTGTGGTGATTCCCCGACTGAATCCATTACTTGGTAAGCCTCCCTAGAGACCTTAGACACTCCCTAGCTAATACTTCAAGCGTTGAAGAGCCTTGTTGCGTAGCTTGAGCCCGAACCATAGCATACTTCCGCCGCAACCATGCTCATCACCGATCGAATGCATTCCCTATAAACACTAGCTTAGACATTCTAAGGTTCAGTCTGCTCTTTTAATCCCCACAAAAATCACCCCAAGTGGTGATCTGTTACGCTCGCAAACCACCGCCGGAGGCCTCGCTGGAGTCCGACCGGAGCCGGAGAAGACTACCGCGCGCACGCCTCGTCCGAATGCGTGTGTCGCAGACATCTCGGGCCTACCCGACAGTTGCTCTCCTTTTAAACATAGCCCGCGTCGCGTTGGTGAGGCTGATTAGTGGGCCCTGGCCCCGTTTGTCAGCATAAGTGGTGGTGCATTTTGGGAGTACGTGTTCGACGCAGGAGGGTTGCGACGCGTTGGGCCGGCCCATCACTGTACAATCGATTACTCCCCAATTTATTGATTTAAAATACATTTGGAAAATAAAATGAGATGTTTAATATATCTAGACTCGTCCAAAAATCTTAGAAAAACTTTGATAAATATTTGATAACTTGTTTGATTTATTAAAAATATCTAAAGGAATAGTATCATAAAAATTATGCCCCTGTTTAATACTTAATCCTATTCTAGAACTTTTCTTTAGGAAGATAAACCCAGAAAATGGATATTAAAAAATAAAATAGATAATGACTTTAGAAAAATATGAGAAATTATAGGGTTACCACTAATGACAGGACACACATAGTAAAATTTTATTTAGACAATTGATCCCCTTTTTACCTATGGATAAATAAAAAATTCACCGCTTTAAAAATTTATAAAAGGATTTCCAATAGTATATAATGTCACATAAGCTCCTAAAATCATGAGAAAATTCCAGAGGAACCTAAATGTAATTTATGGATTTAATACAATTATGGAATGATTTTAGGACCATTGAATACTCACTGAGCAATTGTTTAGCCCTATTTACCATTTTCCCTATGTACTAATATAACGGTAATGAAACTTGAATTATAGTATATACCAAAAGGTTTCAATTAAATCTCAAATTTCTACAGAAACATTATTAACCCTTAGTAAATTCATTAAAATTATATGACCCCATTTAAACCTGGTAGAATTATTTAACTATTTCCCTAGGATAAATAAATCTTTTATATATATATATACATATACATATGTATATATGTACTCAATTATTTAATTAGTCCTAGTTTAAAAATCAAATAGCTACTCATTTATCTGTAAACAATTGGTTATTTCCTTAAAGTTGATGAAGGAAATTCTTCAAACAAAATTTATTTTTGCTTTATACATCTATTTGCTAAATCTATGGGTAAACTATTTAGGGTAGTAATATGCATTATCGCATATCATCTTCATGACGCCCACTCTACCGTTATCTTCTGTAAATTACTATATAGTAGTAGGATCATGGAACTTCCTCGATATCTAGAATAAGATTTTACACCAGACCACTATACCATGGCACAATATTCGCGTCTAACTGTGCGTTGGGAAAAACCCCATATAGCGTCGCACTGTGCGTTGGTAAAAAGTTTTGCCAACGGAAAATGAGTGTCGGTAAAAGTCCCGTCGGTAAATGTTTTTGCCGACCAACATTGCTTTAGTGACGGACTAAAAGAAGGTGATGAATGTTTTTTACCGACGGACTGTTTTTGCCGACGGACTTCATGTTTCCCAACTAATGGTGCATTGGCGACTGACTGTCGGTCGGAAAAATAATTATTGCCGATGGACAGTCCGATGCTATAGATTGTTCAGGCTTAAAAAAAATCCTAAATACAAACGAATAAAACTAAAAAATAATTGTTTGATAGTTCAGACAATAATTACCCTCCACTGATAATATCACCATCCACTTATTTAACAGAGCAAAAGTCCAATATATAATATCACCATCCACAAATAATATCACCATCCACTGATTTAACGGAGCAAAAGTCCAATATATAATATCACCATCCACTGATTTAACAGAGCAAAAGTAAAGCAAACGTCTAATATATAATGTCACCATCCACAGATAATATCACCATCCACTGATTTAACAAAGTAAAAGTCCAATATATAATATCACCATCCACTGATTTAACAGAGCAAAAGTAAAGCAAAAGTCCAATATATAATATCACCATCCACTGATTTAACACAATGAAAAGTTGACTATAAGAGTGACACTTGCATGTAGGCAATAGTAAAGGCTATAGTTGCGTATATAACAAAACATGACCATTTTCATACAGCCAACTTTAATTCGAACAAAATAAAACTATTGAGCTGCCTTGCATGAACTAAAGAGGTAGGAATCGCCGAATGTTGAACGTCCTTCCTAGTCTACCTTCCAAGTCGACCTGCAATAAGAACATGGCATTTGGAACTCAATTTATGTACACGTGAAAGCATGATAGTAAGAATGAATAAACAACATAATGCCAAGATTAATTAATGGTAATCTAGGCAAAAGGATTTTGGATCTAATACAATTCAGATAAATGTTGGCATGCTGTTCTATGATCACTCATCAGTACCACTTCTAAACAAACTGGTTGTATAAGTGATTCAATTAAGATACTGTAGCTCTTACACTAAGATATAAAAGGAGCATGTAAGCATGCAATTTCCTGAACTACACACACACAAAAGATCTGGACCCATATTTGAAACATCAAATAATTGAAAGTTGGTAACTCGTAGTCCAACCAAGCTTTTCTTGGATTAACACACCGTCCAACAAAGTTTTTCTTGGATTAACACACATAGTCTAAAATGTCATTCTTCAGTTAGCAAAGCTTTTTTGAATCAGCTGAAGTACTATTCCATAAATCTAGCAGTCCAGCAGGTTTATTAGACCAAAGATCTTTCAGAAATTACACTCCGGCAGGCAGCGACCAATTGATAGAGACATTGATACAGCACTACAGTCTACAGGGCACAAAATATCAGCACCAATATTGTTGTAAGATATCAGCTGAGTCTCAAGTTTACTTGCTCTTTTCAAACCTAATGTTGTAAGATAGCTATATATGCTTTTATCTGCATTATGCTGAAACAAAATTGAACAACATGGCCTTGTTTCATACTTACGTACCTGCAATCTAGGAGGATGCCCTCTTGGTATGATTCATCTACAAAAAAAATGAGTAAGTTACTAACTCGCTATCAATGAAAAATAGATATAGGAACAATTGACGGTAGAGAGTATTACTTTGTTGCAAGGCCATGCAATGCGCATGTTACGTGCATTAGCCATAGTTTCCATACCATCATATGGACGTGGTAAACTAGCATCCCTTTTGAACACCGTATTCACAAAGACTTCATAAAACTCCTTTCCCAATGAAACACCTCCCACCTTGGCATTAGGGTCAGTTGAGAGAATAGTTGCCTTAGCCACTGGAGTGTCTAATCTCATCGTAGCATATAATATTACTTGCTTACCAACCTAAATCACATATTGCACTTTAGAAATATGAGGAATTAATCATAATCAAATGATTAAATGGAGACACGTGTATAACAAGATGAGAAAATTACAAGGCTTTCGTTGTCGCCATGAAATGTTTCATGATTCCTTGGAGGTACCCTTGAGGCCACAAATCGCCTATGATGAGGCATGTCCTCTTCTAGTACATTTTCCATGGATGCATACTCGTTTGCACCATAATAATCATCTTGCCCCTCATTATTAGGTGATTCACAATACCTTGAATTCTAATATTAGAGCCAATAATAAAGAAAATCAGAAAAAAAAATAGAGTTAGCGCCATAAAGTGTTGTAATGAAAAGAGGTATGTTAGCATTTTACCACATGTCGAGAATTAGAGCCATGTTGCGATGTGCGTTCCACATTTTGCATCCCTTGAAAAGATGACATGAATAGTTCCATTTTGTTCATTTTTTCTTTCACTTCGTTCATTTCTTGTCTTAAAACTTCAACCTCCTTTTCAGATTGGCGATGAGCATGCATTGCCATCTGAAGCTTTGTTGATATTTTTCTTTGTGTTCCAGGCGTGCCGACTTCTTGAGGAGTTGGGCCTAAGCCTAAACCACGAACACGTCCTCTTGGCTCTTTTTCTCCAAGAACATGTGCAAACAAGTCACCATCTTGAATGCTCCTTTCCATCAATTCGGGGTTTTCTACAGCTGCTTCTTGAAGTTTATTCTACAAAAAAAATAGATAAATATTTATACATAATTCTAGCGAAACCTAACATTGCAAATGAACATTGTGCGTAGAAACTCACAATTATGGATTGTGCGCCAGGCAGAGGATCTCTATTTTTGGTTTTACGTGTATGTGTTTTGATAAAGATTTCATCTCTTCGGGCAGGATACCCTTGTTCGTCACTCTACATCAAACATAAGTTGGTAATTCAGATATGTAATTTTAGAACTAACATGCTCATCAGGTTTGTTTGATTTAACAAACAATAACAAGCACTAAAAATATATTGTGAATCCTATTTGTGGTACATGAAAACCAACTATTTGACATGCATATACATATCCATTATATAAAAAGCAGCAGGTAAAGGAAGTGTTTCTCAAAAAATTAATTATGGAAGAGATAGATTTGGTTACCAGGTCATGCCCGACATGAGCATAACTCTTGCTACCAGACGTATGTACCAAGGACACTTTGGAACGACTCTCTTTACCTCTCATTGTGCGAGCCTACAATATAGATAAAAAGGTCATATTAATTATTGACATGAAAGAAATTCAAAGAAATTTAAGGCTTACTTTAGATTCTGGAGACCTCCAGTACTCAATAAGCCATTTCCATTCAGATTCTTTAACTCTACCATCCCTTTTTGCCATAAGTTCTTCATCAGTTAATGTTTCATCAAAATACTTGCTTTTCAGGTCTGCCTTGAATTCTTTCCATTTCTTTGCTGCTGATGTTATAACAAAATTGAGAGCAGCTTCATCTAAGTCAAAATGTTCCTGTTGCAAGAAAAAAATGTCATTAACCAAATCTATTAGGCATTGTATGATTTAAGTGTATTACAAATCAAATACGGTAACTGCACTTTATTCCACACCTCAAACTTCTTCTCAGGATCAACTAGTCTCCAATCATCATAGGAGACAGGAATACACTTTCTTACCATTGTTCCAATGAAATTGCCAAATTCTTTACTGTTTTTACCTACAGGCTGACCATATTCGTTGAGGTCAATTTTGATTTTAGACCCTCCACCCCTTGAATATATGTTCTGCTTTAAAGTGATGCCCCTCCCTTTCCTTTTATTTGTTTGTTGTCCATCAGTCATATCTGTATATGAAAATGAGTGAATGAGATCTTAGTAAATGCA
Source organism: Olyra latifolia (assembly GCA_036346145.1). Taxonomy (NCBI): domain Eukaryota; kingdom Viridiplantae; phylum Streptophyta; class Magnoliopsida; order Poales; family Poaceae; genus Olyra; species Olyra latifolia. The sequence goes on along the minus strand of CM070528.1, from coordinate 27,903,276 downwards.
AGAATAAAAGCACTAATGAACAGACTTGTATTACCTTCTGTGTCATTTGAGGGATCCTCTTCTTGGTATTCAATATCTTCAAAACCATCTCCATCATGATCATCATTAATTGCTCTCGTCCTCGATCGTAGGATAGGACCTTGAGAAACAGGAACACTGCTTGTGTGTGGAGTTGTCTACAATACGGGCATCAAAGCAACAAGACAAATATAATCAATGTTTAACAAATAGTAAAATAGAATTAAAAAACAGCAAGGGAAGGACATAACCTTTGCTGTTTTCTTGGCTCGATTTGATGCGTTTGATTCATTCACATTGAATGGAGGTAGATTAAGTGATCGCATGACCTCCATGTTTCTTGCAACATTTGCATTCCTCTGAAGTTCATATGTGTTGGCCTCTCCATCATTAACCCTTCCTCTTGCGTTTGCGTTTACCATTGTTCCTCCTGATCCATAACACGTTGCATTAGTCAGTAGCAATTATTGCTAAAAAGAAAGTACTTCAATAACAACACGTGTAGACAAGCCTTACTTGCTAGGTTGGTTTGCATCAAGCATTGATCCATCTATATCAGTCCTAACATAAGGAATACCAGCAGTAGAAACATGCAATTGTGCATTTGTATGCAAGTCAGGCAAGAATGCACCTACTTCATTATGATGCTCTAGATTTTCATCTTCTACCTCTTGCATGTCATAAAAGTTACGTGGTTTCGACTTAACAACAGCAAACCACTCTTTATCAATGGGTTCTTTTACATAGTAAACTTGAGTGGCCTGTGAAGCTAAAATGAAAGGCTCATCTGATATCATCTCGCCGGTATTGAACAAATGATTGAAGTTGACAGTGGTAACCCCAAATGTATCAATTTTCACCCCTTTGTCTTGTATTCTATTGTCAACCCAGTCACATTTCAACAACACAACATTTCCTCAATGGTGATAGTTCAACTCTAGAATTTCATTTATAACACCATAATATGTTTCCTTTTTTGTTATTGGCTTATCCTTGTTTCTCCCTTCAAAATGTGTTGTCAGTGCGACGAGAGATACCCCACTACATTGAACCGGCCTACCCACGTCATACGATTGTGTATGAAAATTTAGCCCATTTATAGTATAACTATCATACTTTTGTGCAACCATGATCGGCTCATTAGCCAAAATTCGTATATCTTCTGATATTTCCTCACCCGATGTTTCCACCTGTGAATATTGAAGACTACTGTTAAACTTAAACGGAATTAATTATAAAATAAAAAGTTGTGCTAAGTCATATGCCTACACTTACATTTGACCTAAACCATTCATGAAAGGTCTCATAATGCATACGCATGATTTCTTCTTGATTTAGATGAACATCCAAGGAAAGATATTCAATATGTTTGCTGCAAATAATTGACCTCTTAGTAATGAAGTATAACAATCATGCAATGTTAAATTAATTTGCAAGGCTTACTTCAAGTATGGTTCTATATGGTCGTAGTTGGACAATACATATCTATGTGCTTGAAGCCAAGTTTTGTGGTCCAATGTCACTGTGCGCTTCCCAGCCAAACCTCGACCAATGTTTTTGCAAAAGAAAGGAGTGGTACTAATGCTATCCATGTGCAAACTATCATCGTTTCTTACTTGTGGAGTAAACCTAGTCTCGCCTTGTAAATAGCGAGAACAAAATGTAAGGCTCTCATCAAATAAATAGCTTTCTGCAATCGATCCCTCTGGATGACTTCTGGTGCGTACATAGCCCTTACACCTCATCAAATACCTATAACGATATAAGCATATCAAATTTGTAAAATTTTCTTTTAATAAAATACAATTTTGTTGCTAAAAATACTTTCAGAAATTACCTCTCCACAGGGTACATATTTCGAAAATGTACTGGGCCAGCAACTCTTGCTTGGGCAGGAAGATGAACCATCAAGTGAACCATGAGATCGAAAAAAGATGGAAGAAATATAGTCTCAAGAATGCTCAAAGTCTCAGCTATTTCTGATTCGAGTTTTTGCATATCACTTACATGAATTACAGGTGAAGAAATTTGCTTGAAAAAATTGCTGACACAAATTAATGCTGCACTAATTTTTCTGGCAATATCTTTCTCACAGCAAGTGGAAGTAAATTTTGGAGAAGAATATGGTTGTCATGGCTCTTTAGCCCAATTATCTTTTTCTCATTAACATGCACATTATGACGTATATCAGAAGCATAACCATCAGAAAACTTAACTCCTTTTAGAACTTCACAAAATAACTTCTTCTCTGAAGAGCTCATGGTGTAAGGTGCTGGAGGTAAATACAACTTATCTTCTACTTCAATAGGATGAAGATCTCTTCTAATATCCAAAGACTAAAGATCCAAACGAGAATTCAAATTATCCTTAGACTTCCCATCAATGCCCAAAAGTGTGTCAAATATATTACAACACACGTTCTTTTCTATGTGCTAACATCTAAGTTATGTCGCAATAGTACATTCTTCCAATATGGTAGCTTGAACAAAATAGACCTCCTTTTCCAAATAATAATAGGATCCCCCTCCTTACGCTTTGACTTTTTTGATGCCTTCTTTGTAGACTCACCTTTGCCAAAACTTGTATGCATATTTTCAGTTTGCAACAGAATCTCCTCTCCAAAGAGCGGTCTAGGCGCTAACCTTGTCTCAATTTTACCATCAAATGAATCTGCATCAAATCTGGAAGGATGGTTTGCATGCAAGAATCTACGATGTCCCATATAGCAAGTCTTCTTACCTTGCTTTAATCATAAAGAACATGTATTAGAGTGACATTCAATATGCATGCTGCTTCACCAGATGTAACGCATCCAGCGACATAACCTAGACCAGGGTAATCAGAAATGGTGCATAATATGGCAGCACGCAATTGAAAGTACTCGCTTTTGAGGCATCAAAAGTTCTTACACCATTAACAAACATATCAACCATATCATCAACTAGTGGCTCAAGATAGACATCTATATCACTACCAGGAGATTTCCACCCTGGGATTAACAACGAGAGGATGAAATTTGGTTGCTTCATACACATCCAAGGCGGAAAATTGTATGGAATCAAAATAACTGGCCAGATGCTGTAACTTACATTCAAGGACCTGTACGGATTAAAACCATCTGTTGCTAATGCAAGTCTAATGTTGCGGCTATCCGATGCAAAGTCAGGATGTTTATGGTCAAAATCCTTTCAAAGTGGAGAATCTGTAGGATGCCTAAGTAATCCATCTTTCGTGCGCTCTTCATCGTGCCACCTCATGTCATTTGCAGTTTTAGATGACACAAACCACCTTTGAAGTCTTCTTTTTATCGAAAAATAACGAAGAACTTTAAATGGAACCTTATGCTCACGTTTCCCATGCACACTTTTCTTTTGGGATTTCCAACGTGGCTTTTCACATGTTGGACAGGTGTCAGCATTGGCATGCTCCTTCCAATAGAGAATGCAATCATTCTCGCATGCATGAATATTAACATACCCAAGCCCTAAATATTTAACTGTTTTCTTAGCTTCATTATAGTTTTTCGGCAATGCTGTCCTATCAGGAAAAGCTTCTTTAAGTAGAACTAACAAGCGATCAAAACTTTTATCGGTCCATCCTCCAAGCAATTTGAGGTGAAGAAGTCTAACTAGGAAACGCAACTTAGAGAAGTTCTTGCACCCTGGATATAGTTCTTGACTGTTATCATCTGCTAGCTTTCGAAGAGCTTCTAAGTCTTCATTGGGCTGTTCTAAACCACCATTGACCTCCAAATCCCCTCCATCATCTATACCACATGCTAAGTCTTCAAGTAGATTGGAAATTTCATCTTCTTCCAAACTATCTCTATCTTTTGTCTTAATGCAATCACGAGTATTCAAAAAAGATGTGCTTGCTTCGCCATGGTAAGTCCACCTTGTATACCCTTGTTGAAATCCCTCGCATATTAAGTGCTCGCGCACTTCAGTTGAATCTCTCCAAAAAGTGTTAACACATTTTCTACAAGGGCATGGTATTTTGTTTCCATCCGCCGAATTATTAAATGCATATTCTATAAATTTGCTCACCCCATCTATATAGACCTTTGTGTGCCTGCAATCGGTATCAATTCAACATGAGTTCAAACATTACCACTGAAAACACCTAACAAAGAAAAAAGTGGCATTTACCTAGGCTCATTCATCCATCTTTTATCCATGCTGCGCCTTCACTAGAAATGTTGTGTTATATAAATTAATATGCAGTACCCAAGTTACCAACTATCAACATGAATAAAAATTCAGTTTGTCGATATAGAATAAAACTTGGCATAGTTGCATATTACCAACAGGAGCTGCATATAGCCATTTTTAAAAACTAAACTACGACAAGGTTCAAGAAAAGATTGTCGGTGTCAGTACAGTACAATGCATAATTATGGTATGCCTAGGTTAAAATCATCAGGGTACACTAAAGCATCATGGGTAGAACAGAGCCTGTCTCTTCACCAAGTAAATCAACAAAAATATTGTCACACTTCCAAAAAATGTAAGTACTATCTATTTCTAGAAGACTTGTGCAGCTTTATACCAAATATGCTCACAGCATTGCTGCCTACCATAACATTACTATACCCTTCCATAGTAAAATGCGAACTTGTTCATAACATAAATCGCACAATGTATAATGTATCACACAAACAAGAATTAAACCCTAACAAAATTGAACAAAATTAGCCATGGTACAATTTAGAGATGGTAAATCAAAATGATACATACCAATTGCACGTGTGGGCGTCCGGGACCAGCAGTGGACGTCGTGTAGCAGGAGGAGGTCCCCGGCACTGGCCCTTGAGGACGTCGTGCGGCAGGCAGGACGAGGTCGCTGGCACCGGCCCTTGAGGACGCCGTCGGCAGGAGAAGGTCGCCGACACCGGCCCTTGAGGACGCCGCGCGGCAGGAGGAGGTCACCGGCACCGGCCCTAATGAACCCAAAAGAAAGATCCACCAAGATTGTAAGAAGAAGTAGCAAAGACAGTACAAGCACACAACTACGCAAGGTGCTGGAAGTGCTACATATATAAAATCAGTAACAATGAACTCTACCTAGCATTACCAATAGTGTTGTAGCTGACCCTAAAAATCAGCCTAATTTTCTAATCATATCCTCGAGAGCATTTGATGGTTCTAAATGTGCAAATACATGAATGGTTGATAGAATATTAGAAAGGTGACTGAAATATGATAAAATCATCTGATTCACATATTACCAATGTATATATGCAGCTATCTTGTCTGACCAAATGGTAATTACATATTATCATCTGATTCACTTCAGATGACAAAATCACCATACTGTCAAACAGCCCGCTAAAAGAGAATTAAAACAACAATTTATTCTTTGCAATAAGCAGGCTTACAAATTGACTCAGTCTTACACTACTTTTCACAAAAAGAAAAGGGTCATCCAATACTATTAAAGATGCTAGCCTTAAACGATCTTGAGAGTTCCGGTGCAAACAATGATATTGATGTTGCCATCTTCTTTGGTAATTGATCAAGATTACTTTGAATATCAGATCAATATAACTCTGGTTCTAAATTGAACATAACAAGGTGTACCGGTGAAGAACTCCACTGCACTTAGCATTGCTTTAACCATTACAGGCCCACAGAGAGGCATTTATGAGACACATGGCACATAAATAATCGACCAAATTCAGGCCAAAAAAATCCCATTTACATATGAGTTTATAACACCTGTGGACTCTGTATGCACTGCTAGTCTCAACGTTTCTTCACCACAACATAGGAGTACACTGCAGACTTACGAATCCAAGCCAGGCAAGATTAAATTTACAGGACTGTGTAGAGAGTAAAATTGCTTAAAAACAAAACCGCACTTAGATTTGCTTGAACCACCACCAGCACAAGGCACATTAATTGAAACATATATTGGCCAAATTTCGCCAAAAAGAACAGGTCCCATTAACATCTGAATTCGTTGCATTTGATCTACAAACTTGCTGATTCAAAGGCTAGGGCTAGGGGTTAATTACATATTACCAATGTATTTGATGGTTCTACAAACTTGGCGAGGACGCGGTGGACAGGGACGGGGTCGTCAGGCGGCAGACGGGGATAGGGACGGACCGGCCGCTGAACCACGCCGAGGCGCCCGAGCAGGAGTTGGCGAAGAGATCGGTGGTGGAGGACCACCACCGCTGGATCAACGCCGCCGGATCAACCACCGTCTGCCTGACCAACGCCGCTGGATCAACCACCGGCGGGCTAGGTTTTGGAAGGGGGCGGGTCAATAGCAGCCTAGCAGGGGGAGGAAGACAAAAGGAAGGCGGCGCTGTCGACGTACCAACGGAGGAGGCGCCGGTGGTCGGATCAGATGAGGCGGCGCCGGCGGTCGGATCAACGGAGGCGGCGCCGGCGGTTGTAGCGCAGCACAAGTACAGGAGGTCCTTGTTTAATCTTAGGTCTTTTTCAATCCTGCGCGTGTTCTTTTTTTTAAGTCCGCGCCTTATTTTTTTACAAGCTTGGCACACGCGCGCGCGGTAGATTAATGTTGTTTTGGCAGCCGGCCAGCCTTTGCCGACCGATTACTATTACCGATGGACTAGTGGACCACAATTACCATGTTTAACGATGGATTATCTGTCCTTGTATGTCTTGAAAATTACCAACAAATGATATGACGCTATATAGATCATTACCGACCGATCGTCTGTCGCTGAGAATTTCCGACTAACAGTTCATCGCCAATATAGAACTATTGCCAACAGACATCAGTTGGTAATCAGGTGTTGTGGTGTAGTGGACGCCGATCGCTAGACTTAGCGAGAGCTTTTCATGCATCATGCTTTTATCACATACTGGTGTTTTATTTATTATTCTTCAAATTCGTTCCGTTACTAGACACCGAGGAGCCCGAGGGACATTTCGAAGATCAGCTGGAAGACCCGCACTACCCGCAAGACCAAGGCGAGTTAATTTCCACCCTAAAGGGTGTTTGCTTTAACTAGGGGAAATCTCAATTTTCCCTAGTGCGAGTCAACAACCTTCCTTTAGGTGTTACTTTTATTAGGGAGAGTTCACACTTTCCCAAATACGGGTTAACATTCAAAAGGATCATATTGAATCCCAGTTTCTTAAAGTATTTTATTTACAATTACAAATTACATGCTCTCTTTAAGTATTTATGTCTACTTGCTTAATCATGATGTATCATGCCATGTTTTAATTCTTGTTATTATTAATCCCCCATGATGATATTGCCTTGATAAAATCATCTATCATTTGACTCAATTAATGATTGCCTTGATGATCACCCTTGTTAGCCTGGATAGGTTTGATAAAATGATTTAAACTCTTAAATCTTGGTTAAAATCTTGCTTAGACATTAATCAGGTCCAATTATTAAATTTTAGGCTTAGTTGCCTCGGAACGGTGAACCGACATTCACCGGACATGATGAACATACTAAACTGGGTTTACTGGATATTGGGCCAGGCATGCCAGTGTGTGTGGTTGGGAACACTGATGTGTTCCGGTTTGTGGATAAGGGTGTGATGTAGCCAGGCTATATGGTCTGAAGGAAGGCTGGACCACAGGGAAGGTCTTTGGCGATCAGGGCGGTGTGCGATTGGAGCGCGAAGTTGTTTTCAGATAGTCAGTATGTTGCCCATGGGGTTCCTGCACAACGTGAGTTCCAGGAGTGCTGGGCAGCCAAGGACGGCTGTGCCAGTTGGAGCGCGAGTAGTTTTCGTGTAGCTTTATGCTGCCCACTGAGGTTCCTGCACAACGCGTGGCCATCACGCGGTAGTGCGGACTTGGGGCCCGCTGGCTTGCTGGACAGCGTCAGGGTCAACCCCTAGTCCGAGGCGAAGACAAGAATGTGTCATCATCCTAATGGATGATCTAGGTCTTATGTGACAGGGAGCCATGACTCTAGTGCGGGCTTGGCAACGCGGCTAGGGAAGACCGGGCGCTTCGCTGGCGTAAGATCCACAACGGGTGCGCCACACCCGGAAGATGATGGCGGGTGTTTGGAGACGTTTGGCAGAGTGCATGGAAACTGCCAGGGCATTGGGATATGTTTGGCAATGTGCAAGGAAACTGTAGTGGAATGTGATGAGAATAAAAAAATTTAAACATTGATTAGTAGAACTTTGGGTTAAAATATGCTAAGTCATAGGCTTTGGTTTATAAAACTTGCTTTCTGCAACTAAATGAGCCCCAACCTTTCCTTTAGAACCCTATCACTAAATGCATTAGGTTGGAAGCTAGCTCGCCAGTGTTTGGATGACACTAACCTCGCATTCATATTCTCTTTTAGATGGAGAATATGAGCAGGATCACTATGCCTGCCATGAAGACAAAGAACAAGAATTTGCTGACGATCAGGGCGAGGATTAGGACGTCTCTCCAATCGAGTGCTTAGGCATAGTCGGCACGAGACCTTTTTAGATCTTTTGAGTTCTCTGCACTCTGATCTTCTGGACATTTGGAATATTTGGGCCAATGTGCCGTGTTGTAAACACTTAATAGCCTTGGGGCTTAAGACAGGTATTTTATGTAAATTTAAGTCTTCCGCTTGTATATAATGATCCGGCTATGTGAATGGTGTGTACTAGTGTACTGATCCAGGGACTAGTGCAGATCAAGTGGTGGGCAAAGGACAGGCCCACAACGCTGGTATCAGAGCATACGACTATAGGAGCCCTAGACCTTGGCCGTTAGTATAAATTATTTTAACATAATAAAGGAGAGTTCTTTACTCTCAAAATCACCTCATTATAAGATTGTGCTATATTCTTTTCTTCTGATTTTGTAAAACTATTTTGTAGATGGAGGTTCTGCACGCGGGTTTCGCTGATCAGCGTTCCACCTTTGGGTTTCCGTCGGGACCCTGAGGGGAGAACGCCCGAGTGTTGCGGGAGTTGACGGACTACCTGGGGTTCGAGGGAGCCCCCACTTACTTTTGAAGGCTTGTACGGACCTTACCCCACCTCACCTACGAGGTTGATGTTAGGGTTTACTACTTGCCCGACGTTGTGGCACACCGCTTCCGAACGGTGGTGCCCCGAGACCAGCTGGACTTCGCCATCAGTGATGCCGCTATGTTGGCGATCTAGGAGCTCTAGAGGGAGTACGCCCTCGACCTCGTTGGAGGACCCTTCGCGCACTTGCTAGACGCTCCCCTTCACCTGCTCCCCGGCCTTGGAGGGGCCGAGTACAGAGAGCTGGACCCTGAGCTTCCTCGCTTTGTCCGCCTGCACCACTGAGCCGGACACGGTCGACGCGGAGCCTTGGAGGAGATTCAGATCCTCCGTACTTCACTACGGGACGAGGACACCCGGGCCCGTAGCTCTTACCGCCATGCCTACCACCTCTCTCGGCACCTCCAGCTCTGCCGACAGGAGAGGGATGAGGCCCTTGCTGAGTTGGATCTAGTGAATCCTGCTCGTCACCCTCGCGCTGGGATGGGCCACCCTGGTCCACTCCCAGGACCGCCACCTCTAGCACCACTACGCCCACACCGGGCACGCTCCCATGTTACTCCGCGGAAGAGGTGCCTGCCACCCAGGGCCTTGGTGGGGATTCCCCGCCACGACCCTCCGTTGGAGGCTCGTCAGCCTCTAGCGCCTTCCGCCAGCACTTCTAACGCCGCTCCTATGGCGTTAGCTTTGGAGGACTACCTCTACACTCCGGGGAGATACCCCGCAGACCGCCCACCGTACACCTACTCCCGTCGTACCCGCTAGGGTGTAGTGGTAGTAGCAGTGTACTACTTTTATTGTCTAGCTCAGCTAAAGGAACTAGAAGATGTAGCTGTAGATGTAGCCAGGAGTAGACTACTCGTAGCTTAGTGGATGTACTAATGCTTTTGTCATGCCGTAGTAGATGATCGGCATGAACTCCTTGTACTAGTGAACCTATTTTAAACTATGAATGGATCTCTCTTCCTTTAATTTGTGGCTCGACTTGCATTTGGATTTTACTTCGCTTTTTTTGGACATCATGCATGCATATAGAAATTGCTTTTGAATGTTAGTAGTAATATTGCAGATGGCTCGTGGGTGTGCTGCCGCGAGAGGCCGAGGTGCCGGCGCCGCTAACAATCGGGGCCGTGGTCGAGGCCGTGGCAACTTGCCCCCGCCACCTGCTGGAAACCCGACCATAGCGCAAGTTTTGGCATATCAGGTATAGATACTTGGTGCCATACTAGAAAGCCAGCAAGCTGCACAACAAGCCGCGCAGCATCGCCAGGGATCTAAGCTAGCTGATTTTATGAGGACTAAGCCTCCAACCTTCACCTATGCCACTGAGCCCACTGATGCAGAGGATTGGCTAAGGATTGTTGTTCGTAAGTTGAACCTAATCCGCTGCCCAGACGAGGACAGGGTGTTGTTCGCCACCCAACTGCTTGAGGGGCCCGCCGAGGTTTGGTGGGAAAATTACCTTGCTACCCGCTCAGAAGATGCGGAGGAGGAAGAAGATGTAGAGGAGGCCGATGGTAATGAACCGGGTCAAGATGCTGCCAATAATGCCGAGGGAGGAGATGAGAATGTAGTTGAAGGACAACAAGAACTTCCAAACCTACAGGCCGCTGCTCAGAATATACCGTGGGCTGAATTTGAAGGAGCATTTCGGGAAAATTACATTCCGCGAGGTGTGCTCAGGATGAAGAGACAGGAGTTCCGCAACTTGTGACAAGGTAACATGACGGTCAATGAGTTTTTGACCAAATTCAATTTGCTTGCTCGGTATGCTCAACAAGACATAGCTGATGATGAAGAAATGATTGACAAATTCCTGGAAGGAATGGCCCCTACTTACCGCTCGAAGCTTATCTTGCATGATCACCCTAACTTCCACTAGTTGGTGAACAAAGCCCTTATCTTGGAAAAGGAGCTGAAAACAATAAATACACTGAAGCAGATGCGAAATCAATAAATCAAGCTAGAAAACCATGAAATGCACTGAAGCAGGCAAAGTTTTGTATCGGGCATGAGGAAGAAGACCAACGGCCGGACTGGTCACATAGTCCCGGTTGGCAACACCAACTGGGATAGATGGCCGACATAGTCCCGGTTGGAGACACCAACCGGGATTGATGGCACACATAGTCCTGGTTGGAGACACCAACCGAGATTGCTTCCTCCAAAATAAAAGAAAGCAGCGGCGCGAGCGGGGCTCGAACCCGCGACCGTGCACGGGGAGCCCGCGCTCAAGCGCACGCTACTAGCCAGGGGAGAGAAGAGAGTTATGTCGACCTGACTAGGCGTGAATATTTTTTGTACCCTTCCTGCGAGAAAGGGATGAGGTCACGGACATGTGGACCCATCTCTTGTGGGTCCTACATGTCAGCGGGCCGCACATGTCCAAAATTGCCCCTTTCTAAATACCTGCTAAAATAGTTTGAAGTCTAGAAGTTTCTAAAAAGATCATATTTTCTTATATATGTCAATTTTTCATATTTTTATGAATTTTGTTATATTTTTATTTAATTTGTATGGTTTCCCAACAATTTTCTATAATTTTCTATGAATGTATTTGTGAATAAATATATAAAAATTTGTACAATTTATAGAAAATAGTACTAGGCTTAAAAAATGTGAGGACAAATCTTATGGGTCCAAATATACATATATTATAGAAAATGTACATATATAAGAATTTACAATAATAGTACCCTGTACATATCCCACAGGATTACCGCAAAAGTTGATAATTTCTATACTAATAATATACTAATTAACTAATTAATGTAGGCATCGTCGTCGTGGTCCTCCTCCTCCTCATCGTCGGCGTTGGCACCATCGTCGAAGGCGTCCGAGCCATCCACGTCGTCGTCGTCGTGGTCCTCCTCCTCCAGATCGTCGTGCTCGTCGTCGTCCTCCTCCTCCTCGACGACGTCCTCCTCGTCATCGTCGTCGTCGGACAGCTCGTCCGACATGGAGAACTCCGCCAGGTAGAAGACAGACTCCTTCCTCAGCTTGCGACGAATGATGCGCTTTCGAGGGGGACTCTCGTCGTCGGAAGACGGCCACGGCGGTGGATGCAACGGTGGTGGCGGCGATGGAGGCAGGCCCGCAGGCGAGGCAGGCATCGGTGGTGGTGGGGCGGCAGTTGAGGCAGAGGCGGCGGTGGGGGAAGAGGCAGGGGAAGCCATGGATCGAAGAGGCAGAGGAAGAGGCAGAGGCGCGCGGCAGAGGAAGACGAAGAGGCAGAGGAAGATCATCGGTTTTAAAGAAGAGACAGAGGAAGACAAAGAGGCAGGGAAAGAGGCAGAGGCGGCTCCTCGGTTCGCGCCAACATTGCGTCGTTTGGATTCCCTATGGTACCGGTTGGAAACATCAACCAGGATTGATGGCCCACATAGTCCTGGTTGGAGACACCAACCGGGATTGATGACCCACATAGTCCCACATGTCAGTGGTAGTAATTTGTCATAAATTACTCGAAAATTATAAAAAATTGCTAGGAGCCTATACAAATTAAATAAAAATATGACAAAAATCATAAAAATGTGAAAAATTGAGTTGGGAGCCTTGTAATTTTTCATTAATTTTTCTACATTTCTTTGATAAATGTAAAATTATCAAAGATTTACTATGAAATGTAAAATTATCAAAGATTTACTCAAAATTCCGTATACTTTTTTACAAATACAAAATGTTATCTATTTATTAAAACTCTAATACTGCTGTCATAACAAAATGGCTTGAAATTCCAAAATAGCAACTACTTTGTTTTTACAAGTGATCTTTCATTATGATCGTGACGTACATAGGGAGCTTCCTCCTCGTTATTGAGGGCACTAATATCTACATTCACCGAGAAATGTGGCAGCTCATCGAACTGATTATACTCTTCTTCGTCTGTGACGCCCTCAACTCCGACAATACTTCTTTTACCTGGAAGAACCACGTGGAGCCTTCGCTGATCGCTACCACTACCCTTCTCCTTCTGCCCTTTGTTTTTGGTAGACCTTGTCTTGCTTTTACTAGGCTTGCCCTTCTACTTTTTCAGTTTGCTGCCCATGTCCATCACATAGAATACCTGTGTGACATCATTGGCGAGCACGAATGGTTCGTCCCTGTAGGCCACTTTCTTCAGGTCCACGGTTGTCATACCGTACTCATCGATCTCCACGGATGTCAGTTTGACCCATTGGCACCGAAACAGAGGGACTTTCAAAGGTCCGTACTCGAGCTCCAAGATCTCCTCTATGAAACCATAGTAGGTGTCCATCTTTCCATTTTTGTCCAAGGCATCTATACAGATGCCACTGTTTTGGTTGGTGCTCTTGTTATCCTGGGCTTTTGTGTAAAAGGTGTACCCATTTATCTCATGCCCTTACCATGATATGATTGTCATGGATAGTCCCCGAGCCAATAGTTGCAACTGCTCATGGACTCCCTCCTTGCCCAACAATTGCTTTTGTAACCACCCGCCAAAACTCTCCACTTGCTTGTCTGCGATCCACTTATCTAACTTCCCTGGGTATTGGTCGCGTAGAATGTTCTCGTGATCACGGACATACTGAGCCACTAAAGCTGCTTGTTTCAACACCATGAAAAGTGCTTGTCTAAATGAAAGCATATCCTGGCAAGCGGATTCTTTTCTCCCTAGAGTACATTTTCTCGTAGCCTCCTCTCGTAGCGTGATAAAGGGACGCCAATCGGATTTAGATCATTAATGTAGTCGACGTAAAACTCAATAACTTCCTCTGTGCCAACACCCTAGGCAATGCAGCCTTTTGGACGTGACCGGTTACAAACATACTTCTTCCGGACACCCATGTACCTCTCGAAAGGGACATACTGTGCAAGAACACGGGTTCGAGAATTTGTATCTGTTTGACCATGTGAACCATGAGATGGACCATCATATCAAAGAAGGATGGAGAAAAGATCATCTCAAGGTTAACCAAACCAGAGACAATGTCATCTTGCAGATTAGATAACTTATCCGGATCTATGACCTTCTGTGATATCGCGTTGAAGAACGAACACACCATTATGATTGTCCCTCGTACCACATCCGGCAGAATGCCTCTCACCGTCACTGGGAGCAATTGTGTCATCAACACATAACAATCATGGGATTTCAGGTTTATGATTTTATTCTCTTTTGTGTTTATCAGCCTTCTTATGTTCGAGGAGTACCCTGAAGGGACCTTCACACCGGTCAACAACTTAATTATATTTTTTTCTCTTCCTTACTTAGAGTGTAGCTCGCAGGATGGAGGTAATGCCCTTTCTCTTTCTGTTGCGGATATAGATCTTCCCTGAGTCCTAATAGTTGTAGGTCCTTTCGTGTTTGAAGTGTATCTTTCGATTTGCCATACATATCCAGAAAGCCTAGTAGACTCACGCAGACATTCTTCGTGATATGCATGAAGTCCAGTGAGTGACGCACCTCTAAGTCTTTCTACTAAGGCAAGTCCCAAAATATTGACTTCTTCTTCCAAATTGGCTTCTTCTTAGCATCTTCATTCGGGAGTGGCGGCATAGGTTTGCTACCAGGACCCTTTTCAAAAACTACTTCTAGATCCTTTACCATAGGAAATACATCTACCCCACTATGATACTTGGACTTCTTACGTTTTTCTTCTGTCCCATCAAAATTAACACGGTTGCTCCGTAACGGGTGCTTCGGATTGAGGAACCTACTGTGGCCCATATACACAACCTTTCGAGAGTTTTTAGATACTTGCTGTCCGTATCATCTAAGTACTCGATGCAGGCTTTATATCCCTTGATAGATAGGACCGACAGGTTACCAAGTGCAGGTCAGTCGTTGATGGTTACGAGTAGCAATGCACGGAGGGTGAAATAATTTCTTTTGTACTCATCCCATACACATACACCATCGTTCCACAGCGTTAGCAGATCATCAACCAACTGTTTGAGGTACACGTCGATGTCGTTTCCAGGTTGCTTCGGGCCTTGGATAAGCAACGGCATCATAATATATTTTCGCTTCTGACATAGCCAAGGAGAAAGGTTGTAGATACATAGAGTCACGGGCCAAGTGCTGTGACTGCTGCTCATCTCGCCGAACGGGTTCATCCCAGCAGTACTCAACCCAAACCGTATGTTCCTCGGATCCTCAGCAAAGTCCGGGTACTTTCTATCTAGTTTCCTCCATTGTGAGTCGTCAGCAGGGTGCCTTAGCCTTCCGTCGTCCTTACTATCTTCTTTGTGCTAGCACATCATCTGGGCATGCGCTTTGCTCGCAAATAAACACTTCAACCAGGGGATTATTGGGAAATACCACACCACCTTAGCAGGGGATCTCTTCTTCTTACGCTGCCCCTCTACCTCACCTATGTCATCACGCCTAGTTTTAAACCGAGAAGTTTTGCACACCGGACAAGCTTCCAAGTTCTCGTACTCATTGCGATAAAGGATACAACCGTTACGACATGCATGTATCTTCTATACCTCCAACCCCAATGGACAGACAACTTGCTTGGCGTTGTACGTATCTTCAGGCAACGTGTCACCCTCTGGAAGCAATTTCTTTATCAAGCATAACAACTCATTGAATCCCTTATCAGAAAAACCATTGGTCTCCTTCCATTGCATCAGTTCTATTGTGGTACGCAACGTTTTGTGGCCCTGTCGGCAGTTTGGGTACAACAGTGTCCTATGGTCCTCCCACAAGCGCTGGAACTTTTCATAATGCCTTTCATCGGTGTATTCTCCCTCTCCAGCAAGCAGCATCTGCTCTAGGTCATCATCACCAAAATCACCCATTGTATCTTCGAAAGCACCGTGTTGGCCATCGTCCGGGATATTGTTGTCCACCTCATCTTCTTCTTCACCATCTTTCCGTATAATCTCTTCTTCACCGTGCTTGGTCCAAAAGGTATAATTTGGCATTAAACTTTTTGAGAGCAAATAGAAGTGAAGGTGACTGGTGTTTAGCCACTCCTTCTCATTGTTGTAGCCTATGCATGGACAACATATGTAGCCTGACGTCGTGTATGCATCGGCCGCATGAAGAAAAGCTTGCAAACCCTATAAAAACTCCGAGGAGTGTCGGTCCATGTACATCCATCGCCGGTCTATCTACATTATGTTACATCAAGGTAATTGTTAGCTCATTCACCAAAAATTAATTATTGAACATTTTCCAAATTCCAGAAATTTAAATTTATTGAAAAACTATTTAAAATTTTATGTGGCTAAATTTATTCCTACCTAGGGCAAATTGCATCACATATTTTTCATAGCAATTCTTATTTCAAAGCTAACTATAAACTTAAAATAAATTTATTTCATTACATATTTTTGTAAAGAACTATATTTTCATAGAATTTTTCTATAAAATGATTATTTGCTGCGGTATTGCAACCTACATAAAAGAATTGATCCATGAATCGATGTACCGAAGTCTAGATTCAAAATTCTTCATCCATTGATGGGACAAAAACCCAGATTACACCTTCAATGCGAGATACATCATAATCCCACAAAGTATTAAGCTAGATCTTTGCATTCATAATCTTTCAATGATCATGGCAAAAGATCAAATTTTCTTCATTTTACAAGCAAAGAAGAAGCTCCATTGAACATATTTTTCTATAAAATGACTGGTATTGGAAAACTATTTAAAATTTGATGTGGCTAAGTTTATTCCTACCTAGGGCAAATTGCATCAAATATTTTTCATAGCAATTCTTATTTTAAAGCTAACTATAAACTTAAAATAAATTTATTTCATTACATATTTTGTAAAAAACTATATTTCCATACAATTTTTTCTATAAAATGATTATTTGCTCTGGTATTCATACTTGACAAGTTATTGCAACCTACATAAAAGAATTGATCTATGCATTGATGTATATCGAAGTCTAGATTCAAAATTCTTCATCCATGAATGGGACAAAAACCTAGATTACACCTTCAATGCGAGATACATCATAATCCCACAAAAAATCCGACAAAAGATTGAGCTAGATCTTTACATTCATAATCTTTTAATGATCATGGCAAAAGATCAAATTTTCTTCATTTTTCAAGCAAAGAAGAAGCTCCATTGAACATCTAATGTAGTCAGGAATGATGCACTAACCTTGATTAACTTGGCTTGGAGTAAAATGACCAAAATTTTGAAATTTTGGCAGCACCTCCCTTTTCTTGAAGCTCTTGGCCGCCGGCGCTACTGTTCTTGGTCGGGCAAAGTGGGAACTGCGAAAGGAAGAAGGAGATCAAATATATTGGGCGTGAAGATCCATTAATGCGCCACACCCTAATGAGATGGCGGTGTGTGCGATGGATTTAAGGCTGGTGTGGATGTGGATTGTGATTGGTGGAAATGTGGATTGTGGATTGTGACAAACTACAACAATGAAAATAATGGTTAGCGTAACTTTGGGTTAAAAGTGCTAAGTCATAGGCTTTGATTTAGAAAACTTGCTTTACGCAAACAAATAAACCCCAACCTTTCCTTGGAACCCTATCACTAAATTGCATCAAAGTTGGGTGTTAGCTCGCTTGGAGTTTGGATGACATCGACCTCGCATTCATATTCTCTTTTAGATGGAGAATATGAGCAGGATCGATCAAGACGCCATGAAGATGAAGGATGAGATTCTTGCCGACGCACTGTATGAGGCTTAGAGTGCTTAGGCATAGCCGCACGAGACTCTTGCATCTTTTGGGTCTCCGCACTCGATCTTTTTTTGGATCGACTATTTGGGCTAATGTGCCATTTGTAATACTTATTAGCCCCGAGGCTTAATACAGTATTTGTGTAATATATAAGACTTCCGCCAGTATGAAATGATTCCGGCTATGTGAAAGGTGTGCACTAGTGTCTTGATCCAGGACTAGTGCGAGATCAGTGAGCAGGATGTGCCCACGTGAGCCGGTATCGAGCATAAGACCAGAGGAGCCCTAGACCTTGGCCGATAGCCTAAGATTATTTTAAGCTAAAAGGGAGATTTCTTACTTATAAACTTCGCTTTTTAAAAAGAATGCTATAATCTATCCTTCTACTAGTTCTTGTATTAAAAGGTGCTAACTCCTTAAATTTGTAAAACTATTTTGTAGATGGAATTCAAGATGCGGATTTGCTTGACTGCTCCACTTTTGGGTACCTGCCTGACCCCGAGGAGAAACTTGAAGTCTTGCAGAGCTTCTGAGACTACTTGGGGTTTGAGGGAGCCCCCACCTACTTTTGGAGGCTCGAGATGACTTTACCCCGCCTCGCCACGAGGTCGAGGTTAGGGTCTACTACTTGCTCCGACGTCGTGGGCACACCGACACGGACAAGGGTGCCTCGAGACCCGCTTGATTTTGCATCATGCCGATATCGCTATGATGGCAATCCAGAGCTTCGAGAATCGCGCTCGACCTTGTTGGGGACCTTTGCATCTCTCTAGACGCTCCCTTCACTTGCTGCTCGGTCTAGGGGGGGCCGAGACGAGGAGCCTGACCCAGCCCGCTCTTTGTCCGCCTGCACATGGCGGAGCCGACAGCGCCGGGCGAGCTCTGGAGGAGACCCAGATCCTCCGCACTTTCTCGGAGTCGGACACCGCGCCAGTAGCTCCTACCGTCAGGCCTATCACCTCTCCTGCCACCTCCAGTCTCCGCAGCGGAGAGGATGAGGCCCTGCTAATGGATCCGCTGGATCCTCGCCACACTCCTCGAGCCGGGATGGACCATCCCGCCCCTCCAGACCGCCCACCAAAGACCACAAGACTCAGTAGGGCACGCTCTCGCTGCTACCTCGGAAGAGGTGTTTACCCCCAGTGGCCTTGGTGGGGATTCTCGCCCACGACCCTCCACTTGGAGGTTCCTCGGCCTCTAGCACCCTCCACCCAGCTCTTGTGGACGCTCCTTCGCGCTGACCCCGGAGGACTACCTCTACGCTCCGGGAGATACCTGCAGTCGTCGCACACCTACTCGCGTGCGTTCAAGTTAGGAGGCGTGGCGACAGGATGTACTACTTTTGTTGTCTAGCTCCTTGAAGCTAGATGTAGTAGTCAGTAGATGTAGCTCAGGAAGAGATACGCACGACCTAGTCAAGATTCAGTAGCTTTGCCCACCGTATGAGACGATCGGCGAGCTGTTTGTTTACTATTTAGTCCCTTGAACTATGTATGGATTTGCTTTTCCGCACTTATGATTGCATTTGGATCTTTTTTCGACATTTTTCCAACATCATGCATGCATGTTAGACGTTGAGTTTGAATTAGTAGAGATTATGCAGATGGCTCGTGGCGATTGTCGAAGAAGCCGAGGGCGCCAACAACGGGGCCGTGGTCGAGGTCAGCGTGACCATTTCGCCACCGCCGAATCCTACACAAAGCACAAGTTATGGCGTGTCGTGCCCGAGATGCTTGAGCGACATTAGAAAGTCAACAAGTTGCAGCAGTCGCTCAACATCGCCAAGAGATCTAAATTAGCAGATTTCATGAGAACCAAGCCCTCGACCTTCACCCGATGAGGTAGAAGATGAGGATGAGGATGAAGCGGAGGTCGATAACAATGTCGAGGATGTCGCCAATCTTGAGGAGGGAGGTGATGAGAATGCAATTGGGGAACAACGGGAGGTACCAAACCTACAAGTGCCACCCACCAATGTACCATGGGCTGAATTTGAAAGGGTGTTTCGGGAAAATCACATTCCTCGAGGAGTGCCTGTAATGAAGAAACAAGAGTTCCGCAATCTGCAAGGCTATAACATGACGTCAGTAGTATTTGACCAAGTTTAACTTGCTCGCTCGATATGCTCCAAGAAGACATAGCAGATGATGAGGAGAAAATCGACAAGTTTTTAGAAGGAATGGCTCCACTTACCGCTCTAAGCTCATCCTTCTCGATCTCACAAATTTTCATCAAGCTGTGAACAAAGCTCATTCGAGGAGGAGGCTAAAGGGAAGAAGCTAGCCGCTAAAGATGGAGGCACACGAGCGCCAGCGAGGATCCGACCGCCCTGACCCTACCGCCCCACCTATCATCCAAGGCCACCACCATCACAAGACTCGGGACTATCCAACAGCATCTACCTAAGCCGGTGGTAGCCGACCGCCTCCTCCCCTCAAGAAGAAGATCCACAACCCGGCTAGCCGGTGCCCTCGCACCCGGTGGATGCGAATGATAAAACTGCTGGAACTCGCTTCAAGTGCCATCGGTAGGGCACTATGCCAATGAGTGCCCAACTTCGAAGACTTCAGCGACCACGCTTTGATATCGCCCCACCCGTTAGCCTCACCGGTGGGCGTGGAAGAAGAACTGCCTCACCAAATCCCCCTCAGCTTATGGAAGAGGCGCGCCAACCAAATCTCCACCGAAAATGCAGAGGAGGCCCGGAATGGGATTGCTCGAATCATCGCCACCCCGCCAAGTACTTTTTGATTCCGAGCATCTCATTCGCTTATATCTAAGAGTTTTGTGGATAAGCTTGAACTGCAAACTTTTCCTTTGGATAAACCCCTAATGATAAAGTCTCCTGGTGGAAATCTAAAAGCCAGCAGGGCTTGTAAGGGAATAGATATTTCTCAGGAGAGGATCAGCTTCCAGTTCGACCTAATGGTCCTTCCCAATATGGGAATAGATGTGATCATTGGTATGGACTGGCTGACCTTCTATAGAGGGGTGTTAGATTGTGAGAAGAGAGAAGTAAAACTGGTTAAGCCCCCTGGTTACGAGAGGGTTTGGAAAGTTGATGCCCCTTTCAGATGGGGAAGAGCCATCTGGTTCTTGGAGGAAGATAATCCTCGCGAAGGTTGGTCAAGGAATATCTAGATGTGTTCCTGAGGATCTCGCCATGCCACCGACTCAAGGAACTACAAAAGAGTCACTCTAGCGCCTATAAGATAAGAGACCAAATGAAAAGGAAATATGGGTGCTGTGTTATGGAGGATGAACAGGAATCCTACGGATGGGACATCTTAAAGGAGTCCCATGAATCCCTCTTTCTCTTCATTCTCGGTGCACCAAAATGTATCAAGACCTAAAAGCCCAATTTTGGTGGCCCCTGCTAAAGCGAGATGTGGCCGAGTATGTAGCCAAATGTCATACTGTCAATTGGTTAAAGCCGAAAGATCAACCAAAGCGAGATCAGCTGCAACCTCTGAAGATACCGAGTGGAAATGGGAAGAAGTAACAATGGACTTCATCTTAGGGCTTCCTCAAGACAAAGACCGGTGTGACTCCATTTGGGTCATAGTGTTAACTAAGGTGGCCCACTTTATTCCGGCCAACGACTTTTAAGGGAGATAAGTTAGCTGAACTCTATATGGCAAGGATAGTCACTCTCCATGGAGTTCCTAAAAGAATAATCTCGGATCGTGGATCCCAATTCACTTCCCAATTTTGGGAAAAGCTACATAGTGCCCTTGGAACGAGCCTGTTTTTCAAGTCTGAATTACCATCCTCAAACAGATGGGGATGATCGAGGCGAGTCAACCAAGTCCTAGAAGATATCTTGAGAACATGCATTTTGGAGTTCTCCGCAGATTGGGAGAAATGGCTGCCATATGCTGAATTCACCTACAACAACAAATATCAAACCAGCTTTAAAGATGTCCCCTTGAGGCCCTCAGATGGAGACACAGAGGACACCCCGCTTTTGGTCGGAAGTTGGAGAGCGACAAGTGTTTGGAAAGGAGTCATTGCAAGAAGCCGAAGGATGGTAAAAATCATTCGAGAACGATTGTTAGTCGCTCAATCCCCGACAGTAAAAGTTACGCGGACCATCGCCGCCGAGAACTCTCCTTTTCTATAAAATGATTATTTGCTCTGGTATTCATACTTGACAAGTTATTGCAACCTACATAAAAGAATTGATCTATGCATTGATGTATATCGAAGTCTAGATTCAAAATTCTTCATCCATGAATGGGACAAAAACCTAGATTACACCTTCAATGCGAGATACATCATAATCCCACAAAAAATCCGACAAAAGATTGAGCTAGATCTTTACATTCATAATCTTTTAATGATCATGGCAAAAGATCAAATTTTCTTCATTTTTCAAGCAAAGAAGAAGCTCCATTGAACATCTAATGTAGTCAGGAATGATGCACTAACCTTGATTAACTTGGCTTGGAGTAAAATGACCAAAATTTTGAAATTTTGGCAGCACCTCCCTTTTCTTGAAGCTCTTGGCCGCCGGCGCTACTGTTCTTGGTCGGGCAAAGTGGGAACTGCGAAAGGAAGAAGGGAGATCAAATATGGCATACTAATCCTGGTTGGAGACACAGACCGGTATTGTGCCCGCCTTCCCGTCTGCAACAGGAGTTCAAATATGGTATACTAATCCCGGTTGGACACACAGACCGGTATTGTGCCGCCTTCCCGCCTGCAACAGAAGTTCAAATATGGCATACTAATCTCGGTTGGGCACATAGACCGGCCATTGCAGGCACCATCAGTCCCGGTTCATAACACAAACCAAGATTGATGCACTACTACAGATAAGGGTTTCACAAATGGCCTATCACAAGCGGTTGACTTCGGCCTGCTTGTAGTTTGAGAAATGCAAGCGGTTTGAAACCAACGGGCCAGAAGAGGGCTTCTACAAGCGGTTCGTGTCCCGAACCGCTTGTAAAACCCATTTCTACAAGCGGTTCGTGTCCCCAACCGCTTATAGACTTCTACAAGCGGTTGGGGACACGAACCGCTTGTAGAAATGGGTTCTAAGCGGTTCAGACACAAACCGCTCGTGAAAATGGCTTCTAAGCGGTTCGGGACACGAACCGCTTGTAAAGGCCTAGTTTTGAAAGGCTAAAAGAAATTTTGTCCTACTCTATCAAAGAGCACGCGTGGTTGAGTTGGCTAGCTGGGCGAGGTGTGGGTCACGAGGAGGCATGAGGTCCTGGGTTCAAATCCCACTTCCCCCATATATTTTTTACCTTTTTTTACACACTATCACGGTTGAGGAACGCGTGTGATACCAGCCAGGTATCACACGCGGTTTCGTACAAGCGGTTCAAAAACCTCTTGTAAAGGGCCTTACGAACCGTTTGTGATACTCCGATGTGCAGTAGTGATGGTGTTGCATCAGTACCGGTTGGTGTCTCACCAACCGGGACTGATCCCGACCCGTGGCCCAACTTACGTTCAACTGGGACTGTTGTGAATGTCAGTCACGGTTCATGCCTAATCGGGACTGATGAGCCAGTATTAAAGACCAGTTGTCTAGTAGTGATTGTGGGTATGAGCACTGATTTTTGGGACTTATACTGTTAACACAGAGGGGTTCAATTTAATAAAACCGGGTCCCGACATATATAGAACCAGTACTCCGTTGGATAAATTATGGTTTTCGCAACCATATAAAAATAATTCCAGCAAAAATAATTGGAAATAAACCATAATGGCAATAACCTATGAATGAAAGGATGACTGAACTAATGTTGCTAGACATAATACCAAAGATATGATCCTGTAGCATATTGTATTTAAAAGCAATCTGAATATACACACTTCAGTTAACATAACGTTCAAATTAACAGAATGAATTCAATATAGGCTACTCTCTAATGATATGTTGCACGTACAAATCGCACGACCTTGACAATACATGGTTTACCCATGTGGATTTAACTAGGTATGTATGCGCACCCATGGCGCGCTGGCTCGTTTACCCATGTGGATTTAACTAGGTATGTATGCGCACCCATGGCGCGCTGGCTCGTTTCAGGTCTATCGTCAATTGGGAAAACGGTAGTACACAGTTTCCATTTTTTTTTGTCAATCAAGGATCAATCATGTGTACCTACAATCAAATCAAGGAGATCGAAACATAGAAGCACAGAACTATAGCAGATAAACAACACCTAAATAATTTACCTGATTTTCTCTCTGTTGAAGGCCCATGAGAAAATTCTCTAAATATCTCATTGGAAGGACTCCGAATGTACAAATCCAACTTGGCTGATCCAAGAGAAAATAAAGTTAAAAATATTGAAATGGACTAAAATGTCGGGACCCGGTTTTACTAAACCGAACCTCTATGTCGACGGTACGAGTCTCAAAAATCCGTGCTCATACCCACAGTAAACAAAAATGAATTATCAGTTTCACACTGCATAACTAAATAAAATAACCAGAGTGCAACAGCTCCACTTATTACAATAATTTATAATGACCATAAATCTTCACGAAATGCAACTAAAAAGCTGTCCTCCACTTGTTCCGTAGTTGTTTGACGGTGGCGAAACCAAGCGACAACTAGTCTCTGCTCCGCGATACTTCTGACTCGGTCCTCCACGACTTGCACGAAAAGCTATTCTTCTCTTCTTTGATAGCTCAATCAGATCCTTTCGGTCATTCTCCAGTATTAGAGCCTTGTTCACCATGTGATGGACAGAGCTGAAGTCATGGGTGCCCAACTGCGTCTTCATAGCAGGCTGCAACCCATCCAGGAACCTTTCAATCTTTTCTGATTGATCCTTGATGTCATCTGGAGCATATCTGGCTAGCTGATTAAAGTGTGTCAGATAGTCATTTACTGATATGTTTCCTTGCTTGAGTTGTCGGAATTCCTGCTTCTTCATCTTCATAATACCCTTGGGGATGAAGTTGGTTCTGAAAGCCTCACCAAATTCTTTCCATGGTATAGCTTGTTCGACGGTCTTCTCTTCTGCTACAGTCTCCAACTATTATAGCCTGATCTGCATCAACGGCGTTGTGATTATCATTCTGATTCTCCTGAGGTTGTTCTTCTTTCTCAACCTCTGTGGCTTCATTATCATTCTCTTCATCTTCTCTGGCAACCAAATAATTTTCCCACCAATCTGCCGCAGGTCCTTCAAGCAGATGGGAGGCAAAGTTGACTTGGTCCTCAACCCTGATCTGAGTTATCTTCAAATTCCTCTCTATGGTACGCAACCAATATTTGGCTACGAGTGGCTTGTTGGCTTGTGAGAACACTGGTGGCTCAATGCGCATAAACTCTCCAAGCTTTGAACTCTGGCCAGTCTGATTTTGGAAAAGTCTTAGACCTCCAGCCATGTAGCCAAACATCTGAGTCTGATAAGCTATAACTTGCGCAATTATTGGGTTTCCAACTGGTGTGGTGGTGGAATAGGCCCCATGCCACGACCACCTCTACCGTGGCCTGCGGAGCTGCTGGCGCCTTGGTTGGTGGATGAGCGGCCGGGCAGTGCCATCCGTAAATTTTATCTTGCCCATTTTAGTATTCCAAAGTGTTTGTTATGTATGTCATGCTTGCAGATGTGTAAAAGAAAAATATTCGAAGATCCATAAAAAATAAAGCGAAATAACATGCATCATTCTATTACACACCAATAAGCTTTGGTAAATCAGTCTTATCATAAAATACGAGTTCTAGAAGCAATTACATGCTGCGATACATTACTATTACAATTGCCCATCATCTACTAGGGCATGATACTCTTAACGTGATAATTTTAAAACATAGGTTTTCCATAACTTTCATACCGTAGATATCCGACCCATTAATTAATGTTACGTCAAAATTACAAACATTAATACAACACTAAGTTACGTACTTAGTAGTTCCGGGATAACTAGGCTCTTACGAGCGCTATCTAGCTTACTTCTAGGCCTAAGACAGGTATTCGTTATATCCTATTCCTTCAGTGACGGTGATAATAGCTAATATAGCTGCATCGTTGACGGCATCTTCAAGTCATTCTTGGAGCTTTATAACACATCCAATAATAATTGTTGGGGAACAGGTAGGCTACGCTAGCACAAATCAAAAAATTTCTACCACGAACACTCAAGATCACATACAAGTAAGGGATCACGGATCATTACTCTTGACATGCAGAGGCAGCGGAAGTAGAGTCACACGCGTCGAGGAAGTAGTTGTACACACCGAACACCTCCTCCTCACTGGTCGTTAAACGTCCCCAAGCAGGGCCGAGCAGCACGCAATCGTAGCCGAGCACCGTGATCGAGATCACCGTGTTTGTCATCGTCAGAGGCTCCACCGACCAGCGCGTCCGTGTGCGGCAGTGCCGCTAATGGTATCCACATGTTCGGGAAGGAACGCCGTGCGGGGTGTGTTAGCACCTCACCAGGCGGCTAGGGTTTCGGGCGACCGGGAGGGGCACAACAGCTAGGGCTTGGTGAGAGCTCGTCAATCACACCGCGCTGCCCCAGGCCTCCCCTTTTATGGACATGCTAGCTATCGGGACCCGGTCAAAGAGACCGAACCCCTCTATGCATTCCGTACTAGTCCCAAGGATCAACAGCTAGTATACACAATACAAATAGAGTGATACATCACCAACTGAAATAAATTATTACATAACAGGGGCATAACCCTAGTCTAGTACAAACATGGCCACACGCAGGTCGCGAATCGGAGTTTAGCGGAATACAATATGGGGTCCACATGCAGTAACACAAGCATGCCACTAGACAGCTACTACTATTTCTCCACAGGCAGACAGGCAGAAGTAAGTGGCCCTAGTCTTCCGAGAAGTCCTCGTAATCACCCGTCTCGTAGTTAGCACCGATGTCATCAAACTGCGGGTCCTCCGCGAACTGTCCCTCAACTGAGATTTGGAAAAAAAGAAACAAAGAAATAGCAAGGGTGAGTACAATTGTACTCTGCAAGTCGGGGAGATGAGTGCAGAATGGGGTTCAGTACAATGGCAGGTTTGGAAAAATTTGCAAAAAGCCAGTTTTCCAAATTCTTATCCTAAGAGGGGGAAAAGCAGTTTTTGAAACTGTTGCGGTAAGCCAAACCATTTGAAAGAATATTTCCTTTGCCAATCCAGTTTTGCAATTCCGTCTGTAAAATCCTTACTCACACCAAAACCTGTTTTAAAAAGAAGGATTTACCATATGATCAGTCCCTTCGCATGCTCTTAACCGTGAGCGTAGCTATCATGATAGTTTTAACTCTGCAGAGTGGGTACACTTTACCCTCAGGAGGTAACACAACAGTGGTGCGTACCACAAAGCCGTTTTGGGGCAAAAGCCCTAATAGCACTTGCTCTGTGAATCATTCCTAGGCACCCTGTGGGGGATCGGCCCATGGCCCAAGTATTCACGTTGTACAAGAAGGCCGAGGAAACAAGGTCCAAGGCGCCGACGAACAGGGATACATCTTCCTTGTCCGTGCAACCCCAGATGTCTACAAGGGACATCACCACCTGCAAGTGCCTACTAGAGATTTAAGCTTAATAGGCTAGGTCCGTCCCATAACGGAAGCTGTGGCTGTACTGTGAGGCTCAGTTCATAGGATCATAGAAAAAACAGCCCTTAGACTAGGGGAGGAGTACTAACACAAACTCGAAACCATGCATCACCTGCACCATATCGGCAACCGGGTCCTCCCTAGTTAGAGCATTTTAAGGGGAGAGTGGAAACGCACCCCAATCCCTGGCATATACCCTGATGCCGTATTTTACCAAACCACACAGTTGCAATCATGTGAAATCATGGTGAAATCCTACAATCATGTATAGCATTTTCGTCCTATTGCAAGGAAATTTGTAATCAATGTAGTTATAGATATTCCTAGGTTCAAAATTTATAAAGGGATAGAACAACTGGTGATAACTAAGCTCTACTGATTACTTGTTGTATAATTAGCATGCAGTTTTCCAGATACTAACAAAACCTTTAAATAAGACAATGGTTCGTTCAATATGCATCAAGGGACTTGCCTTGATCGAACTCCTGGTGCAGGTAAGCGTCTTCGGCGGGGGTCTCCATGAACTCCTCGAGATATATCCTCTCACAAGCATGACACGAAAAATTAAATTTTTGAAATACTTTTCTGAAAAGAATTTCTATAATTCTTATATATAGAATGTAAAGGTTTCCATTTTGGGCCATTCCAAAAAGGTTGCTTGATGTTTAAACACTAACAATATTACTAAAGTGCTAGGTTTTGTTATTTTTATAGAATCATGAATCATCTCTAGGATTTTACAGAATTTTTCTTAGAATTTTTCAGATTGAAGATACAAAGGTTTTGCATGGGTTTAGAAATTCATTTTATAGCCCTTAAAGTGCTACTGGATTTTTAAATATATTTATTATTACTTTTTAACAGGTGCAGTATTTTTCCTGTGTCTTAAACGCTACTGGAAAGCTATACAAAAAGTTTCGTAATTATTTAGCTTCGTTTGCTATTTTTGCTAATCGGTAGAAGTTATCAGCTGCCAATCAACTGAATTGCTGCACTAAGGTTGAAAGCGCATTTTTCAAATTATGTTTCCACTTACTAGCTAGTGGGACCGGGTCCACTAGTCAGCCACCTACCAGCTAACAAGCATCTCCTATATGCTGGCCCACATGTCACAAGCTGCAAGGGTGACACCTCTAGTAAACAAACTAATAGCACATGCTGCTGTGCAACTTCTTGAACCTCACGCATGAAGCTAGCTGTAGGCATGAACTCTCACAGTGAGCTTCAGCACCGGCACTAGAGGGCTTAAATCCACGAACTAATTCTAAAAATGAGTTCCTCATGTCCTAATGCCTCCGTAGGTACTCTCGGTTTCGATTTCAACGATCGACGACTTTGCCGCCGACGACACAAGCTACATTTTGCTACGACCTGTAACGGGAATAACCAAACTACACATGCCCAAACTAAGCAAAAATCAGCAAAATAGCAGCAGCAGCTCCAGCAAAGCAGCGGCAACAGCTCCAGGAAGCCATGGTGCTTACCTGGGGCGTCGTTGTGGGTGGTGGCGTGGATCGGAGTTGCCCCGAGGCCTTCGACCTCACCGGCGTTCGCCTCTGGACGGTTGGGGCGGCTGCAGCAAGCGGTGGGAAATGGTGTCGAAACCCAAGACTAGGGCACTCGCGCCGAGCCTTTAAAGGAGGACGACGACGAGCCCAAGCCAGCATTTGAAGGCTTGTACGGCGGTGGGTGAGCGTCTGGGCAAAGAGGTTAAGTGACGCGACGGCCTCAGCGGCCGCGTGCAGCAGCGCGACAGACTGGGCCACCTCGGGGAGGCTTGGGCGAAACGACGGCACGGCGTGCACGTCGCGATGCGGCCGGAGCGGCGGGTTGTGTGGGCGATACACCGGGCATGGTCGGCGAGGAGGTCAAGGCGGGGTTAGGGATGCACGGACTGACACGCCCGGTGACCGGCGGTCCGACAGAGGATTCACGCGGTGTGCGCTCGGCGCAGCCAGGCAGATTCATTTTTCTTCTTATTTTTCTTATTTTTCTCTTTTCTCTTTTCTTTTTATTTTGGTTTATCCTATTAACAAAAGGCTGATTGGGGTAGGAAATATTTTAAAATTTTCTGAAGTAGTACCCTATTAGAGTCCAACTTCTAATTGTCACCTCTAAGGGTCTTTTAAATTTTTAAATATTGAATTCCTTCTGCTTTATGTTTCTAATAGCGCTTTTATTTTTATTTTTAAACAATCCAATTTTTATTCCTTTTAATAAAAATTGGAATGTTACACTAACAGGCTCTAGTCGAGGCCCACTAGGACTCTAATTCTTACGCGGATCATATCCGCATGCAAACCCTTCTTTTAATAGATCAAATCCACTAGATATGTTCCAACCCGTTAAGTGTGTGACCCGTTAGGTTCATGTGCAAATCGGCCGTGAATCTGGAAAGTCCCTTTCCAATTCACAGATCAATAGCGGGAGCTAGCAGTTCATACTGACCCCCGAATGCACAGAATGATCTCATCGGCTGAACCCTGATACACTAAACATACCGATCTTTTTGCCACACGATACCAGTCCAGCTCAAGGCGAGATACGTGCCACCCCTGTGATAGCTAAACCATTCGCTCATCAATGTGATGGATATAAATATCATGATTAACTCTTTAATCATATCAGCACGGCTGTGCGCTTTCCTTATCCATCCACGCCAAGGGGCCCATAGGTATCTCTCCAGTTATCGTGGAGGGGCAAATTCCATTTTGATCAATCACATCCCTATGCCATGCTTTTGCGGCATACCCAGTAGTTATCTTTATAACTACCCTGTTACGGTATAGTGTTTGATAACACCAAAGTATACGACTCCACATGCTAGGATTCCATGATGACCTTAGGTCTAAGGACCATATAGGTGTACCACTCAAGACTACACGCTGATGGCACATTATGGATAACAATCTCAACAGCATTTCGGAGTAGGTCTATCCAACCACCCATGTTCAATAACATGTATCCATATTATTGATTTGATATCTCCATATCTATGGTATGTAAAACAGTACCATCAATCAATACATATGCTGATCAAATCATTACCGCTCTTTTTAATGATATGGACCAAGGATCGTTTAGAACAATACCACAATGATAATGTGTGTCACAACCAAATCGTATTTGTTAAACAAAGTCGTGACATTAATTCATGGAACCGATAAGCAATGTTATCATAAGTACATGAACAAAGACGTCACACAATCATCGTATGATTGCCTATATGGCACATTCCCTTCAATCTTCCACTTGCACTAGAGTCAATTATGCAAGTATCGAATACCCATGGCTCTTGTGTGCGCGTCATGCTTCGACTGTGGAAGAGGCTTTGTCAGCGGATCAGCAACATTGAGATCCGTGTGCACTTTGCAAATCTTCACATCACCTATGTCGCTGATCTCTTGATCAGGTGATAACGCCTGAGTATATGTTTGGATTTTTGGTAAGACCTAGGCTCCTTTGCTTGCGCAATGGCACCACTATTGTCACAATAGAGGTCCATTGGACAGAAAGCACTAGCGACCACTCCCAACTCAGAAACAAATTTTCTGACCCAAACCGCCTCCTTTGCAGCTTCAGAAGCGGCAATATACTCAGCCTCTATCATGGAATCAGCAACTATCTCTTGCTTAGATCTTTTCCAGCTCACCGCCCCACCATTGAGATAGAATACAAAACCAGATTGCGATCGAGAATCATCTCTATCAGTTTGGAAGCTAGCATCGGAGTAACCCTTTACAACAAGCTCTTCCTCACCTCCAAAGACCTAGACCATCTCCTTAGTCCTTCGTAAATACTTAAGGATGTTCTTTACAGCAACCCAGTGACCTTCACCAGGGTTCGATTGGTACCTGCTCGTAACACTTAGAGCATAAGACATATCTAGACGCGTACATAGCATGGCGTACATGATCGATCCAATAGCCGAAGAAAATGGAATCCGACTCATTCTCTCTTGCTCATCAGGTGTCAAAGCACACAGAGTCTTCCTAAGATTAACACCATGTGACATTGGCAGAAAATCCTTCTTGGAATTCTGCATATCGAACTGTTTCAATACCTTGTCAATATACGTACTTTAGCTTAATCCAATTAGCCTCCTTGATCTATCTCTATAGATCTTTATACCCAAAATATAAGCTACTTCTCTGAAATCTTTCATTGAGAAACATTTCCTCAAATAAGATTGAACAACTTCCAACATTGGAATATCGTTTTCCAATATCGTTTTCCATCAACAATATGTCATCCACATATAAGATCAGAAACAAAATTGTGCTCCCTCTTTCCTTCTTGTAAATACAAGGCTCCTCTTCATTCTTGATGAAGCCGAACTCTTTGACCACTTCATCAAAATGAAGATTCCAACTCCGAGATGCTTTCTTTAGTCCATAGATAGACCTTCGAAGCTTGCAAACTTTGCCAGCATTCTTAGGATCGACAAAACCTTCGCGTTGTGTCATATACGCATCCTCAGTTAGGTTTCCATTCAGGAAAGCCATTTTGACATCCATTTTCTATATCTCATAGTCATAAAACGCGGAAATCGCTAGCATGATTTGGATAGACTTTAGCATGGCAACAGGCGAATAAGTTTAGCATGGCAACCGTGCCAAGACGCGGCTGACCTGATCACAAAGATCAATCCCTGCAATGCAACCAAAGAACACGCAAGAACAAAATAAATAGCAATCTGAAATTGCAAATAGGAATTAAGCACAACATAAATCAATTCTCGAACAAGGGTGAGGTTCTGTTTCTCGTGTCGGGTGGTCTAGTCGACACACGCAACCACGAGGAGGGACGCACACGGGGTCTACCAAATACAACAAAACCTAAGCGTAGAAGAGAGGCGGCGGCCACATATATAGCGGCGGTCAGGAGGAGTAGGGTGGCCAAAACAGAGGCGGCCATCAAAACCCTAACATACATGGGTCATAAGCCCAAAAATAAGGTGGCGCAGCACGTGAAGTTTCTGGCCCGAGATGGTTTTCTGCATATTCCTGTCGCTCTGGAACAGATCTGGCAGTGTGGCTGGATCCGTTGGAAAGCTTATCTCGTAAGCTTTCCAACGAGTGGTCGCACGTCGAAAACAGAGCTCGGATGTGGCCAGGGCGTCCGTTTGAATTCCTGCTGCGCGTAGAAGTCCGAACCGGGCTTTCTGGCATCTTGGGCTTCCATATGGGCCTTCCTTGGCACGTGGGCTTTCCTCGTGGTGCGTGCTTGATGTGCTGGTCTTTTGTATTGGGCTTGAAAGGCCGAGCTTTTGAATTAAGGCCCCTTATGGGTGAAGATGTCGCAGCGTCAGGTGTAGGTGATGAAGACGGCGCGACCGGAGAGGAAGTAGGTGTAGCAGTCTCGTTGGTCATATCCACGCTGGTGATGTCCTCATCATCCTCCCTGTTTTGAATTGGAGTCGTCCTCGACTCCTTCTCATACTCCTGCAAAAGGTTATTGACAACAGGTGGCAAAGAAACAGGTGTTTGCAATGCGGTATCAATAGAGGACATAGTTTTATCTAAATGAACGACCTCCTTTATCTTTGGTTCAGATTGTTGTACATTGCTAATAATTTTATTATCCCATTTGCCATGATTTTTAACTCTCTTTGTATTAATCTCATTTATTTTGGCAGGAGTCATTGGTTCCAAAATTATTTTCTTTTCATTAAACATGAAAATATATTGATTGGTCCTACCATAATGAATAACATCAACATCATATAACCAAGGTCTACCTAATAAAAGTGAGCATGCTTCCATAGGTATGACATCGCAATCAATCTGATCATGGTATGAACCAATAGAGATAGGCACTCGCACAGTTTTTGTTACATGAACCTTACCACAATAGTTGAACCATTCCATCGAGTAAGGTTGCCGAAGTGGAGTCATGGTCAAGCCAAGCTTCTCAACCATGTTTTGACTGGCGAGATTGCTACAATTTCCTCCATCAATGATGACTTGTACCGCATGTTCTTTCACAACAAACTTAGTTTGGAATAAATTGTTGCGTTGAGTTTCATTAGCATGCTCCTGTGGTGTACTATGTAGGCGATGAGACATGAGGCTCATGTAGTTATCCGTTATTGCAACACTCAGGTGCTCATCATCATGGTTATTCTTGCCATCCTTCTTCTTGTGTTATGCGACTGTGACTGCTTTTCTTGGTGTTGTTTTCTCTTTCTTGGCTGAAGAGAACATCTCATGCTCTTTAATCTCTTCCAACATCGCCATGGTCTCAAGATACTTTTTTCGATCAATAAGTCGTTTTGCCTCAAACTGACGATTATGTTCCAACATAACTTTCTTTGTTCTAGGCGAAATGCTCAAATCATCTTCGAAGTATAGATCATCTTTCTTTTTGTGTGGACCTGCCATAGTTAGTAGCAAACAAGAAAATACAAAAGTATATATTTTCCTATAGACTACCAGAAAGTGGAGCTTATCAAGTCACTCACGCTCAAGCTACTATCAAGTTCTTACTAGTTCTTACCGATGCAAGTAGGTGGTGCAACCGGTGCCTGGTTCGTGATAACCTGAAACTCAAGTGATGGCAAAGCGATTGCAAGGTCCTTCCCTGTATGGTTAGTAGAAGGTGTAGCTTGGACAGGCTATTGATATATGGAACATCAATTCAATATCAGTAATGCAAAGTTGAATAATAGTCCAAAGTGATGATCGATGTGCTGGACTAGCCTAGAATTAGACCTAGCTCAAGCAAACAACTCGCTATAGAAAGGACAATATCCAACGATACACAACTGAAAGTTTATTCTCATGATTCACTTTTCTCGTTTGATTTTTTTTTCACCTTTTTTAGTGCGGCTCTTTTATATGCACTTGCCTCTTTTCTTTTTTTCTCTCAAGTTTTCAGACTGGACAGCAGGTGCTGAATATTTCAGCGATGTTTTCGGCTTCTTAGCGGCCTCAAACAGAAAAATTTATAACTGACAAGTTGTAGATCTTTTCGTGCTGATCAACATGCATATATGGAACGCCTATTTTGGATAAGGGAAGTCGGAGATATGGGCCCCGAAATACAAACTGCTCAGGAAAATCCGGGACGAAAACAGATTCAATTCCAACGCAATATTGGGCATGAAAAAAGCGTTTTCAGAAATTATCACAATGGACAAAGTTGTAGATAATATTCCAAGATTTCCAAAAGCACAAGAACACTAAAATCCAAGTTCGTATGTGGGAGATATGACACAAATACCGAACTGGACAGCGGCAGATTGAAATTGGACGCGACGACGTCGAGATGAATTTTGACGATTCTAGATGCAACTCAAACAAGACTAATACCAGGACTAACAACCAGCACACGATATGATGGACTAAAATTCAAAGATGTAAACTAACAAGAATGATGCAGAGGCTAACGATGAGGGTTTGGACAGCGGATGAGAAATATTTTGTGAGGCAATTTTCTGGACTATAGGTATGAAATCAATCTACTAAACAAAGAGATGGATCTCACTAGTCAACCGACGCTCTGATACCAACTGATGCGTACAGGGGTGCCCGATCTTCTGGTGAGATGGATAAATTTGGTTTGGTGGAGAGTGATCTTGACTATTTGGATACCAACCACACAAGGATCGGAATCCAGCAATCGCTAAACCACACTCACGAGTTGTTATCAACCGTGCCAAGACGTGGCTGACCTGATCACAAAGATCAATCCCTGCAATGCAACCAAAGAACACGCAAGAACAAGATAAATAGCAATCTGAAATTGCAAATAGGAATTAAGCACAAGATAAATCAACTCTCGAACAAGGGTGAGGTTCTGTTTCTCGTGTCGGGTGGTCTAGTCGACACACGCAACCACGAGGAGGGACGCACACGGGGTCTACCAAACACTACAAAACCTAAGTGTAGAAGAGAGGCGGCGGCCAGGAGGAGTAGGGCGGCCAAAACAGAGGCGGCCACCAAAACCCTAACATACATGGGCCATAAGCCCAAAAATAAGGTGGCGCAGCACCTGAAGTTTCTGGCCCAAAATGGTTTTCTGTATATTCCTGACACTCTGGAATAGATCTGGCAGTGTGGCTGGATCGGTTGGAAAGCTTATCTCGTAAGCTTTCCAACGAGTGGTCGCACGTCTAAAACGGAGCTCGGATGTGGCTAGGGCGTCTGTTTGAATTCCTGCTGCGCGTAGATGTCCGAACCGGGCTTTCTGACATCTTGGGCTTCCATATGGGCCTTCCTTGGCGCGTGGGCTTTCCTCGTGGTGTGTGCTTGATGTGCTAGTCTTTTGTATTGGGCTTGAAAGGCCGAGCTTCTGAATGAAGGCCCCTTATCGGTGAAGATGTCGCAGCGTCGGGTGTAGGTGATGAAGACGGCGCGACCGGAGAGGAAGTAGGTGTAGCAGTCTCGTTGGTCATATCCACGCTGGTGATGTCCTCATCACTTCCTATAGTTCTTCTTCCAATGCCCTTAGCTTTGGAAGGAGTGACATTTGTCCGAACCAGCAGGGCTAGCCTTTGGCTTTCCTTTAGGCTTTGGCTTCGGGTCTTGGATCTTATCCTCACCATTGCCTTTAGCCTTGCGCTTTCTCTTCTTATCCCGCTGAACCATCATCACATGATTAGGGTCTTCCTTAATGCTCTGCTCTGATTGCTTCAACATCCCGTCAGTTCGGTTATGGTTTTCTCTAGGCTGTTCATATGAAAATTCAAAATGAACGGCTCAAAGCTCACAGGGAGCGACTGGAGAATCACATCTGTTGCCAACTGTTGATTCACAAAAAACCAAGCTTCTCCAACCTCTCGATGTAACCAATCATCTTGATGACATGAGGGCTGACCACACCACCTTGAGCTCGCTTGCACGCAAACCGGGCCTTGGATATCATATATCTTTCAGCCCTAACTTGGTTCTCAAACATGCCTTTGAGACTCACAACCATAGTATAGGCATCCGATGACTCATATTGCTTCTGAAGCTCAGAGTTCATTGTGGCAAGCATAAGATAGCTAACATCAAGTGAGTCATTGGTATGCTTCTCATAAGCACGCCTATCAGTAGTAGTAGCATTGTCAGGCAGTTCATCAGGATACGGCTCCTCTAGCACCTATTCTTTTCTCTCTTGCTTGAGAACCATTCTCAAGTTTTGATACCAATCCATGAAGTTTGATTCAGAGAGTTTTTCTCTCTCCAAAATAGATCGCAAGTTAAAACTAGGATTTGCATGGACAGTATTATTAACCATCTACAACAGAAATAAATAAGTAAAGTTTTAGCACTATGTTCATATTAATCTTCTATTAAATAATTTTAATAAAAGATGCTCCCACTGAAATCACTTTCTCTCAGGTGATCTTCAGTAGGACAAGATCCATCTTCACTAAATCCTTAGTGTGCTGAGCATCTCCTAGGAATCCAGTAACATAGGTAGACAACTCCTTGCCAATCACATCATATGTGACTCTTGTTTGTTAGGTGGCATCGAGTGCCCCGACTCCCAACTTCTGATGCCCCGAGGCCCAAAACCGTTTTGATAGCCCTGATAAGTAAACCAATACTATGCGTGTGAAGTCCGACTTCACCTTACTGATCAAGAAAATTGACGGCACCCTGCGTAGGTAGAAACTACCAATCAACGTACAAGACCTTAATAGGTGCAGCTATTGGAAGGGCATCTAACTCTTAATTTTTAGAGGAGAACTATTCTTATCAAATTATCATATTCACCACATATGATGTGAAAGAATAGCAGGGCAAGGAAAAATATCACAGAGAACAATATAAGCTGTGAACTAGTATGGCCCATGACACAAAGATCACCATCTCCACGCCCCGTCCTTGTCCACCAGGCCATAAAGATTGAAACCTCCATGACTATGTATAAAGCTATTACACCTAACAGCTAGTAACAAATATACATGAGGATTCAAGGCACGCAGGCCGTTACACAATAATAGGACAGCCTTCAGCTAAATTAACCATGACACGCAGGTCATGAAAATAACAACCATACATCTCATGCACAAAGGGTCCATACTGTTCATATCATTCCGTGCAAAAACAAGTTAGGCGTAGAATCGTATTCTAGTGCACGGAGTGAACCAGTTTTAATTAATATTCAGTCTGCATTCACAATGGTTTTCGGGGAGCACATGTCACATCTATGAAAACGCTGTGAAAATCCCATCGGATTGATCATATCAAGCCGAATCCGAGCCATTCAAAACGACTCAATTTTCACTTTATGCGAAGAGGCAGCGGAAGCAGAGTCATGTGCGTCGAGCAAGTAGTTGTACACACCGAACACCTCCTCCTCGCTAGTTGTCAAACGTCCCCGAGCAATAAGTGGTCGTAGCCGAGCACCGCGAGAACAACGGGTTTGTCGTCGTCGGAGGTTCCATCGACCAGTGCGTCCGCGTGCGGCAGCGCCTCTAATGGTATCCACACGTTCGGGGAAGGAACGCCGTGCGGGGTGTGCTAGCACCTCACCACGCGGCTAGGGTTTCGGGCGAGCGGGAAGGGCACGGCGGCTAGGGCTTGGTGAGATCTCATCAATCACACCGTGCCACCCCAGCCCTCCCCTTTTATGAACGTGCTAGTGGGCACTAGTCAAGGCCTACTAGTACTCCAATTCCTACACGGATCCATCCACGCCGAGGGGCCCAGAGGTATCTCTCCCGTTACTGAGGAGGAGCAAATCCCATCTTGATCAATCACATCCCTACATCATGCTTTGTGGCATATCTAGTAAGTTATCTTTATAACTACCCTGTTACGGTGTAGCGGTTGATAACACCAAAATATACGACTCCACATGCTGGGATTTCATGATGTCCTCAGGTCTAAGGACCATATAAGTGTACCACTCGAGACTACACGCTGATGGCACATTGTAGGTAACAATCTCAGCAGTGCTCGGAGTAGGTCTATCTAACCACCCATGTTCTCTAACAAATGTCTATATTATTGATTTGATATCTCCATATCTATGGTATGTGAAATAATACCATCAATCAATATATGTGCTGATCAAATCATTACCGCTCCTCGTAATAATATGGACCAGGGAT
Organism: Olyra latifolia; assembly: GCA_036346145.1. Taxonomy (NCBI): domain Eukaryota; kingdom Viridiplantae; phylum Streptophyta; class Magnoliopsida; order Poales; family Poaceae; genus Olyra; species Olyra latifolia. Next base: position 27,865,062 of record CM070528.1, on the reverse strand, counting down.
CATTTAGAACAATATCACAATGACAATGTGTCTCATAACCAAATCGTATGTGATGAACAATGTCATGACACTAATTCATGAAACCAATAAGCAATGTTATCATAAGTACATGAACAAAGATGTTACACAATTATCGTATGATTACCTCTAGGGCACATTCCCTTCGGTTATAGGATTAAGAGAAAGGGAAAGGTTGATGCTGCCCAGTCTTCTTCTGGTGTTTCTCCTACCTTACCTACCTCTTGTGAGTTTTGTCCTTAGTTTCATCAGGAGTGTGAGTATTTTATAAGCACTCTTTAGAAGTTTGTTGAAGGCAAGGAGAAGCTCAATCTCATTCTTGACAACACAAAAGTTTTTCAGGTTAGATGTCTAGGTTTTGATTGGTGGGAGCATATCAAGCAACATCCTCCTAAGGTTATTTGTGCCGATGACAATGAGAAGATGATTGTTGTTTCTAATGGTCGCCCTGAGACTACAGTGTTTTGTTCTATTGGTATGGTCCAAGGGACTTCTGTCTCTAAGGTTGCTCCCCCTGCTATATCTGCTCCTAGTAGAGCGAAGTTTACTTGCACCTTTTGTCAGAAGGACGGATACTTGGTTGAGTTCTATTTTAGGCATGCCAAGTTTACTCGGCATGAGCGTGTTTGTGCTCTTAGGAGTATTCAGGGTCATCCCTAGACTTGGAGTGCTCCTAAGGCACCCACGGCTCCTAGACAGGTTCCTAGATAGTATATTCATGATTTGTTTCCTGGTTTTCGACATCTAGGACTTAGTCTTTCTAGTGCTATTTTTGGTGTTCGTCTTAGAGTCGCTCGTGGTCAGGGTTTCCATCGTCCTCAGCGTATGCCTCCTTTTATCCATGGAAGTAGATACCCACAACGTGAGTTTGGTTGTGCTTCTGGTGGTAGGAGGTTTGAGCATCAGTTTTGGGATGGTCCAGCCTTTGCACGTTGGTGGGTCAACCCACCTCTGGTGCCTAGGCATCCTACAGGTGTACCCTCTAGTTTTGTGAGGGTCCAGACGTATCGAGACGCTAGAGTTGGTTCTTCAGCTGTACTTCTTCTTGTGGCGTGGCTTAGTATTGGGTTCCTAGATTTGTTCTTACTTGCCCTAGTACTGAGTCATCATCCCCTTTGTTTCGCTGATTCAGGTGCGTCGTGCGGGGAAGGAAAAGGTTTGGATTGTAGATTTCGGTTATTGTAGCCATATGACTGGAGACTCTCATTGGTTCACTTCCCTCGTCCAAGTCCCTGATGGTGAGCAGATCACCTTTGGGGATGCTTCTTCAGGACATGTCCTTGCCAGAGGTACGATTCAGGTAAGCGATCGTTTGTTCTTAGGGATGTGGCTTTGGTGAGTAAGCTTTGGTACAATCTTCTCTCTGTTTCTTAACTTACCGATGACGGCTTTGAGGTGGTCTTTAGGCGTGATGCCTGTCAGATTCTTGGATCTTCTGGAGAGCTTGTTTGCAGGATTTCTCATTTTTGGAGACTTTTTCATGCTGATTTTTATGCTTCTTCTGTTGGCTTGCCCTAGTGTTTGATTGCCTCAGAGTTCTGTGATCTCTCCTTCTAGCATAGGAGACTTGGTCACATTAGCTTTGATCATTTGACTAGAGTCAGCAGCTGGGATCGCATTCATGGTTTGCTGAAGCTCACGATGATCAAGGATTTGGTGTGTTCTCCTTGCCGGCATGGTAAGATGGTTGCTGCTATTCACCCACCGGTCACCCTTGTGATGACTGATGCACCATGACAACTCTTGCATATGGATACTGTCAGTCCAGCTCGAATGCAGTCAGTGGGTGGCAAATTGGGTGTGCTTGTTATTGTGGATGACTTCTTTTGGTACTCCTGGGTGTTCTTCATGGTCACCAAGGAGGAGACTTTTGGCCACTTCCAGAGTTTGGTCCACAAGCTTTCTGTTGAGTTTCCTAGTACCCTTTGAGCGATTCGTAGTGATAATGGCACAGAGTTCAAGAATTCTCAGTTTGTGAGATTTTGTGATTAGTCATGTGTGGAGCACCAATTCTCTTCTCTGCACGTCGCCCTAGCAAAATGGCATTGTGGAGATGAAGAATTGAACATTAGTTGAGATGGCCAAGACGATGCTTGATGAGTATTCCACACCTAGACATTTTAGGGCCAAACCTGTCTCTACTGCCTGCCATATGGCAAATAGGGTGTTCTTAAGGCCCAAGTTGCATAGTACCTCTTTTGAGTTGAGGTATAGGTGAAATCCTAGTGTCTATCATTTTCATGTGATTGGTTGCAAGTGCTTCATTCCAAAGTCTAGCAAGCTAGACAAGTTTGAGTCTCGTTCTAGTGATGGGATCTTTCTGGGTTACTCGACTTCGTCTAGGAATTACAGGGTTTGAAGTGTTGAGGGGCATAGGATCATAGAGACTTGTGAGGTCACTTTTGATGAGTCCAGTCCAGGTACTAGGACAGACATCTCAGGTTCTGATCTTTTCTCTGAGCCTATCTTTGTTGATGAGAGGATTTTGGAAGATGATGATTCTCTACCTGATTCTGATCCTTCTCCACCTGAGGTGTCTCCCGCTTCTTACTCTGTTCCTCAGGTGGAGCCTATACCTTCAACTTCTTCTCAACTCTCACTTGTTGCTTCCTCTGTTGAGGTCTCACCTTTAGATCCTCCTATGCCTAGTGGCTCTGTTCCTACCTCAGGTAGAGGCCACGACTGCTTCTACAGCTCCTCGCCATATTCAGCAGCGCCATCTACCTGATTTGATAATTGGCAATCCGCCTAAGTGTTTGGTCACTCGCTCAACGGCGGGTCTCTCTCACTTCTGTCACTCAGCTGCTTTTGTTGCTTCTTTGGAACCTTCAGATATCACTCACGCCTTGTCTAATGCATTGTGGGTGAATGCCATGCACGAGGAGCTTGAGAACTTCAAGAGAAATAAGGTCTGGCGTCTTGTGGAGCGCCCAGCTGGCCACAATGTAATTGGCACAAAGTGGGTGTTCAAGAACAAGCAAAGTGAGGATAAAATAGTCATAAGGAATAAGGCCTAGTTAGTAGCTCAGGTGTTCACTCAGGTTGAGGGGTTCGACTATGATGAGACTTATGCCTCGGTAGCTCGACACGAGGCTATTAAGATTCTCCTTGCTTTTGCTGCATCCAAATGCTTCAAGCTTTATCAAATGAATGTCAAGAGTGCTTTTCTCAATAGGGTTATTGAGGAGAAGGTCTATGTGAGACAGCCTCCAGGTTTTGAGGACCCTAGATTCCCGGACCATGTCTGTAGGCTCTCTAAAACTTTGTATGGACTGAAGTAGGCTCATATGGCTTGGTATGAGCGGCTAAAGTCCTATTTGTTTTGGCATGGTTTTGAGATGGGTAAGGTAGATAGGACCTTGTTCACTCGATGAGTTGGACTAGACTTTCTCCTTGTCCAGATCTATGTTGATGATATTATCTTTGGTGGCTCCTCCCATGCTCTTGTCTCAGAGTTTTCATATGTCATGAGCTCAGAGTAGATGAGCATGATGGGTGAGTTGAGCTTCTTCCTTGGTTTCCACATCAAGTAATCTCCTGAGGACATCTTTCTTCATCAATCCAAGTACACTCGAGATCTCCTTAAGCAGCTTGCCATGTCTAATGGTAAGCCTATCCAGACTCCGATGGCTACCACCACTATTCTTAAGTCCGATGTGAATGGTGAGCCAGTTGATCAGAAGGAGTAACGGAGCATGATTGGTTCCATCTTGTACCTCACTTCCTCTAGACCGGACATATATTTTGCTGTGTGCCTGTGTGCTCAATTCCAGGCCTCACCACTCGTTTCTCACCTCCAGGCGGTGAAATGCATTTTTCACTACCTCAAAGCTACCTCCGACTTTGGGATATGGTACTCTTCCTCCTCATGTCTATCTCTCCAACCCTTCTCCGATGCAGACTTTGCTGGCTGTAGGATAGATAGGAAGAGCACTTCTGGCACTTGCCAATTTTATGGCACTTCTCTTGTTTCTTGGTGCTTGAGGAAGTAGTCCAGTGTTGCTCAGTCCACAGCTGAGGCAGAGTACGTTGCTGCAGCTAGTTGTTGTAGTCAAGTGCTTTGGATATGCTCGACCTTGCGGGACTATGGGTTGACTTTATATAGTATTTCTCTCTTTTGTGATAACACTTCTGCAATCAACATAACCAAAAACCCTATGCATCATTTCAGACCATGCACATTAATATCCGCTTTCACTTCCTTCAAGATCATGTGGAGAAGGGTGACATTGTGCTGCACTTGTGGAGAGTAACTACCAACTGGCTGATATCTTCACTAAGCCTTTAAAAGTGGTTCTAAGGGGAGAGCTTGGGTTAGGAAGCCCTTTGGACATATCTTGATGGGGAGCTAGTTTATCTCCTACTAAATTATTTTGAAATACCGAACCCGGTGACTAGAGGGGGGTGAATATAGGAGCCAAATAAATTTTCTCGCAAGGAGATGAATGATACTCCTTACCCAACGCGCCTCAAAGATAACAACCCACAAGAAAAGCCCAGAGAGGTTCTTTCTTTGTTCAAGATCTTGGGAGAAGAGATCAATCTATGATCATGCTCATGGGTGTCTTCGTGATAAAAAAGATCCTATAATGATATCCCATGAAGAGGTATGAAGATTGACCCCAAAACTCCTAAGAACAAGAATACTCAACAGCTATACGTACCCCTAGTTGCACAGGTGAGAAACCATGCTGGAATGAGGGGAATTTCAAAAAAATATTCCTGGTTGTTGTGTGTTCAAACAAAAGAAATTTCAGTCCAAAGTGGTTGCACTTAATACAAAACACCCCCACCTAATAAAGGTGCTTTAGGAAAAGCGGGCAGGAATATTTCAGCTAAAATCAATTCTGATCATAGGAGTGGTAGCTAGCATTCTTGGGCTCCAAAAATTATGGAAATTTTTCTCCCTACTTCATAATAAGTCATGAAGCCTCTAGCCAAGTTTCAGATCAAAAATCCTCATAGAAAAATCAGGAAAATTCTTGAGACAGGAATTGCCTGGAACTCGTGCACAGAATGTTTGGGGCTCGGTCTTCACCTCATGGCTCTCAAACGAAGAATCCAGATGACTCCAAACTTTTGAGCAGAAGTCTCTTGGACAAATCCAGTAGATCGAAACACAGTCCTCTCAGGGACTCCTGAAGAAACCTCAACCATCTGGCCATCCTCACCAGCAGTGACAATTCTGGCAGGGTGGCGCTTGATGTGCTCATTCCAGTCAAAGCCTAGACCTCTACGTTTGGTAATTTTTGACTTATCCAAGATCAAATTGAGCTTCTTCTTGCCACCAACAAACTTCTCCAGAGTGCTCACAAGGTACTCACACTTTTGATGAAGCTAGGGCACAAGTCACAAGCAGCAGGAGGTAAGACACCAGAAGAATCTTGATCATCTAACTTGTCCTTACCCAGAGCCCTGCGACAGCTCTCAGTCAACATATCCACCTCTTTTCTAAGAGCAACACAAGAAAGGCACTCAGCATTCTTGATTTGAGCTAGCTGACCTTCAAACCTCTTGCTAAGATTCTTATAGACTTTATCCATTTCCCCTTCCAATTCATCACAACGAACACAGGTAGAGCTAGCAAGCAGGATGTTATTCATCTCAGCAATTTTATTTTTCATGTTTAAATTTTCCAATTTAAAAGTGAGACATTCTTCATAGGTAGAAGCTAAGTGAAAGCTACAGTCCTCATTTGAACTGACAGGGTCCTTAAGTGCTCCAAGATCTCAGTAGCTCTCATCTGAGCTAACTAGGTCCTTAGGTGTGTCATGTGAAAGGTGTGCAATAGGATCAGGACAAGCAAACAACAGTGTAGAGGAATCAATCATACTAGCTGTCATGAGGCTAGGAGCAGAAGTAGCAACAACAAGAGCATCTCTAGTCTGATCTAGTTCAAGCATCACACTAGCATGTCTCCCCCTAAGTGACTCAAGCTCAGTAAACACACTATCATGCATGGTCCTTAGTTCATTCAATTTCTGCACAAGCTTATCACATTCTTTCTAACCATCAGAATCTATCTGCTAGGGAGGCACACAGCAATTCAAATTCTCCAAGTTCTGGGTCAAACAAGCTACTTCCTCCCCCAGTTCCCTACACCTAGCTCTAGACTTGGCATGGAATCTACCTAGCGTCAGAAAAGCATCATTTAGCTCCTCGTAGGTTGGTACCTCGGTGTCAGAGTCGGTGTAGAGATTGGAGTCGCTGGCTCCATCCTCGTCGACCATGAAGCACATGTCGGCGTAGCCATTATCGTCGTCGTCGTTCTTGGGCTTCTGGTCGTCACCTCCATCATCGCTCCAAGTCTCCTCCGAGTCTGAGATGTTGGCCTCATCCAAGGTAGCCAACACCTTTTGGAAGAGTCTCCGTCCCTTGGAGAACTTGGGCTTCTTGTCACCTCCAGGCACCGGCTTCTCATTGCGGTTCTTGTTAATGTAGTGGTTCTTGTCCGACGCCGTGTAGTCATTCTTGCCTTTCTGCAGCCTAGGGCAGTTGGCCCGAATATGGTTGGGGCCACCACATTCAAAGCACTTGATCGACCTCTTTTCCTCTTATTCACTCTCTTGTAGGCTTGGCTGAATTTTCTGGCAAGTAGGGCTAACTGATCCTCAGACACTCCATCTAACCTCTCATCAGGCATCTCACACAAAGCAGAAAGAGAGAAACTAGTAACAAACTCCAAAGAACTTGAGGAACACCGCAAAGAAGGATCGGTAACCAAAGTTGTAGAAACTAGACTAGGCTCACAGGATAAATGCTCAAGCTCGTACGTCTTGAGGTTCGAATATAGCCCATCTAAGGTCAAAGTAGTAAGATTCGCAACCTACCGGATCGTGGTCACCTTCACACCCCAAATCTTCAAATCCAAGGCAGACAAGAAGTGGCGAGCATTCTCAGAGTCGGTGTTGGTGGTGCCAACCAACCTAAGATTGCTGAGGATCTTGGTGAACCGATTGAAACAGGCATCCAATGATTCACCAGCCTTCTGCACAAAGCGATTGTATTCCCTCTTGTATTGGTCCTGCCTCATAGTCTTCATCTGGGCCATCCCCTTATGGTAAGCAACGAGGGTAGTCCAAATCTCGTGAGCGGACTTGATATTAGCAATCCTCTCATATTCATTCCGACTAAGCCCCGGGATGATCATATTGTGGGCTTTAGCATTCAACTCCACCGAAGCCTGGTTGGTCACGTTAATCTCACTGTCATGAGGCACAACAAAGGGGTCTTCGACATTGAGCCATATAGAGTATCCCTGTGCCATGATGTAAGATTCCATACGCGCCTTCCAAAATAGAAAATCCAAGTACTTGTCATCCGCCATGGTTCAAAACAGAAACAAGGAAAGGCTCAAAGATCGGTGAAGATCAAGAAAAGAGCGCAACCTTGCTCTAATACCGGTTGAAATGCTGAACCTGGTGACTAGAGGGGGTGAATAGGAGCCAAATAAATTTTCTTGCAAGGAGATGAATGATGCTCTTCACCCAACGCGCCTCAAAGATGACAACCCGCAAGAAAAGCCCATAGAGGTTCTTCTTTGTTCAAGATCATGGGAGAAGAGATCCATCTACGATCATGCTCATGGGTTCTTTGTGATAAAAAAGATCCTATGATGATATCCTATGAAGAGGCATGAAGATTGACCCCAAAACTCCCGAGAACAAGAACACTCAACATCTATATGTACCCCTAGTTGCACAGGTGATAAACCGTGCTAGAATGAGGGGAATTTCAAACCATATTCCTGGTTGTTGAATGCTCAAAAAAAAATCTCAGTCCAAAGTGGTTGCAATTAAGACAAAACACCCCACCTAATAAAGGTGCTCTAGGAAAGGCGGGCAGGAATATTCCAGCAGAAATCAATTCTGATCATAGGAGTGGTTGCTGGCTTTCTTGGGCTCTAAAAATTATGAGAATTGTTCTCCATATTTCATAATGAATCATCAAGCCTCCAGCCAAGTTTCAGATCAAAACTCCTCACAGAAAAATCAGGAAAGTTCTTGAGACAGGAACTATCTGGAACTCACGCATAGAATGTTTGCGGCTCTTGTATTCACCTCATGACTCCCAAACAAAGAATCCAGATGACTCTAAACTTTTTCTACAGGTAGATATTGAAGTCATGGACCTTCTCCCACAGGAATTACTCAAAAAGTTTTTCTCTTGATATTTCTAAAATTCCTAAACTACATACTGCGCGAGAGAATGTTTCTGGACAGGATTGCAATTAGTTGAACAACTTGATCTCTAGCCTTTCCTAGATTGCAAGAAATGTTTCAAACCATATGTGCAACCTCAAGATATCATAGATCAGCAGCAAATAGAAGGAGGTGAGGCAATTAAACTAGTTGCAACCAAAAGCAAGAAAGAAACTAGATCAAACACATGAATAACACATGAACAAAGTCATGATTTGAGTAACTAGTTTGTATTGCTTGAGAGGGTTTGTTCACAGCCACGCCTAGGTGGGAAAAGCTCATAAGAGAGCAAAATACAAGCCACAAAACCTCAGCTCAAGACTTGATGGAGACAGCCCCCTCCACCCCTTCTTTTATAGGACCACCAGGTGAACCACAACCATTGATTTCTTGTCTCAACCCTAAGCAACCAAATCAAGGGTTTGGATTCACCCACTCAACCAGCCACTTACATAGGCCTGGACTAGTCACACACAGCCCAACATGGGCCAAATATGCCATAGATGGGTTTTACACAAAACCCGATCAACCTGATGCAACGGGCCTTTATCTACCGGATTTGACTGCTCCGTTTTCATGCCTTCAGGCCTCCAACCCGAACCGAAATCTTTGAGCCACCTCAAGTCCTTCTCCATGGCATCCTCATGAGCTCCAAGCTTGAGCCGATCTGTTCCACAACATCATCATCGTTCTGGACCTCGATCCACCCGATCTAGTCCCGGTACCGTCGCCGACCACGGCTACCTCCAAGCCTACGCACACAAGGACCAAACCATTTTTCATAAGCAAAAATATTTTCTTACCTTTGTTTCCTACATGTTAGTCCAATTTCATCATGAATTCAAACATATATGACTACATGCCCATGTTCCCACTCGAACCGACACCGAATCCAGTGCTTCCCTCAGCACAGCAGAATAAAGATGTAACTTTTAAAAATACTTTCCTTGTTCAAATGAAAAAAGTCATAACACAAAAAAGATGCATCTCGAAATTCTCTACAAAATTCGTATATAACATCTTTTCATCCGAGCTAAGGAAGACTCTCAAAAGTGTAAAATACTCTGTCCTACCACAAATGGCCGAACCGGCTCAAATTAATCTCAAAAACAAACTCTTCAACCAAATCAATTCAAGTCACATATACTCACCACAACATAAAGACCTCCACTTGGTCTCACATATTTTGACATATTTTGAGTGAAACTCTAGGCCTGCAAGTTCCCTCTCTAGTTCAGTCCCGTGTTTATTAGCATCGCATTTAATTCGCACTACTACATAAACGCGCAAAAATACCGACGGAACAGTACCGGGTAGATTTAAAACGGTACTAGAGTGAGCAACAGTACCGGTTCGTAATTTTTTTTAGCTACAGTACTGGTCGTGGCTCCCTCTAGTACCGGTTTGTAACACGAATCGGTACTGGAGAGCCCTCTGGCAGGCCAGCTGGCATGGGACTCATTAGTACGGGTTAGTTTTACGAACTGGTACTGGAAGGGGGCTCTCCAGTACCGGCCGTACTGAAGCCTCATTTCAGAACAGCTCAAAGGAATGCATATTCTATTAATATCAGAACGCGTGAGTTGGTGGGTTGGTTAGAAGGCTGAGGTGGGAGTCACGAGGTGCCAAGGTCGAATCCCACATGCCACATATTTTGTTTTGGGCTAGCAGTACCGGTTCCTCAACCGGTACTGGAGGCCTTGATCTTCAGTACCGATTGCGCTGTATCGGTAAAAAAAACCGGTACAGCAGGGGGTTTGGAACCGGTACTGCTGCCCCGTTCTCTGGTAGTGTCGTGTGACCCAGAAACAACAGCCAACTTTCACCAAATATTTCTACTAGCTGTAAGTACGTGGTTTTAATTATTGATGTCTTTATATTACTTTGAGAAAATTGATTATGTTGTGAGATGGTTATGTGGTACTCCCTCCGTTGGGATTTATAGGGCGTATTAGATATGGGCCCCAAGACTAAGGGCAATAGTCAAGTTACAAATTTATCCTTGAACTTAATTGGTGGAGGAGACAATTAATGCTTCAAATGAACTTAATCACATGCATGCTTTAAATGAGGGTATTATAGGAAAGATCTCACTAAAATAACATTGGAAATTATGTGCGCCCTATATTAAACAACAAATCCAAATCTCTAATACGCCCTATAAATCCCAACGGAGGGAGTAACAATCTCCTACTAAATTATTTTGAGTGAGACTTTAGGCCTGCAAGTTCCCTCTCCAGTTCAGTCAATAATTCCCGTGTTTATTAGTATCGCATTTAATTCGTGTGACCAAGAAACAACAGCCAACTTCCACCAAATATTTCTGCTAGCTGTAAGTACGTGGTTTTAATTATTGATGTCTTTATATTACTTTGAGAAAATTGATTATGTTGGGAGATGGTTATGTGGTACTCCCTCCGGTCACAAATAATTGGCGTTTGAGATACGTGCCAGTCAAAGTTTTAAAACTTGAGTCACGAATATCCTTTTAAATAATTAGATTGTGCACATAAAAATTATCACTACCAGGGAACCGGCTACTACAACCGGTTCGAAACAGGTTTTAGAACCGGTTTTGGAACCGGTTGTAGGCAACCGCGAGTGATACCCTCCGGGTAACACTCGCGGTTCCCTAACCGGTTGTGGTACGACACCACAAGCGGTTCGAACGCTCTCGACAGCTGGTGGAGGCGCCACATGGTGCTCTCTACAAGCGGTTCAGACTGAACCGCCAGGAGACCCTCTCACCACCAGCGAGGAGGCGCCCGTGTGCCATCTCCAAGCGGTTGGACTTACGAACCGCTTGGAGAGCCTCGAGGCGCATCCTCGCCCGTGTGCCCTCTCCACAAGCGGTTGGACATACGAACCGCCAGGAGAGCCTCAGAGGCGCAAGGGAGCGCCACGTGTGGCCTCTCACAAGCGGTTGGAGTTACCAACCGCTTGGAGAGGCCGAGCGTAAATTATATTCAATATAGAATATGTTCTGAGGGGGTTTTCAATATGAAGTTTGACAATAAAATTAAATACAACTACAATATTTTTTCACAATTAAAAATATAATATGATGTGTACTCGATCATTCACACAACCACAATTAAATTCATTTACACAATAATCTGAATGAATTAAAAATATGTACATACATGAAATAAGGAGCACATGCATCGATCAAAGCAATGTTTATACATTTCAAGAGTACAAGGGTGAATCTTGAGGTCATTTGTTGCTGCATCGCTATGTGTGGCCTTCGATGATTCCGATATTTCACCTGCCCTAGAGAAGGACAATCTCTCCATCCTTTGTGTGGAACTCGCCTTTGGTTGATATAATCTCGCCGACAATGAAGCCGATAAGTTGTTCTTGAATTGCTGCAACCCGGTGAGGCGGATCACACCTTGCACATCGAGGTAAGGCTGCCAAAATAGGAAATAAATAAATCTATGAACACGTAAATTGTAAGTACTAAGAAATTGAGATGCATCATTAATTTCGATGCATCATTACTTTGGTATTTTTGACATACACGCACCTCGTCGTCTATTTTGGGCACATCACCGTGGCAAAGATTTTGCATGTAGTGGCACACATAATAGCCACATAAGTTGTTTCCACCGCTTGTTGTATAACCTATGATGAAATTTAAAAAGAATACAACTATTGAGATGAAAAACTATCAATAAAGAATATGAATTAATTAGTATGCTTTATTACGCACTCGAAAGTGCTTAATTGAACTGTGAATTCGTTCTTGAAAGCTCCTTTATGCTTCTTTCGGAACTTTGCGAATGCCCTGTGATGCGTTAATACATGAATAGTAATTATTAGAGTTTGAATTAATTAAATAGCTAGGTATTTCAATAGAATAAGGAAACCATCTTATAAAATAATATATATCATACCGATTTAGCGCCAATGATATATTGATATTTTTCCTGTGGTTTCCTTTTGAGTCTTGAACAATGATCTTGCTATTATCAAGCATGATAACAAGAAGGACCCAGTGAAACCTATTAATATATTCAACATATATATGTAATTAGTCATATTATGTATGCTTTAAAAAGCTAGGAATGAGAGGTTGTGAGGAACGGATATATACGTATTCGGTTGAAGGGCAAAAGTATGTATGGTTTGTAGTCTTGTGCTAAGAGTGCATCCAGAATGTACTCGTCAACAACCTTTGGGTCAGATCCGATGTGACCTCGTTGACAATCTCGGGTCTATGAAGCCGATGTTGAAGTCACCCGTCTTCTCAATCGTTGTATCTCCATTCTACATAGAAATGGAAAAACTATTAGAGTTGCAACTTTCTGGTACGAGGAAGCACATGGTAAACTTATTAGCCTGACACTTACAGACACCAGCAGCTCATGAGAGACACGTTGACAGCGTCCTGATGGTAAAACTGGTAGAAGTCTTCGAATTCTAGCCATATTTGGTTGTCCCCGCGATAGAAATGTTCGTTTGTGATACGGAGGGGGAACATATTTCTTTCTTGAGCGGACTCTACCATGTACCATTCATGAAATTGCCGCATCTTGGTTGGTAAATCCTTTATGGTTTTAGGGTTAACCAACTCCCGGCCCAACTTATATTGCCATCTCACTTCTGCCATTGGGATATCATCTGTTAATCCAAGAGCTTCAGCTGCAGAACCGAGGTTTGCCTCTTTCATGAATTGTTCAAGTTGTTCTTGCTCTTTCTTCTTCTTTGCTGCCTCTGCCTTAGCCCGTTTAGACTTCTGTGTAGCCTTTACTATTGTCCGGTCGTGGTCTGACGTCGTAGGCAGTGGCGCTGCATGGGATGTCGCGAAGTGTTTTGAAGCTTTTCGGTCAATTGCTTGCTTCGGCTATTGCACCTTAGGTGCGAAGTGTGCACAACTTCTGCAAAGAACAACTTTGCTTGTCTCCTCGTCCGTCATATCATATGCCCTTTTTGAAGGTTCCTTTGACCTTGTTGATCGGCTGGGTGGCCCTTCGGGGAGGAGGATGGCTCCTTCTTATTTGAAGCTTTTTCGCGGAGGAGATGGTGGAGGCGTGCTTTTCCTTGGGGGTTCGTTTTTGTTGGAGGTTTGGTGGAGTTGGGCTTCTGCGTGGAGCGGTGGTGGAGCAGAGTACTCAGACATGGCGGCGAGGCATTGCGTGGAGGTGACATTGGAGGAGGCATGGTTTGTCGTTAGGAGGAGGCGAGCTTCCTCCGGTGGCTCAATTGCTCGATGTCTCGCGGTGGAGATGACACCTCCACGCCATCTGCAAACATGATGTCTTGTTTTTGCCAGAGGATGATACCGTGGAGGGCCTGTCCAAGCTTGGCCACCTCATCGCCTCCAGCAATATCGAGCATAAGATCTTCAAACCGCTTAACACCTCCTCCACGGCGACTTTCGAGTAACAGGGGTATCTCGTTGTAATGAAATGTCCGCCCGGCTCTCATCGGGAACGCCATGCCGTAAGCCACCTTTATGGAGAGGTTTCGCGCCGACATGTAGCTCACATCGGGCGGCGAACCTTGATGTCGCCCATCGAAAATGGCCGAGGTCATCCCCATCAGTGCCGCGGTGGACGACACATTGCTCCGCCGCCATGTGAGGCTCTCTGGGTGATCATGGCATCCGCGATTGCTCGGACTGTTCCTCGAAGCTTGCCGAGGGCTATCTGCACTTGTTGAGCAACTATGTCGCCGATGCTAGCCTCGGGTAGCTCTTAGCTCCCTTTCCAATTGGCTGTATTTGTATAGCTCTCTGGTTTTGCTTCTTGCTCGCCTCTGACGTTTGGGAATCCTTTCCGAATCCGTGCTTCCATGGCGCCGACGAACCAATACCTCTTGTCCGTCCCGGTGCTCCGGGTTTTGAGGGCATGTGTCACCGTCATTCTCCCTATCTCGTCACTAAGGAACTCGACCGAGATCTGTTGAACGGCTTGTACAATCCTTTGCCCAACATCCTCGCACTCGGTGCCATCACCAAGTCGCCATCATCTGCAAGGGCCCCCGTGAGTTATGAACCAATTTCGCAGCGAAATTCGGTCAGCGAGAGCGGTGGTGCATCCTTGGCCAATAATTCTTCCTCCCGCTTCTCCCATTTCGGTATAGCCTTGATGTAACCACCGGTGCCGAGATGGTGGTGGTACTTCTTCTTCGTGCATTTATCTTGTTCTTTTGGCTCGGCTTGGCCTTGAGTCGACAAATTGTATTCCTCAAACGCTTCCCGCTGATCGGCCACTTAGGAAATAGATTGAAGTCGCCTTTCACCTTTTCGCACATACTTGGCATTTAGAGAAGTCTTCCAAGACTGAAATACTGATTGCCATCTTTTTCAAAGTGTATTTCTTTACTTTGTCTTCGAACCCTTGAATTTGAAATTGTCCTTAATATCTCATCCACAAGAGCTCCTTGGTAGCTTGAGGGACTTCAGCCTATTTCTGGATGCTAATTGGGACGTGGTCCCTTACATGGAAACCACAAGCGTTGTTGAATGGCCCAATTGCTGAAAGAGGGGCAATCGGCATCCCGTCGGAATTAACATCGGTAAATACATGCTTTGCCGACGGCTTCTTGTTAGGTCCTCGCTTCGATTGGTTGCTCGATGTACCCTGCTTAAATTACAGAAAAATATGAGTGTGTTTAGATTGCTCGAAAGGCGGCGTGTACCAGGGCATTATTGTGGCATTACCTCGCTGGCCCCGGTGTCCACGGCATCACCGAACACAAGGTAGTAGCATTACCGTCGCCTTGGTTCACAAATTTCATCGCCAGTAGCGTTAGAGCGCCACCTTCATCGTATTCTCTCGATGCTACCCTCTGCGATTGAGTCGAGGATGAACCGATTCTCATCGAAAATATCGTTGGCATTGCTGGTTGCTCCATCTATATATCATAATTGCGAAACAATGTTAAGAACCGATCGCAACTTGTGCACATGATAAAAGAAAGCATAGACAGATGAACTGATCGCAACTTGTGCAGATGAACTGATCGCAACTTTGCGGATCAAAGCCACTAATCTCTCATCCAAGCCATGCCGATTCGTGTGAAATTTGATGGTTTTTTTCGTTAGAGATACTACTGCGGTTCTTAAAACTTACGTGATGTCTATTGACACGGTTTTTGAAATACAACTTTGATCACTAATTATATTTGTACTTTTTGGATAAACGGCATAAAATATGATATTATAGAAGTGCTTCTAAACTAATCTATATGTATGGTCCAAAGTGCTCCCTATCTCTCTAGCTCCTCTCTATCTCTCCTCTCTCTCTAGGTCTCTCCCTATCTCTCTCTAGCTCCCTCCCTATCTCTCCCTAGCTCTCTCTAGCTCTCTCCCTATCTCTCTCTAGCTCTCTCTCTCTAGCTCCTCTCTATCTCTCCCTCTCTCTCTAGGTCTCTCCCTATCTCTCTCTAGCTCCCTCCCTATCTCTCTCTAGCTCTCTCTCTCTAGCTCCCTCCCCATCTCTCCCTAGCTCCCTCCCTATCTCTCCCTAGCTCTCTCTCTCTAGCTCCCTCCCTATCTCTCTCTAGCTCTCTCTCTAGCTCCCTCCCTATCTCTCCCTAGCTCTCTCTCTAGCTCCCTCCCTATCTCTCCCTAGCTCTCTCTCTCTAGCTCCCTCCCTATCTCTCTAGCTCTCTCTCTCTAGCTCCCTCCCTATCTCTCCCTAGCTCTCTCTCTCTAGCTCCCTCCCTATCTCTCCCTAGCTCTCTCTCTCTCTCTAGCTCCCTCCCTATCTCTCTAGCTCTCTCTCTAGCTCCCTCCCTATCTCTCCCTAGCTCTCTCTCTCTCTAGCTCCCTCCCTATCTCTCCCTAGCTCTCTCTCTCTCTAGCTCCCTCCCTATCTCTCCCTATCTCTCTCGGCCCGCTGGGACGATTCATCGAACACCCTGTGCACACATGAAACAGAGGCAGAGTGCGTCGTGGGCGTGGCAACCTAGGTCCTCCCGGGATTGGGGCGCGGGCCTTGTCGAGAGAGGTCGACGGCGCGTGGAGGTCCGACGGTGAGGCGACGACGCAGCAGCACAAGACGGCGGTGGCGAGGCGCTCGACGAGAGGCAAGACGGCGGTGAAGAAGAGGCGAGCGCGACGTGGGATCTCGACGGAGAGATGCGGCGACGAGGGCGCCAAGACGGTGGAGGAGGCGCCGAGCGCGCGCTGGGGCTCGACGGAGATACTGGCGGAGCGACAGAGCAAAGGCAACATGACGGCTCGGGACTTAGAAAAATTTTGGGGAGATGTAAGCGAGAGGAAGACGAGCTGAAATATATAGGATAGACCCTCTAGAAGCGGTTCAGAAACGAACCCCTTGTAAGGGCCCTCTACAAGCGGTTTGTAGTCCGAACCCTTTGTAGAGGTCACTTTACAAGGGGTTAAATATCTAACCGCTTGTAAAGGGGCTATCCGGATTGTCCTGCGTGCCCTGTTTGGTGGTTTTCTACAAGGGGTTCAGATTACGAACCGCTAGGAGGTTGTTTCTACAAGGGGTTCAGTATTCTAACCGCTTGTAGAGGGGTGGAGAATGTCTTGCGCGCTCTGTTTGTCGCCTTCTACAAGGGGTTCAGATATTTAACCGCTTAGAGATTCCTTCTATAGGGTTAAGTAATACAAACCGCTTGTAGAGGTTACCTTCTCCAAGGGGTTTGTATTACTTAACCGCTTCTAGAGGGCTTTTCTCCTTTTTATTTAACTGACTATTGAGATGTTTAAAATTTCAAGATTGCATTTCATATTTCAAGATAATGTTTAAATTTTCAAGATTTGTGTTTCATATTTTTTACAAATGTTTAAAATTTCAAGAATTGTGTTTCATATTTTTAAAAATGTTTAAAATTTCAAGAATTGAGTTTCATATTTTTAAAAATGTTTAAAATTTCAAGAATTGTGTTTCATATTTTTGTAAAAATGTTTAAAATTTCAAGAATTGTGTTTCATATTTTTAAAAATGTTTAAAATTTCAAGAATTGTGTTTCATATTTTTTAAAATGTTTAAAATTTCAAGAATTGTGTTTCATATTTTTAAAAATGTTTAAAATTTCAAAGTGCTTGTGTTTCATATTTCATTATAATGTATAAAATTTCGTGGCTTAATTTCTATAT
The DNA here is from genome assembly GCA_036346145.1 of Olyra latifolia. NCBI lineage: Eukaryota > Viridiplantae > Streptophyta > Magnoliopsida > Poales > Poaceae > Olyra > Olyra latifolia. The sequence goes on along the minus strand of CM070528.1, from coordinate 27,847,761 downwards.
ATATGCTTCAAATATACAAGTTTCATACAGAGCACATCTTAACTAGTAACATACTTTGTCTTTACAAGTGTGCCTTCGTTATGATCATGGCGATATATTTGAGCATCGACATCTGTGTCATTCAGACACTTATGTCGACATCCACCGCAAAAGGAGGAGCTCGTCGAATCGACTATACTCTTCCTCGTCTCAGGACGCCCTCAACTCCGACAATCCTTCGCTTGCCTTGAAGTACCACGTGTCGCTTTGGCTTATCCTTCGCTTCTTAGGTTTGGTTGACATGTCCATTACGAGAAGACTTGTTCGACATCATTGGCGAGAACGAATGGTTCGCGCCTATAGCCTACTTGTGTGAGGTCTACGGTTGTCATGCCATATTTGTCGATCTTCACGCCGCTTGAACTCAGTTTAACCCATTGGCACTTGAATAGAGGACCTTCAAAGGTCCATAGTCAAGCTCCCATATCTCTTCTATGAAACCATAATATGTGTCCACCTTGCGGTGTTGTCCGCATGGCGTCTATACGGACGCCATTGCTCGTTCGTGCTCATCTTATCCTCGATTTCGTAAAATGTGTAACCATTTATCTCGCACTTTGAATGTCACGATTTCACTAGATGGTCCCCGAGCCAGCGCTGTAACTGCTCATTGTCGACCTTTCGAAAGGATGTAGTTTTGTAACCAAGTGCCGAATGAATCCATGTGCCTCGGTGTTATCCAATCCTCGACCTTCCAGGAATTCGCGGCATAGAATACTCTTGTGTCAAGGACATAAGGGCCACTACAGAGATTGTTTCGTAACGTGAAATGTGCTTGTTTAAAAGTAAGAAGATCTTTGTATGCAAGTGCTTTCGACCTAGTGTCCCTTTCCCCGAGCCTCCCTCATGGCGTGATATAGGGACACCAATCGGATTTAGATCATTAATGTAATCCACACGTAACTCAATCACCTCCTCTCGTGCCATACCCTCGGCTATGCATCCTTCCCGACGAGATCGGTTACGGACATACCTCTTTAGGACACTCATGTACCTCTCGAAGGAAACATGTTGTGTAGAAACACGGTCCGAGAATACCTATCTCCTTGACAATGTGAACTGTGAGATGAACCATAATATCAAAGAATGCAGGAGGAAAGATCATCTCAAGGCTAACCACACTTTGTACCACGCCATCTCAGTAGCTTACTTAGTTTATCCGATCAATAACCTTTTGCGAAACCGCATTGAAAAAGGAACACAGCTTTGTGATTGTCCCCGGACCCATTCGGGCAAAATACCTCTCACGACCATTGGGAGCAACTGTGTCATCAACACAAGACGGTCATGGATTTCGTGGACGATTTTATTCTCTTTCATGTTTATGAGTCTCTTTACATTCGAGGAGTATCCGGAAGGACCTTCACACTGCTCAAGCACTCTATCATGCTTTTTTCTCTTCTTTGCTTAGAGTGTAGCTCGCAGGATGTAGATAATGTTGTCCTTTGCTGTCTTTTTCGGATGTAGATCGTTCCTCGGCCCAAATGTTTTAGATCCCTCCGACCTTGCAGTGTATCTTTCGATTTGCCGTACATATCTAAGTATCCTAACAGTTCACGCAAACATTCTTCGTGATGTGCATGAAGTCAAGTGAGTGACGGACCTCCAAAACTTCCCAATAAGGCAAGTCCCAAAATATTGACTTCTTCTTCCACATGGGTGCTTGACCTTCCTCATTCGGTATAGATTTTCTCCCGTGACCCTTTCCAAAAACTACTTTCAGATCCTTGACCATAGCAAACACACGCGCCCACTTCGATGCTCAGCTTAGCACGAAGGTCCGGTTTCCGTTGAAATTCCTGCCTCTCTTCCAAGAACGGATGCCTTGTAAGAAGAAACCCACGGTGGCCCATGTACACAACCTTCCGAGAGTTTTTGAGGTACATGCTGTCCGTTTCATCTAAGCGAAGGCACGCAGCTCTATATCCTTTATAGTTAGGCCGACAGTTACCAAGCGCAGCCGCCATTGATGGTAACAAACAACAATGCACGAGGGTGAAATATTGTCTTTGTGCTCATCCCATACCCGTACACCATCTTCCCACAATGTTACGAGATCTTCAACCAATGGTTTCAGATAGACATCGATGTCGCTCCCGGTTGCTTGGGCCCTTGGATCAACAACGGCATCAATATGTACTTCCGCTTCATGCACAACCAAGGAGGAATGTTATAGATACATAGTGTAACAGGCCAAGTGCTATGGCTATCGCTCAACTCGCCGAACGGATTCATACCATCCGTACTCAACCCAAACCTTATGTTTTCGCCTCATCCGCAAAGTGCGGGTATGTTCGATCGACTTTCCTCCTTGGGAGCCATCGCCAGATGTCTAAGCATCCCGTCGTCCTTACGCTCTTCTTTGTGCCAACGCATCATCGGGCATGCGCTTTGTTAGCAAACAGATGCTTCAATCGGGGATGACAGGAAATACCACACCACCTTAGCGGAGGTCTCTTCTTCATACGCCCCCATCTATTTCACTGGTCGCCACGCTTCATCTTGTAACGCGATTCTTTGCACACCGGACAAACATCAAAATCCTCGACTCATTGCGATACAGATACAATCGTTAGGACATGCGTGTATCTTCAGACTTCTAATCCCAAAGGACATACGACTTGCTTGGCTTCATATGTAGATTCAGCAGAGTGTTATCTTCCGGAAGCAACTTCTTTATGAGTGATAACAACTCATCGAATCCCTTATCCGAGACACCATTCGTGGCCTTCCATTGCATTAGTTCCATGTGGTGCGCAGCTTTTTGTGGCCCCGCCTACGCTTTGGGTACAAAGGAGTCCTGTGGTCCTCTAACATGCGTTGGAACTTGTCGAATTGTCTTTCATCTGTGTAGTCTCCTCTCCGCCACGCAAGCATCCGTCCACTCATCATCACCAAACTCTCCGAGTGTATCTTCCACGTAACAAGATTGTTCGGCGCCCGATACTGCTCAATCCTCTTCTTCTTCCTCGTCGTCTTCATCATCTACCCGCTAATCCTCAACTTCGCCATGGTTGGTCCAACAGTATAGTTTGGCATGAATCCTCTCATGATCAAATGGTTCATAACCCGCCATCGGTGGGAGTGCTCCTTCTCATTCCTGCAGTCTACACACGGACAACATATGTAGTCGTCGCAGCAAGAAGGCAACGGCCGATCCGAAAAACCCCGCACGCCATCAATGAACTCTCTCGAGCGACGGTCCGCATTGTACATCCATTGCCGGTTCATCTACACCAAGTTATATTTTATTAAAAAATTTAGTTACATTTCAAAATATAAAGCTCACAAGCATCGAGATCTACCTTTCTAATTACTTTTTGTTCTTCTTGGTCTATAATTAAAGACAATATTTTTTGTTTGCAACAAAAAATCCACCTACACTAATTCTTTTTTGTCCTTCTACATTTATTGAACTAAAACTAACTAATTGTTACATTTTTAAAATTATTTCTTCTCCTTCTACAATTTTGAACCTATTTATTTTTCCCTTTCTACCTTTGTAATTTTTTTATCTTTATACATTTTTAACTAAACCTAACTAAAATTTTTTACCCTTCACATTTATTGCACAAATAAATAACTAATTGTTACATTTTTAATTATTTTTAATCCTTCTATAATTTTTAACTAAATCTAACTAATTATTTTTCCCTTTCTACCTTTTTTATTTTTTTTCCTTCTAATTTTTGCCATATTTATTTCATACTCCAATAATTAGTTCCTAAAATTAGGGTGATCAAGCTAGCTAGAAAATTTATCGTTAAATTTTGGATCCTAAAGCAAACAACTTCATTTTGAGATCAACTCCTAAAATTAGATGATCAAGCTAGCTCAAGAAACAAGTTAGGTAGCTAGCAAACAAGCAAAGAAACTTTTCTTTGGTGAAGCTAGCTAGCAAACAAATACACACTTTTCAACAAAGAACAAATCAACATTTCTCCACATCCAATGCAAAAAACAACAATACTTAGGTGAGAAGGATGTTAACATGACGTTACTAACCTTGAACCACTTAATTTGCAGCTAAATCACCTCAATTGAAAAATTGGGCAAGACTCTCCTTGAACAAGACTCGGCCCTTCCTGTTAACACTTCCCGCTCACCTGGTCTGCGCCTCGGGAGGAAGAAGATGTTTTAAATGCGCTGGCGGGATAGTTCTACAACCGGTTTGAGAGACAAACCGCTTCTAGAGCTTGTTTTACAACCGGTTTGTGTCTCAAACCGTTCGAACTCCACAACCGGTTTGGGACACAAACCGGTTGTAGAGGTGGGACTTTACACGCGGTTCTTGTTTCAAACCGCTCGAAGCCCTCTCCGCCCTGTTGCCTGAACTGGTTCTAGTACGAAGATTACAACGGGTTCGCACCAAACCGCTTCTGATGGACCGGTTGTGATGCCCAATTCTGTAGTAGTGTATATATGTAGATTCGTCTCAAAAAGTACTTCAATAATATTACAATTTTAGTGGATTTTAAAAATAAATTACAATGGTAGTTAGTGGTCAAAGTTACATCTTGGAGACTGTGTAAAGTTAAAAAGGTCAAATATTTGTGACCGGCGGGAGTAACAATCTCGTACTAAATTATTTTGAGTGAGACTCTAGACCTGCAAGTTCCCTCTCCAGTTCAGTCAACAATTCCCGTGTTTATTACTATCGCATTTAATTCGTGTGACCAAGAAACAACAGCCAACTTCCACCAAATATTTCTACTAGCTGTAAGTACGTGGTTTTAATTATTGATGTCTTTATATTATTTTGAGAAAATTGATTATGTTGTGAGAAGGTTACGTTGGAACAATCTCCTACTACTATATTATTTTGAGTGAAGAGACTAGGCCTGCAAGTTCCCTCTCCAGTTCAGTTAACAATTCCCGTGTTTATTAGTATCGCGTTTAATTCGTGTGATCAAGAAAGAACAGCCAACTTCCACCAAATATTTCTACTAGCTGTAAGTACGTGGTATTAATTATTGATGTCTTTATATTACTTTGAGAAAATAGATTTTGTTGTGGGGTGATACAACCACCTCTACGACGTGATGATCAAAGCAATTTTGGAGCTCTGCCAAGAGGCCCACAGCAAAACAATTCTAGTGCTTCACGGGACCTTCACCAAGAGGCCCTCAATGAAGCAATCCAGGTGCCAAGAGGCCCCTAGCAAAACATATATGGTGTTTTGCAGGACATTCGCCAGAGGCCCATGCGAAGAAGCAGTGGTTTCCCTTCAAGCCCCCGACGATTGACGATGGCGGTTCGCGCAAGGCGTGAACCCTACTTGTTGTGACCACATGGTATTGGCACAAAGCAATGACGCCGTGGCACAAAGATCAACTTGACGACCAAATTGGCATGAGGGACAAGCAGTATAGTAGAGCCCACCTTGATGCCCTGCTTTCCATCTTCGACCAGAAATTGTCGCTGCCACGGATCACCCTGATCCATGCCATCGACATGGTTAGCAACCCCGTGACCTCGGGAGTTAGCCATACCATTTCATCATTGAAAGGACCTAGTGGCCTAGAGGGGCGTGAATAGGCACCTTTTAAATTCTTATATTAGACTTGAGCAATTAGTCCAAATTAAATATGCCCACACACTTAGACTAATTGAAGCAAACCCTAATTAGCACACAAGCATGGCATGAAGAATAATATAAGCGGAAAGTAAATGCTGAAATAGAGAAAGCAAAGATGAATTTTTTCATGTGGTTCGGAGCTCCCTCCTACATCTACGTTGAGGCGAGTTCTTACTCCTCACAAGAACCAGCTCCCTCTTAAGCCTCGTGCCTCCTGTTTACTCGTGACCTCGGGAGTTAGCTGTAACATCCCTAAATTTTGAGCATAAAATTTTTTCGCGAAATAAAATGCAAAGTGCATTCATGAAATGACAACCAATCTAGAAGGTAAGTTAGTAAAAGCATCATAAAGTAGAAAATAAAAATTAAATTAAACTGAATAAACATGCATCATGTATATTTCCTTGCATAAAGGTTTTACTTTATTTTTGCTACTACCCTATTTTTACTAAGGCATTAAAAGATTAACATACATGCAAAAATATAAAGCAATTAAAAACTCAATGACAAATCCTAGAAAATACAATTTTATTACAACATTGAATAAATTATACAAATATCATTCCTATAATTTTAGGACTCAAATATATATCATTATGTTTTCTAATAATTCAAAGTTTATAAAAATAAAAAGAAGCATTAAAGGACATTTAAAATACTATAAAATAAAAATATTTCTAATATTAAAATAAATTGAAGAAATGGGATATTCATATTTTTCTGAACCCAAGAGTATTTTTGTTATATTTTTCCGGTGACAAAACCATTTATCATTAATAAGAGCACTAAAGAAGTGATTTAGAAATTCCATAAAATAAATATTTATCAAGTGACCAAAACAAAGTGCATATTTGGAATCCTGGTAATCTTTTGGACCCAAAGATATTTTTTTATTTTATTTTTCTGAGCCACCTATATGTTTCTACTATTTAACTGTATTTTCAGCTAATAGAAAAACTAGGTTTTCTATTTAATCCCAGAAAAGCCCGTTTTGGAAGCTCCCCAATGTGGCAATATTTCCAGAAATGGGAAATGCGCCTTCCCTTCCCAGGCTTTACGCCTTCGACGTCACCACGCCGGGAAGAGCCGGCGCTGTCCCTGCCTCGCGTGCGCCGTGCGCCGCGTGTCCTTCGTCGAGCACTGCGTGGCGCTCTCAACACCATCAAGACAGCTCCACGCCAACGCCACCGACGACGCCCACGGCTCAAGCCGCAAAGACCACTGTGCCTGGTGAATGGCGAATCACCCATCCATCCACTTCTCCACTCCTGCCGTCACCGGGCTTCGCCACCATCTGCTGAACCTCCCTAAACCCGTCGCCGCCGCCAATTTGCCGCCGTAAGCCCAATTTCCATTCTTCCCCAATTCCGCCGCCACGGCCAATTCCTAAAATTACAATTATACAATCCAAGTTGAGGCCAAAATATGAATCCATAGGCTCTTTAGAACCTTCCCGCTTTTCCCCAAGCACGCAAGACGAGCTCAATTTGTGCTCAGCCGCCGCCATTAGAGCAGCCAGACTGAGCTTTTGAGCTCATGGCGCTAGCTCGCATCGGCCTCCCGAACAAAGGGAACGCCAGACTAGCTCCCTCATGCCTCTAGGGTGCTTCCTAGCCCATGTGCCCCAGCCCTAGGTCGCTAAATCGCCGCATGCGCCATGACCTAGCTCCGCCAAGACCTTGCTACTGGCTAGCCTACTTGAGCTCACCCTTGCCAAACCCGTGGCATAATCATGCTCAGGTATCCCTAGTTGCTCTGGACCCTTTGATTCGCCCCAACTTCACCGAAGGCCGCCGCCTTTTTTTGCCTCGCTCATGAGCTCCGACGAGCAATTGTTGCCGCTCCGGACCGCTTTGCACCGTCCCAAGCTCATCTCCAACTTTCTTGCCTCCCATGACCACTACCATGCCATCCCTAACCGAAACTAACCCCGCACCATTGATTCTCATTTCGCGCTTCCGAAGCTTCCAAGCTCGCCGCCAACTCAATACCCCGCCATTAGCCAACGAAACACGCCTTAGGTATTGATCTCTTGAATCCATTCATACCACGAAATCCTTTAAAGGTGCAATCAGATAGGTCGCAATTCAATGCCGAAGGTTCACGGAGAAGAAAAAGAAGAAGAAGAAGAAGAATACGTGATGAACCATTCAGTTTTCTTTGATTTTGCGGTTTTTCTTATTCAAGCCCGGTTTACCCTATATTAAGCCGGTTTTGTAGATAGAACCCAAATAGGAAATGTTCAAAATGATAAATTACAACTAAATATGACTTTGAAAACTATATACATTATTAATAATATTTGAAAGATATAGTTTACATGAAAAGGACTTTTAATCAAATAAAAGAGTGATATAAAAATAAGATTTTAGCAGTATAAAATTTAAATAAAAGTTATTTAATGCATATCAAAATATTTAAAAATGCATATAAATTTTGGGCGATACATAGTCATGTCTTTAAAAACCAGTTATCATATATGTTTATAAATTACATTTAAAACTAGATAAATAAATGGACTAAATGTATAATCTTTTCTATTATAAAACTTGCTAATAGTAAAAATTTAATAAATTAAATATTTAAGTTCATAAAAATTATATGTATTATTAGTAACATTTAAAAGCTATAGATTAAATGAAAAGGATTTCTTAATTAAATAAATGTAATGTAAAAACAAGATTTTTGATAATATAAAAACTAAATAACAAGTCTATTTAATACATTTTCGAGTATTTTAAAATGCATATAAAACTTATATAATGCATTGTTATATTTCTAAAATCATATATCATACATGCTTAAAAATCACATTCAACTTAAACAAATAGACATATTAAAAATTTAATCTTTTTACTAAATAATCTGATGCCAACAAAGTTAAATAACTAAAATATTTAAATCTAGAAAAACTACATGTTATTTTCAAATGCATTAGCACCACCACCTTTTATATTTGAAATCAATAACTCTCATTAATATTTTTGAAGTATCTTTTTCAACAGAATACCTAGACATATGCATATTCATATATTTTACAAAAGTTAAATCCTTCAATTATTCACAAAACCATATCCTATAAAATAAAAGGGATGTATAGATATATGTATAAGGGATTATGCTTTCATTGCATAAAAGAAATCATGCTGGGTTTAAATTTGAGTTCTTATATGCTTTGGAGTAGAAACCGAAGAAGAGAAGTCGTCAAGGAGAATAAAAGTTAAAGAGGAAGCCGACCAAGTCACTCAAAGGAGTAGAAAGTTTGGACAACCCAGAAGAAGACGACGCCAAGGGAATCTCTAAAGGATCCTGACCTAAAAAGGCAAGTCTTCTGCCCTTAAGTCATGTAGAGTAGCCCTATATACTATTGAATACGCATTTGGGTGCATTATATATATATTTTGTACACGTAATACTGAAATAGACAACATTGATGAAACTTGACTGGCGATAATGAAACCATGTCTAGGACGTTAGCAAGTTTTATTTATTTGTAGGCCATATCCATCTTGACAAACATGAGTTATAGTATTTTATCACCCAAGTCACTGAATTAAGGAAAAGTATTTAGAGTAGAATTAAAACTGTTAAGCGTATATGAAACATAACCAATAAATAAAGACATGTTAATTAATAATAAAGCTGGTGGGGAATTTTCGATCGCAACGATTGTGTTATTGATATATAATTGTGATTGGTGAATATAACCGGCATGTGACCGGATTATGAAGTGCTATTTTTTTCCCCCTGCTAAGGGCAGAGGAGGGAGAAGGTACTGGCATGTGACCAGTTATTGGTTCCCATGTGAGGAACGAAGTTGATAAAGTGCCCATATGAGAGATGGGGCTTTTGTTGAGAAGTTCCTGCCCGATGCATATAAGGATACTACTCTTTTGCCACTGTAACATAACACATTTGCGCCCAACCATACGACCGAGAAATCGGACTTGGACGAGTCCTACACCATTATTACGAAGTTTCCGCAGGAGTTGGGGAGTACCGTCGCTGAGCAGTCAACTTGTAACAGCCCAAAGTTATGATAATATTTTGAAAACACTTCTGTACCATTGCATAAGCTATGACGTTTCCCGTAAAATTTCTAAGTGACAAACACACATTTCTAGACTTTAGAAGCCATTTGAAATTGATGATTTTTGTTTGAATAAAGCACTAAATAGCTAATTAATAAACCCTTGCATAAGAATTTATAATTTATAGCACTATTTAAGAAATGTTGAAATATAAGATTCTAATGGACCTTAAATTGGGAATATATTTTCATATTCATAAAACATCCATACACACATATATATATATATATATATATGTATATATATATATATGTATACACATAATCACATAAGCCTAAATATGTTAAATTGCTCTAAAAATCCTGGGAAAAATCCATAGATTAGTTTAAACCCTAATAGAGAGTTTGACCCAGATGTTGACCAATTTGACCTGGTTGGGCCCACATGGCAGCTTCCTATTCCTTTACGCCCTTGCGGGCATTTGGTCAACGCTCGCCTGGCCGCCAGCCTTCCACCCCGGCTCAACCGTCACTCCCCGCCCGAATCTCGGGAAGATCTTCACTTGGCGGCTTGTGTGTGTCGCTGGACCTGTGGACCCCACCTCCGACCATGACGCGACGCTGCCATCGCCGTTGCAGTACCGCTCGCCATGGACGACTTGTCGCGTCTTGTCGGCGGCTCAGCGTGGAGTTCCCAGCACCGCCCACCTTGCCCAATGGTCGACTTGGTCGCGCCATCGATGCCCCCGCACCGCCTGCGTCTCCGGTGGCAATGCCGCCGAGCAAGCCATCTCGCCGCCCGGCTCGGACATTCGCCAGCAAACAAGCCACCGCCCAGCTAGCCAATGAGCACTAGAGCTCCTCTCAGGACCGTCTCACATCTTCGCGACCGCTGGTCAAGAGCCGAGCTCGGACCGAGCTTATATGCCACCGCGCCACATCGGCCGTTTTCTCCCTCTTCACTCTCACGCCGCCAAGCCCAAACCAGACCTCCTTAGTCTCCACATTGTCTCGCGCTTGTTTCGCCATGACCTCGTGAAGCTCCCGCCGAAGGAATTGGTCCGAGTCATCCCGAGCTCGTCGAACGCTATCGCCACCGCCGACCGCCGGTTCTTCCTTGCTCGGACCTGCTCGGGACGCGCCGATCATCATCTCTGGTGAGCTTGCGGCAAGCCCTTGCTCGGTGAGCCACTGCCTTCCCTCACACCGTGCTCCCTCTTGGCCCAGGCTTCACGGTCTTCCCAAAGATCTTGAGCGCCGCCTTCCTTGTTTTCGGACCTGCTCGGGACGCGCCGATCATCATCTCGTGAGCTTCGCGGCAAGCCCTTGCTCGGTGAGCCACTGTCTTCCCTCACACCGTGCTCCTTGGCCCAGGCTTCACGGTCTTCCCAAAGATCTTGAGCGCCGCCTTCCTTGTTTCGGACTGCCGGGACGCCGATCATCATCTCTCGTGAGCTTCGCGGCAAGCCCTTGCTCGGTGAGCTTCGCTGTCTTCCCTCACACCGTGCTCCCTCTTTTGGCCCAGGCTTCGCCGGTCTTCACCAAAGATCTTGAGCGCCGCCTTCCTTGCTCGGACCCGCACGTGGACGCCGATCCAACCGTGCCCCGACCACCTTTTTGCTCGGTAAGCACCCACTAACCCCGCGATAGCTCATGCGCGCGCTTATTTTTCCATAAGCTCGACCCTAGGTCATTTACTCATGTCCGCCGTAGCGGTTCCCGCCGGGCATGGCTCGCGCCGCGTCCGCCGTTTTCGGCCTCGACAAGGGCACCCCTAGATGCGCGTTAGCTCACCGATTCCACCGAACCCAAGAACGCCCCAAACGGTGCACCTAGCTCGGCTAGCCGTCGGCTAGCCTCGGCCGGCTTGGCCGCAGAAGGAAGACGATGGCGGCGAGCCGTCCGATCGCGCTTAAGATCCGCGGCGGCTTCATCGTGTGTGGTCGCCGACAGTGGGCCCATTTGTCGGCCGCCATGGATTTAAAACTCCCCGCGGCTTCACGTTGCCGACATGTGGGCCCTGGCCCCACATGTCGAGCGGAGGCGCCTATGACCCCAAATACTTTCACTCATGAGTTACGCTTTTCCTCGGCACGCTTCGACGTGGTTGGCTCGACCATGAAGTTAGCGGGCCGCCCAAGATTGTTCAATTTTTCCCAGATTTTATAAATAAAACAAAGACAAGAATAGAAACGATTTATTTAAAATAGGTAGATATCATTAAAAATTCGAAACATTAGGGTAAATACTAGAGCTTGTGTTGGATTTAATAAAATAGTACCTCACACAAGAATCGAACACGGTTCCTAGATTAAATCTATTAAGCTTATTTTAGGTATTAATTCATATAAAAATAAGAAAAAATAGAATGTTGTGTATTAAAAATAGATTAACAATTAAGTTAAACATAAGAAAATCATGGATGCCGATAAATGACTTTTTGGACCTAGGTGAATATAGTATAACCTATAATATGTTTCCTAATTACATGTTAACTCAATATTGGTATAATTAGGAAACATGAATAACTAGCTACATGTATCATGTTAACATATTCTAACTATTTAAAGTACTTTAAAAGACGATAAAACCATATTTTGTCCTATTGGGTTAATTAGGTAGAAATTTCATTACACATATATATACATGTATCATGTGCATCATCTCACAAGCACTTCGCGGCCATTCCGCTATGATTCATTATTTAGAAGGATCATGGAACTTTCTCGATATATATATATATATATATGGATTCATGTAGATAGTTAAACATAGGAATCGTAAATGAGCGAATACGAAGCGACCTCGATTGCATTTCATGCATCATTCTTTTCTTCGCCGATCGTGTTTATGATGAATTGTTGATTCTCCGCTTAGACGAGAGGATCCGGAAACACTGCTCGAGGACTCCGCACAAGACCCGGACTTCAATTCCCAAGGCGAGTTAATATCTACCCTCAAAGGAGTTTGCTTTTACTAGGAGAATCTCGATTTTCCTAGTGCGAAGTTAATACCTATCCTTAATAGTGTTGCTTTTACTAGGAGAGGATGCGCTTTCCTAGTGCAAGTTAACATCCAATAATAACATATTGAATCCCTGATTTCTAAAGTATTTATTTTACAAGATTAAACCGCATGCCTTTTAAATACTTATGCCTACTTGTTCAATCATGATGTATCATGCCATTTATTTTCTTGCTATCAAATTACCATGATGATGTTGCCTTGAATTAATCATCGTCATTTGGCTTGCTATTGATCGCTTTGATGATCACCCTTGGTAGCCTGGTTAATTTAAATAAACTGATTTAGACTCCTAAGTCTTGGTTATAATCTTGCTTAGACATTGCTCAGTCCAACTATTAATTTTAGGCTTAAAATTGCCTCGGAACAGTGAACCGACATTCACCGGACATGATCACACATTGAATATGGTTAATTGAAATTGGGCTGGCATGCCGTGTGTGTATGGTTGTGATGTCTGCAATGCGCATCGGGTCAGCATTGGGTAAGAGATGAAGTAGCTGGGCTACGTGATTTGAGGAAGCTAATCGCCCACATACGTAGTGCATGGAAGAGAGCGCGCGAGATCCGCGTAATGCCGCGGCGCTGCCCCAAAAGGAGGGTTCCGCCACATCGTGTGATTCACACGAGGGTGCGAGTTAGCCAAGAAGGAAGTGCATAAGGGTGAGGCCCTTAGGATCGGCCGGGCTGAATCAAGGATTCTCTGACGGGTGCATCGAGGATGCACAGCAGACGCCATCGACTATCTCGCTGCAGGAGATAGTTCCTAACACCACAACGCGCCGGCCATCGCGCGGTAGTGCAAGTAGTGGGGATTCAGGGTAGTTACGACTGCGGGCGCACTCGCTCTGCCGCCATGCTTGAGGTGAAGATAGGTTTCATGTCGTCATCCGAGGATGATCTAGGTCCATTCTACAGAGAGCCGTGAGTCTAGCGTGGGTCGGCAACCCGGCTAGGACGAGACCGGTACTTTGTTGGGAATGTGATCCATTAACGAGTGCGCCACACTCTAAGATGATGGCGGGAGTGGGAAGAGAACGCTTGGCGAGTGCTTGAAACCGCCATGGATTGGTTGTGCATTGAAAAGGAAATATGATAAATAATCAATTTGACAGGAATTTGGTTAAACCGCTAAGTTATAGGCTTTCATTTCCAAACCGGCTTTCATGCAAATAAATAAACCCAGCCTTTCCTTTGAAACCTCTATCACTAAATGCATTGGGTTGGTGTTAGCTCGCCGTTGTTTGGATGACACCGACCTCGCATAAATATCTATCTTTAGACATGGAGGAGCCCGTCGAGGAAGATGCCTACGATTGTCATGAGGAAGGAGATCCTCGAGACTGTGACCAGGAGTAGTTGCTTAAGATAGGGTTTAGTGCGCTCCACGACCGTGTGTGGTTACACAATTCTTGGTGTGATTTTCTTTGTTCTTTTGAACTTGCAAGTTGCCTTTTTGGAGATTTCCGCTACTCGATGAACTTTGGTCTCAGAACTAAGGCTTAAATGCCGTTTGCTACTAATGTGATCGGATGATCGCTGTTATGTAATATTTGGACACCGATGTATGAAATGATTCCGGTGTGTAACTCTTGCACTAGCCTCATCGATCCAGGCCTAGTGCAGTCCGACCGTTCTCGCTAGGTAAGCCGAGAAGGGCGCGACAAGAGCCGGTATCGAGCATACGATCAGAGGAACCCTAAACCCCGCCGCTAGCCAAGGATTGCGATAGTTTATATAAAATATTTTTCCAAAACTGCTCTTGTATATCTTGTCTTTTAACTTTCACAACTATACTATTTCTTACTTAAAGGAATTCTTCTTTCGTTTTTGTAGATGGATGAGCGTGTTTCCCACAGCTTTTTTTCTCGAGCGTGCTACCTACTGATTCTGACGACCCTCCGCGACGCCACCAGATGGTTCTTGTCCTCCGCCGGCTTGTCGGACTTCCGTGCTTTAACGACCGCCCTTGCTACTCGGAGGCTCGCTCGCACCGCCCGCTTAGGGTACATTGTAGAGGTTCGAGTCTACTACCACCACCTGGACACAGTGGCCCACAGCTACAGGACGGAGACAGCCCGGGACCACTTGCACCCTGCTATCGATGATGCGGCAGCATTGGCGATACGGGGGCTACAGGAGAGGTACCACGACGACTTGGAGGGCACTTCTTTCGCCCGACCTTCCTTTCAGCACTTCGCACTTCTCCCAGGCTTTACCAGTGCCCCGCCTTCACTGAGGGACCACTTGGAGAGGGTTGCTCGCCTTCTCCAGGGCGCGGAGACAGACCGTGACAGCGCTCTTGAGGAGATCGGCTTCCTCCGCTACTCTCTTCGTACAGCAGACAACCGCATGGGTGGTCGGACGGCGTTTTCACCACTACGTCGGCAGATCGACGATGAGTAGACGCCAAAGGACTCAAGACTTGCCCGGCTTGGCGCGACAAAGAGCGAGGGACCCTTCCTTTTTCTCCGGGTCCTCGTTTCTCTACCGAGTACCCTAACCGCCCGACTACCATGCGGAAACGGGTCTTCCTCCTAGTGCCTTGGTGGGGATTCTCGTCACGACACTTCCTCACGACCTCTTTGTCATGCAGAGTACTCTTCGACTCGGAGACCTCCGTGGACCTACTTGTTCCCAGCTTGAGCCACCCATCGCTGTTGTCTGCTTTGTGCCTTCTCGGCGATCGCTAGAGGACTTCGGTTATTTCCACCCGCTACCCGGTTGGGAGACCGGTGATAGTTTACACTCGTCGCCCCCGCCCTTGAGTAGCTAGTTAGCTTGACAGATCGACTTAGATCGAAATGTGTCTTTTGTTTCGCCATAGTAGATGATTGGCGACTTGTATCCTTGTCGATAATTGTACTTTTGTGGTATGATGTAAAACCGATTTGACTATTGCCGCTTTTGGGTATCTTAAATGACAAGCGTTTTCGTGGCTGCATTTATTCGATTTCTTTGATATTGGCCTCATGCATGCATATTTAGCTATAATGTTAAGGATCACCGTCATGCAGATGGTACGTGGTCGTGGAGCTGCCTGTGGCCAAGGGGCGATCTAGGTCAGCGTGCCGCCAGGCCAAGGAGCTGGCCAAGCCGTGGTGGTGCCAAGCAGCCTAGAGGTCGTGGTCATGGCCGAGGCCGAGGTAATCTACCTCCTCCCGGCAGAGACCCAACCATGGCCTGTGTCTTAGCTTATCAAGCACGGATGTTGGGTCAAGTATCGTTTAACCAAAGAAAGACAGAATCGAAATGAGGATCCAAACATGCTGCCTTTATGCGACCAATCCCCTACCTTCGCTCAAGCTACCGATCCCATGGAAGCGTAAGACCGGTTACGACTGTGACCAAGAACCCGGAGTTGATCGATGTCCGTAAATGGAGAAAGTACGCTATTCTCCCACCGCTAGTAGGACCCGCAGTGTGTGGTGGATAATTATGTCGCCACCCGGCGGTGTGGATGAAGAAGAAATGGAAGAAAATGAACTCGCCAAGATGGAGATGCCGACGAAGCTCAACAAGCCGATAATGCTGAAGTGCCGCCTTTATGTTCCCCACCAAGGATTCATTCCATGGGAAGAATTTGTCGCCGCTTTAAATTTTCACATACCCATAGGAATCACCAGATGAAGAAGTATGAGTTCCGCAGACTCTCTCAAGGGACGATGACAATTTCGAATATCTTACTAAGTTCAATGAGCTTGCAAGATATGCCCCCAAGACATCCACAATGAAGCCGAAAAGATAGATTGGTTCCTAGAAGGGATGGATTTTCGGTACAAATCCCGCCTTAGGATTTTGGAGTATCAAAACTTCCACCGCTTAGTCAACAAGGCCTTGGTGTTGGAAAGGACTTGAAGGGCGAGGATCTCTCGCGAAGCGAAGATGGCTGAACGCACGGTCGCCGGGTCAAGCCGACTGGGACAATTCAAACCTCAACCTCCTCAGAGATTTGGACAAAGAATCTTCCATGTTCAACCGAGGATATGCTATGAGGGGTGGGCGCGGTGCCGAATCTCTGGTTTCAGACTCAAGCACCAATCGCTCCCCCGCAATGCACCGTGCACCCAAAATAGGATGACAGTAATCGCTACCTATGCCACCACCGACACTATGCCGCTAACCGCCTAGTCGAATCGCGCAAAACCTCAAGGGAATGTTGTGCAGGTCGTGGCGAGGTCGCCCACCGCAGAATCAAGCTCAAGGTATGGGACGTGGGAGACTCAACAATATCATCGCAGAAAAGACAAGAAGATGAAGGAGTACTTGTGGGTACGTTTGGACTTCACGACTCCCAAAGACAAGTTTTATTTGATTCTCGTGCATCACATTCCTTTATTTCACAAGAATACGAGATAAGCACCAGCCTACAAACCTTTCCTCTTAATAAGCCCTTCACCATTAGATCTCCGTTGGGATACTTAAGGCCTATAGGTCCCGCAAATGGGTAGAAATAAGGAAGGAAAGAGTAGGATTCTATTTCGACCTAATGGTCATGTCTCGATTAGGAGTTGATGTCATAATCGGCATGGATTGGCTAAGACTCTATAAGGAGTATTAGATTGCGCCAGCTTAGAAGTCGCTTGTAAAGGATGGTGTGTTTGAAAGAGTATGGAAGGTAGATGAACCCTACAGATGGGGTAGAGCCATCGGTACCTCAAGGAAGACAACCCGAGTAAGGTAAAGGTAGTCCAAGAATATTTGGACGTATTCCTGATGACTTACCGACTACCGCCGACCGAGAGGTAGAGTTTGTTATAGAGTTAACACAGTACAGCCCCAATCTACAAAACATATTTCAAGATGAACTCGGAAGAATTAGAAGAACTCAAGAAACAATCGACGACTTATTAAGCAAGGGTTTGATCCGCCAAGCTCATCTCGCTGGGGATCCCCGCCATGTTTGTGGATAAGAAGGATGGTGGACGAAGATTAGTGGTGGACTATAGGCGTTGAACGCCGCCACTATTAAAAATAAGTATCCTCCGCCCAGATCGATGACTGTTTGACCAACTCCAAGGAGCTACACGTTTTCCAAGATCGACCTTCGATCTGGATACCATCAAGTAAAGGTGCGGAAGGATGATATACCCAAAACAAAGCCTTCACCACTCGGTATGGCCTGTTTGAATATTTGGTCATGTCTTTTGGGTTAACCAATGCACCGCCTATTTCATGAACCTCATGAATTTAATCCTAATGGAATACCTTGACAAGTTTGTTGTCGCTCTTCATTGACGACATCCTTGTGTACTCCAAATCGGACGAAGAGCATGAGAAGCACCTGAGAGCGGTGTTGGATAAACTCAGAGAGCATAAGCTATATGCAAAATATAGCAAATGTGAATTTTGGATTAGTGATGTCAGTTTCTTGGGACATATTATATCTGCTGAAGGAATTAAAGTGGACCCATCTAAGATAGACACGGTCATGAATTGGAAAACACCGCCATCAGAAGGAAATTCGCATTTTTAGGTCCGGCAGATATTATCGGCGTTTCATCGAAGGATTCTCAAAAATTTCCGACCACTAACTCAGCTATTGAAAAAGGAAAGGAAGTTTGAATGGACCGAAGATTGTGAACTCGCCTTCGAAGCTCAAAACCCTTCGACCACCACTGCTTTTGGCCACACCTAATATCGCCAAGAAGTTTGAAGTATATCGTGACGCTTCCCGACAAGGATTAGGATGTGTGTTGATGCAAGATGGCAAGGTTGTGGCGACGATCACGGCGATTGCAAGCACGAGGACAATTACCCAACACATGACCTAGAACTTGTCTGCCGTAGTTCATGCACTCAAGCTATGGAGACATTTTCGATGGGAAAACAATGTGACATCTATACAGATCACAAAAGCCTAAAATACGCCACCCAAGCCAACCTCAATATGAGGCAAAGAAGGTGGTTAGAGTTGATTAAAGATTACTGCCTAAATATATTATACCACACGCAAGGCCAACGAGTGGCAGATGCTCTAAGCAGAAAGAACCAGTGCAACTTCCTGATGGTGATCCCAGAGAAGACATGAATACTCAGAAGATACCTCCTCGTAACAGCTCATTGGAAGAATTGAATAAGTTATGCCCGAATCTCGTAAAATCTGGAAAATTAGCCAACATCACGGTTCACCAGATCTGATCGACCGTATCAAAGATAAGCAACAAGATCATCCCGTACCCTTAGGCTCAAGGACCGATGAATAGGGTTTTGAACAAAAATTGTTAAGGACGAACAAGGAATTCTTTGGATGGAGAAGAGGATCTTTGTGCCTCACGACCCGAATTAAAGGAAGAAATCTTAAAAGAAGCACACGACTCACCGTTTTCCATGCACCGGGATGTACAAAATGTACCAAGATCTCAAGGCAATCTTCGGTGGCCCCGAATGAAACGAGATGTAGCGAATATGTGGCCAAATGTAATACCTGCTGCTCAAGTGAAGGCGAGAACACCAACGCCCAAGCAGGTTATCAGAACCAATCAAAATCCTGAATGGAAGTGGGATGAAGTGACCATGGACTTTATTATAGGACTTCCCGGTCTCGAAGTGGACATGACTCTATATGGGTAATAGTAGACCGGTTGACCAAGGTAGCTCATTTTATCCGACCAAAACCACTCACAAGGGTAGCAAACTAGCGTAACTATTCATCATGGGATAGTAAGCCTTCATGGAGTTCCCAAGAGAATTATATCGATCGTGGATCACAGTTTACCTCAAAGTTTTGGGAAGAACTCCATAGTGCCTCGGGCACCAAATTGTCATTTAGCACACCTACCACCCTCAAACCGACGGACAAACGGAAAGGACTATTCAACTCTAGAAGACATGCTTCGAGCTTGTGCTTTGGAATTCCCAATGAGAATGGGAAAAATGGTTACCTTATATGAATTTGCTTATAACAACAGATTATCAAAGATCGCAAATGTCACCTTTTGAAGCTCTATACGGAAGAAAATGTAGGACCCTCTTTATTGGTCCGAGTCCGAGAAGGGCGGTATTTGGAAGGAACACCGCAAGAAGTCAAGCAAAGGTCAAAACGATTAGGAAGCAATTGCTTGTCTGCCCAATCCCGACAAAAGAGTTATGCCGACCATCGTCGGAGGGACCTATCTTCGAAGTTGGAGACTATGTGTATCTCAAGATCTCACCCTTCAAAGGAACACGAAGATTTCAAGTCAAGGGAAAATTGGCCCCAAGGTTTGTGGGACCTTATCCGATCTTTGTCTCGTAAGGGTATGGTCGCCATTTAACTTGACCTTCCCAAGGAGTTGGGAGAAGTTCACAACGTGTTTCACGTGTCCCAACTCCGAAAGTGTTTGAGAAAACCTGAAGGAGAAGTAGTTCAGCTGCCTGCCGACACCCTACAACCCAACTTGGGATATCAAGTCAAGCCTATTCAAATATTGGAGACTCAGGAAAAGAAGCTCAAGAATAAGACCATTCGACTTTGCAAGGTGCAATGGAGCAATCAATCCGGAGGATGTTTTTCATGGGAACCAGAAGAGAAAATGCGTCAAGAATTCCCCAACCTATTCGCTTCATAGAAATATCAATCTCGAGGTCGAGATTTGTTTTTAGGGGGGAGGGATTTGTAACAGCCCAAAGTTATGATAATATTTTGAAAACACTTCTGTACCATTGCATAAGCTATGACGTTTCCCGTAAAATTTCTAAGTGACAAACACACATTTCTAGACTTTAGAAGCCATTTGAAATTGATGATTTTTGTTTGAATAAAGCACTAAATAGCTAATTAATAAACCCTTGCATAAGAATTTATAATTTATAGCACTATTTAAGAAATGTTGAAATATAAGATTCTAATGGACCTTAAATTGGGAATATATTTTCATATTCATAAAACATCCATACACATATATATATATATATATATATGTATATATATATATATGTATACACATAATCACATAAGCCTAAATATGTTAAATTGCTCTAAAAATCCTGGGAAAAATCCATAGATTAGTTTAAACCCTAATAGAGAGTTTGACCCAGATGTTGACCAATTTGACCTGGTTGAGCCCACATGGCAGCTTCCTATTCCTTCGCGCTTCTTGGGCATTTGTCAACGCCTGCCGGCGCCGCCACCTTCCACCCTGCTCAACCGTCACCCCGCCTGAATCTTCGGGAAGATCTTCACTTGGCGGCTTGTGTGTGTCGCCTGGACCTGTGGACCCCACCTCCGACCATGACGCGACGCTGCCATCGCCGTTGCGGCACCTTTCGCCATGGACGACTTGCCGTCTTGTCGGCCGGCTCGCGTGGAGTTCCGAGCACCGCCCACCTTGCCCAATGGCCGACTTGGTCGCGCTTATCGATGCCCCTGCACCGCCGCGCGTCTCCGCCGGGCAATGCCGCCGAAAGCAAGCCATCTCGCCGCCGGCTCGAGACATTCGCCAGCCAACAAGCCACCGCCCAGCTAGCCAATGAGCACTAGAGCTCCTCTCAGGACCGCCTCACATCTTCGCGCGACCGCTGGTCAAGAGCCGAGCTCTGACCGAGCTTATATGCCACCGCGCCACATCGGC
This sequence comes from Olyra latifolia, assembly GCA_036346145.1. NCBI lineage: Eukaryota > Viridiplantae > Streptophyta > Magnoliopsida > Poales > Poaceae > Olyra > Olyra latifolia. The sequence goes on along the minus strand of CM070528.1, from coordinate 27,826,538 downwards.
CGTTTTCTCCTCTTCACTCTCACGCCGCCAAAGCCCAAACCAGACCTCCTTAGTCTCCACATTGTCTCGCTTGTTTCGCCATGACCTCGTGAAGCTCTGCCTCAAGGAATTGGTCCGAGTCATCCCGAGCTCGTCGAACGCTTATCGCCACCGCCGACCGCCCGGTTCTTCCTTGCTCGGACCTGCTCGGGACGCACGATCATCATCTTCGTGAGCCGCGGCAAGCCCTTGCTCGGTGAGCCACTGTCTTCCCTCACACCGTGCTCCCTCTTTGGCCCAGGCTTCACGGTCTTCCCAAAGATCTTGAGCGCCGCCTTCCTTGTTTCGGACTGCTCGGGGCGCGCCGATCATCATCTCTCGTGAGCTTGCGGCAAGCCCTTGCTCGGTGAGCCACTGTCTTCCCTCACACCGTGCTCCCTCTTGGCCCAGGCTTCGCCGGTCTTCCCAAAGATCTTGAGCGCCGCCTTCCTTGCTCGGACCTGCTCGGGGACGCCGATCATCATCTCTGGTGAGCTTGCGGCAAGCCCTTGCTCGGTGAGCCGCTGTCTTCCCTCACACCGTGCTCCCTCTTTGGCCCAGGCTTCGCGGTCTTCACCCGGCATCTTGAGCGCCGCCTTCCTTGCTCGGACCCGCACGTGGGCCGCCGATCCAACCGTGCCCCGACCACCTTTTTGCTCGGTAAGCACCCACTAACCCCGCGATAGCTCATGCGCGCGCTATTTTTCCATAAGCTCGACCCTAGGTCATTTACTCATGTCCGCCGGTAGCGGTTCCGCGCCGGGCATGGCTCGCCGCGTCCGGCCGTTTCGCCTCGACAAGGGCACCCCTAGATGCGCGTTAGCTCACCGATTCCACCGAACCCAAGAACGCCCCAAACGGTGCACCCTAGCTCGGCTAGCCGTCGGCTAGCCTCGGCGCGGCGAAGCCGCAGAAGGAAGACGATGGCGGCGAGCCGTCCGTCTGCGCTTAAGATCCGTGCGGCTTCACCGTGTGTGGTCGCCGACAGTGGGGCCCTGTCGGCCTTCGCATGGATTTAAAACTCCCGCGGCTTCTTCACGTTGCCGACATGTGGGCCCTCGGCCCCACATGTCGAGAATAAATGAGGCGCCTATGACCCCAAATACTTTCACTCATGAAGTTACGCCTTCGGCACGTCTTCGACGTGGTTGGCTCGGCCATGAAGTTAGCGGGCCGACCCAAGATTGTTCACCCCTTTTTCCCAGATTTTATAAATAAAACAAAGACATAAATAGAAACGATTTATTTAAAATAGGTAGATATCATTAAAAATTTCGAAACATTAGGGTAAATACTAGAGCTTGTGTTGGATTTAATAAAAATAGTACCTCTCACACAAGAATCGAACACGGTTCCTAGATTAAATCTATTAAGCTTATTTTAGGTATTAATTCATATAAAAATAAGAAAAATAGAATGTTGTGTATTAAAAATAGATTAACAATTAAGTTAAACATAAGAAAATCATGGATGCCGATAAATGACTTTTTGGACCTAGGTGAATATAGTATAACCTATAATATGTTTCCTAATTACATGTTAACTCAATATTGGTATAATTAGGAAACATGAATAACTAGCTACATGTATCATGTTAACATATTCTAACTATTTAAAGTACTTTAAAAGACGATAAAACCATATTTTGTCCTATTGGGTTAATTAGGTAGAAATTTCATTACACATATATATACATGTATCATGTGCATCATCTCACAAGCACTTCGCGGCCATTCCGCTATGATTCATTATTTAGAAGGATCATGGAACTTTCTCGATATATATATATATATATATGGATTCATGTAGATAGTTAAACATAGGAATCGTAAATGAGCGAATACGAAGCGACCTCGATTGCATTTCATGCATCATTCTTTTCTTCGCCGATCGTGTTTATGATGAATTGTTGATTCTCCGCTTAGACGTAGAGGATCCGGAAACACTGCTCGAGGACTCCGCACAAGACCCGGACTTCAATTCCCAAGGCGAAGTTAATATCTACCCTCAAAGGAGTTTGCTTTTACTAGGAGAATCTCGATTTTCCCTAGTGCGAAGTTAATACCTATCCTTAATAGTGTTGCTTTTACTAGGGAGAGGATGCGCTTTCCTAGTGCAAGTTAACATCCAATAATAACATATTGAATCCCTGATTTCTAAAGTATTTATTTTACAAGATTAAACCGCATGCCTTTTAAATACTTATGCCTACTTGTTCAATCATGATGTATCATGCCATTTATTTTCTTGCTATCAAATTACCATGATGATGTTGCCTTGAATTAATCATCGTCATTTGGCTTGCTATTGATCGCTTTGATGATCACCCTTGGTAGCTGGTTAATTTAAATAAACTGATTTAGACTCCTAAGTCTTGGTTATAATCTTGCTTAGACATTGCTCAGGTCCAACTATTAATTTTAGGCTTAAAATTGCCTCGGAACAGTGAACCGACATTCACCGGACATGATCACACATTGAATATGGTTAATTGAAATTGGGCTGGCATGCCGTGTGTGTATGGTTGTGATGTCGCAATGCATCGGGTCCGCATTGGGTAAGAGATGAAGTAGCTGGGCTACGTGATTTGAGGAAGCTAATCGCCCACATACGTAGTGCATGGAAGAGGAGCGGCGAGATCCGCGTAATGCCGCGGCGCTGCCCCAAAAGGAGGGTTCCGCCACATCGTGTGATTCACACGGAGGGTGCGAGTTAGCCGAAGAAGGAAGTGCATAAGGGTGAGGCCCTTAGTGGGTGGTGGGCTGAATCAAGGATTCCCTGCACGGGTGCATCGAGGATGCACAGCAGACGCCATCGACTATCTCGCTGCGCAGGAGATAGTTCCTAACACCACAACGCCGCGGCCATCGCGCGGTAGTGCAAGTAGTGGGGATTCGGGGTAGTTACGACTGCTGGCGCACCTGTCTGCCGCCATGCTTGAGGTGAAGACAGTTTCATGTCGTCATCGAGGATGATCTAGGTCCATTCTTCAGAGAGCCGTGAGTCTAGCGTGGGTCGGCAACCCGGCTAGGACGAGACCGGTACTTTTTGGGAATGTGATCCTAACGAGTCGCCACACTCGGAAGATGATGGCGGGAGTGGGAAGAGAACGTTTGGCAGAGTGCTTGGAAACTGCCATGGGATTGGTTGTGCATTGAAAAGGAAATATGATAAATAATCAATTTGACAGGGAATTTGGTTAAACTGCTAAGTTATAGGCTTTCATTTCCAAAACTGGCTTTCATGCAAATAAATAAACCCAGCCTTTCCTTTGAAACCTCTATCACTAAATGCATTGGGTTGGGTGTTAGCTCGCCAGTGTTTGGATGACACTGACCTCGCATAAATATCTATCTTTAGACATGGAGGAGCCCGTCGAGGAAGATGCCTACGATTGTCATGAGGAAGGAGATCCTCAGTACCAGGACCAGGAGTAGTTGCTTAAGATAGGGTTTAGTGCGTTCCACCAGTCGTGTGTGGTTACACACTTTGGTGTGATTTTCTTCATTCTTTTGAACTTGCAAGTTGCCTTTTTGGAGATTTCCGCCACTCGATGAACTTTGGTGCGTAACTAAGGCTTAAATGCCGTTTGCTACTAATGTGATCGGATGATCGCTGTTATGTAATATTTGGACACCGATGTATGAAATGATTCCGGTGTGTAACTCTTGCACTAGCCTCTCGATCCAGGCCTAGTGCAGTCCGACCGTTCTCGCTAGGTAAGCCGAGAAGGCGCGACACAACCGCCAGTCGTTAGTCACCGACGAACGAGCAGTAGATGCCCTTCATGACACTATGGACCGAGGTCTTGGCTATCTGAGCAAGCACCGTAGTAGTGAAGGGACTTGCATCTACTCGGCGGACTCTTAAGTGTAATGGCGTAGTGTCATGTCTTTGGTGTTTCGACCCTAGCTAAGTCGTGACATCGTTTGGGTAAAGCTGGGCAGGTTCTGCAGAACTGAAATTAACAAATCATCGATGGACCGTACTTCCGGAATACGAAGCTGTGTTAATGGGTGATACCAGAAAATAAGGCTAAAGTAGTTTTTCCCCTCTTACCTCAGCTATTCACGTTTACATTATGCTTTACTATTTTGTTGCGATTTATATTACCCGCTACGCGTGAATGGGAAGTATATTTGAGTTAAATCAATTAAGAATATAAGGGTCTTAGATAGATGACTGGTAAGATAATTAATTCCATCTCAACTGAACCATATTACAAAATGGAAAAGAAATAGGTGGAATGCTTTTAAAATTAAGACATGGAAAATACAAGGTTGGATAGTGAGTAAAGGATTAGAGGTTAGGTTCAAACCCAATTCCTTAGTCATTCAATACATATGTTAGCTAATGGTAAAGACTTGTGAGTATTTGCATACTCACCCGCCTTTTATGCGGGCTGCTCATTCCAACGAGCAGTCCTAAGTCAGGAACCCATAGAAGACAATCCCGAGGACGACGATCGTGAAGAAAAGTGCTATAAAGGGAAGAAGCTTCGCCTAGGCCATCCTTACACTCAGGCTTTCCTGTGGTGTTGGGTCAAATTTTTGATTGTAATATAAGTAAGTAACATGTCTGTAAGACTGGTGTCTGTAAAAACTCGGCCAGTGGGCCTTACTATCACTGTAATTGTGTTATGGTTAAATATTTTGACGTTGCAGGATGATACTATACTTGTGTGCTGCTGAATCCTGGGCAGCAGTGCAGTGGAGCGATCCTGGCAATTTAGGTCTCAGGAACGGTCCCCACATTAGCCATACCATTTCATCATTGAAAGGACCTAGTGGCCTAGAGGGGGCGTGAATAGGCACCTTTTAAATTCTTATATTAGACTTGAGCAATTAGTCCAAATTAAATATGCCCACACACTCAGACTAATTGAAGCAAACCCTAATTAGCACACAAGCATGGCATGAAGAATAATATAAGCGGAAAGTAAATGCTGAAATAGAGGAAGCAAAGATGAATTTTTTCACGTGGTTCGGAGCTCCCTCCTACATCCACGTTGAGGCGAGTTCTTACTCCTCACAAGAACCAGCTCCCTCTTAAGCCTCGTGCCTCCTGTTTACTCGTGGTAGTCCTTCACTGTTCCAGTAAGACGGACTGCAAAACCTTACACATCAACTTGAGGGCTCCCACAAGCACCAAGGCGAGCTCCTCAAGCTTCCACTACTCCAAGCCGTCTAGGGGAATCACTCCCCAAGAGTAACAAGCTTGACGAAGAAAAATGAGGTCTCACCCACCACTCTAACCCCTACTCAGGTCTTATATAGGGCGAGCCCACAGATCTGACCATTGGGCCAGTATGCACGCGGAGGAGACAAAGCTACATGGTCTAGACGGTCCGGACCCTGTCCGGATGGTCCGGACAAGGCTTCCCACAAAAACCAACAGATGACAGAGTGCGCGCAAAGGACTCCAGACAGTCCGGACCAGAGTGGTCCGGACTCGACAGCACCGCACAGCACACCAAGGTCCCGAAGATCCGGATAGTGCTCCGGACTGTCCAGACTAGAAGACCCTGAGCTGCCCTAAGCCACAGGCGCAACCCAAGCGGACGGCAGGGACTTCGGATGGTCCAGACGCAGGCCCGAATGGTCCGGACATATAAAACCGCGTCACTTAAAAATTCCTACCAGACCGAGCTACCACCCGAACGGCCACCATGCATTCCGGACAGTTCGGACTCAGCTCCGAATGGTCTAGGCCAAACTCAGCCCTAAAGGGGTCTTAGACCTAAAAAAAATAACCTAGTCCTACTCGGTGAACTCTAGGCCTAAGAAGAAAAACCTGAACAACTCGAAACACCACCGTAACCTTAGAATTGAAAAGGTAAGATAGGTTGTGCTTTCGGTGAAGATGATCAAAGGGGATTAAATCGACAAACCCCTCTTAATAGTACGGCAAACAAAGCACAAAAGAAGAGAAACCTATTATAAGAATGGATCGCCCTGACACCCGATCCATTCTCTACAAGGTCCTTAACCTTCGAGCTTGATGCCGAAATAATTTGAATTCATAGGGGGTCCAAGAAATCCATGATTCGCCTTAAACCACTATCATCAATCATCAAAACAATAAATTCAAAATCCAGGGGCCTAGATGCTTACAATCTCCCCTTTTTGGTGATTGATGAGAGCATTCTCACAATGCTCGAAAATGGATTAGTATAACATTTGCATGATCATAAAGATTCAATATAATAATGTGTATCACGCAACATATAAATGAGCATTTGTGTTTCACAAATTGACTTAGCATCAAAATATTTAGCAATTTGCATGAGATTGATGAGCTCCCCCTTAAAACCATGAAAATAAAGAAACTTCCAAAACATAACATAGCATTAACACATAGTTCGGGTACAAATTTAGCATCAAGTTCAACAGCTACAATAATATAGATATTGCTAAACCATGGAAATAAAGAAACTTCCAAAACATAACATAGCATTAACACATAGTTCGAGTACAAATTTAGCATCAAGTTCAACAGCGACAATAATATAGATATTGCTAATCCATTAGTTCACATTCACTCCCTCTTTGGCATCAAGCGCCAAAAAGAAGGAGTCCTAGCCTTGAGTCCATCGGGTAGATATGAAGAAGATTATTTATTGGTGAACCGCTTGCGAAAGTAGGTAATGAGACCCTTCTTAGGTGCCCGAGGAGGTGGAGGTGATGCCGTGGAGAAAGTGCCAGAAGTATCCATAGATGCAAGAACTTCATCCCTCGAAGGATACTGAGATGAATCCAAGGCCACATCAAAATGTTGATCACCCAAAAACTGAATAGACTGTTGAAGATCATCAAGGTGACTTTCATGTTCACGGTTCCAATTAACTTGCTCATTGTGCCATTCCACATAAGTAGCATGTCGAGAATTCTGAGTCTCCACGAAAGCATTAAAATTTGTGAAGAACAAGCATTGCTGCTCATAAAAGTTTTCATACCCGGGCATATAAGGAGGTGGTGCAAAAGAAGATCCATCGGTCTGAAATGGAGGCGGCACAGACCCCTCATCATGCCCTACTTCACCGACGTCCTGATCATCATCTGCAAATACAATCTCATCCTCCAGACGTGATACAACTCGCTTATCCTTGCCAGGTATAGGAATATGAAATTCCTTAAGCTCACCAGTAAACGAGGAAGAATTGACCACTTGCCTTTTTGCCAAGAGGTGACATAGTATAAATCCAAAACAGAGCTTTTTCTTCAAATTCTTAAGGATAGCTTCTTCCATCTCAGCAATAAGAAAATCCACAAGGTTAATTTTTGTGCGAGACAAATTATAATAACACAACCAAGCCATGATAGGTAGAAACCTGTTTTTATAGCCTCCCCGGGGAACTGAAGTCCTTCTCAAAATGCTGGTTAAGACTACAGGAGTGTTCCTTAGGAATTTAACCAAGTGCTCATCAAACATTGGATCATCAGTCTTCTTAAAGAAATGCTTGATAGTGTCAAGTGGAGGAGCAACACCAATGACAACCTATCTTTTTGGAAAAGCAATGTTATGAATTTTCACTCCACGATAAGAAATCCCAAAAGCTTCTCAAAACTCCTAAGTGTGAAATGACATTTGCTCCCCTCCATAGCTGAAATAGACTCTCAATCGGTCCCTAGATATCCACATAGTAGCAAAAATTTCCATCACTATAGCATGAGAATAAGCGAATTTGCTAGAGAGCAAATCTGCTAATCCTTGAGTGGCTTCATATCCAAGCCTAATGTCATTACTTTTGGTAGCTACCTGCACATTATCCCAATTGATATACAAATGCTAAAAAATTGGATCCTTGGCTGCCACATAGTACCTGTAAAAATCACAATGCAATTGCCACCAAAATTTCTCATGAGGGCTATCTTTAGTTCTGGAAAAACATTTTTTCAGTGCCATCCTTCTAACTTTCCTCAGCTTGTTAGTGGTGTACTTGGATACATCCTGTGAGACATAGACTAGCCCTCCAAATAATTCTTCAAATTTGCACCCCTCATCACTATTATTATCAGACTCCTCTTCTGTTTCTCCTGGTAACACAAAGTCTGCATCTTCCATTTCCTCATCAGAATCTGACAGAACAAGCCTTCTGGATGCATTTTTTCTGGCTGCCTGCTTTCTAGGCTTTCTAGGAGTATCAGGAGACCTCCCAACAATTGTCACACCAGCTTCACCACGAAAGATTTGCTTGGGAGGATTCTGAGTTGACGTATTCTCATCATGAGCTTTTCCCTTTCCCTTGACATTTGCATTCTTAATTCTAGGAGCCATTTGCAAGTTCTCACAACCAAAGCAAACAATAATTTGCCCCAACCTCCACAACAAGCTCTACCACCACCTCAGACACCAAAAGGATCAAATCAACTACTATGCATGCACCTACGTGAAAGATAGACTAGAATGAACACTAACCTAGGGTTTGGCCAAGATGATCAACGGATATGATATCGAAGCAAAATAGTCACGAAAATGTGACTTACCAAACCCTAGGAGCAATCTCTCCAAGTCTTTGCTCACGAAGAAAGGCCTAGAACCCTAGCCCGGTGTGGGTAAGGCCGGCCCTAGAAGAAGCAAATCCGGACAAGATCCTTCCTCCCGGAATGATTTGAGTTAGGGATTTAGAGGAGGAAGACTAGAGCTTGCTTTTGGTTGGATCGATTTGGTGTAGGAGGTCTAAAGGTAGGTGATCAAAGTGGGGGCTTGAAGGAGGAGAGAGAACCCTAGAGAAGAAAAGAGGAAGGGAAGGATCGGTTTGGGCAAGAGGAGAACGAAGGGGTAAGCAAAAAGGATGAAAGAGTGAAGAAGAGGAGCAAGCCGAGCGCTGCCCGTGTAGTCCGGACTGCCCGGACAGGGTTAACACAGCAACATGGCCCGAACGGACCGGTGGGATGGTTCGAATGGAACCAGTACGCGTGCCATTATGCCCGTATGGTCCAGACATGAACCTGGATGGTCCAGACTACATGGGGACCGCTCAGCCATAGCTAAAAACTTGATTTTGCCCACTTTGAGTCCAAGCTTTGCACTAAAATAAGATTAAGATGAGATCTTTGGACAAAGTAGGGCCAAAATACAAGGATTTTCATAGAAAATTCAACTTTGACATAGGCAAGATTGTATGGGATACTTTAGAATAAATGTTTTAGGGAATAGGCACACAAAGAAAGAAAAATTTTGAATAATTTGGAATGTATGGGTTTTATTCTGCACCCAAGGAGAAATGTGATAAACACCACACTTTCCTAGGTTAAACCCATATGGCATGTAGGCATACCTAAAATTGTATCTATAAGAACCCAACAAGTGACTTTAACTCATTTGAAATCTTTTTTTTTTTACCGAAAATACTTTCCAAGAAAAGTTTTGGGGTCGAAAATTTTTTTTTTGTCAAATACTACTACCTCTATATGTTAAGTCGTTTAAATCAAGAATTTGAATCTACAGCCTTTTAATTCAAAGAATAATTGATGAGACTAGTTGCAAGGAACAAAGTTTAGATGGTAGCATATTTTGCAAATAAATCATGTTATGAGCTTGAAACATAGGGGATTTACCCAAAGTATTGCCAAAGCCATTTTAAGTTCATATATTTACCCTAGGGACGCTATCAAGCATGGAATATCTTGTAGCTCCCCCTTAAGGTGACCATCCCAAAAGAAAAAGCATTCAATTTCAAATGTCAATCACATAGAAGAGACATTTTATCAAGTTTTAGTCCAAAGTCAAGAAGTGATTGTGCCATATAAATGATTTGGGCACAACAACTCCCTACCGCTATATATTCTGCCTCGGCGGTAGATAGCGTCACGGAGTTTTGTTTCTTTGATGCCCATGAAACAAGAGATCTACCAAGCAAATGACAACCCCCGGTAGTGCTTTTGCGATCAATCTTGCAATCGGCATAATCGGACTCCGAATAACCAAGAAGCTCAAATCGCGCATCCTTCGGGTACCATAACCCTAGGCTAGGGGTGAATTTCAAATATCTCAAAATGCTTTTCACAACAGTTAAATGAATTTCTTTAGGGGAAGCTTGGAAGCTAGCACACATGCAAACACTAAACATGATGTCGGGCCTAGATGCGGTAAGATATAGCAATGATCCAATCATAGGACGAAAGAGTTTTTGGTCTACTGGTTTACCTCCCTCGTCAAGGTCAAGATGTCCATTAGAAGCCATGGGGTCTTAAGTGGCTTACAATCCATCATATCAAAGCACTTGAGGAGGTCACGGACGTACTTCTCATGAGAGATGAATGTTCCATTCCTCGATTACTTGATTTGAAATCCCAAGAAGAAAGATAATTCCCCTATCATTGACATCTCGAACACACGGGCCATCATAGACCCAAAATCCTCGCAAAAGTCATGGTTAGTGCATCCAAAAATAATATCACCAACATATATTTAGCATAGAAACAAGTGTCCATCAACAATTTTTTTGAATAATGTGGTATCAACCTCCTGATTTTGAATCCCCTCTCAAGTAAAAAATTCCTAAGACGCTCACCCCATTCATGGGGTGCTTTCTTGAGACTATAGAGAGCCTTAGAAAGTTTATACACATGATCAGGATGGTTTGGGTCTTTAAATGCAAGAGGTTGTTCCACGAACACAAGTTCATCAATATATCCATTTAGAAAAGCACTTCTCACATCCATTAGCTTAAGCACAATATTTGACAAGTAGATAATGCAAAAAGTAGTCTAATGGCCTCAAGGCGAGCAACGGGTGCATATGTCTCACCATAGTACATACCTTCAACTTGGGTAGAAGCTTGAACTACAAGGCGAGCTTTGTTTCATACCACTATCCCACTCTCATCTTGTTTATTCGTGAATAACCATTTAGTCCCAATGACATTGTGTTTACTTGGTCTTTTCACCAATGTCCAAACTTCACTGCATGCGATGTTGTTGAGCTCCTCATGCATTGCATTCACCCAATCCGATCTCCCATCTTCTATGTTCTTAGGCTTAAAACACAACACAAATGAGTAAAGCTCACAAAAAGAAGCTTGACGAGAGCGAGTATGAATACCCTTACTCATATCACTGATGACTTGATCAATAGGGTGATCTTTGGCTATAGTATGATGACTCCAAATGAACTGAGCTGGTGAGCGAAGAATGTCCGCATCGTCCTCCTTGCTTTCTTTGAAACTTGCTTGGGGAGCCATGGATCCTGAGGATGGTTCAACGACATCTTCCTTCGCTGCTTCCTTTGGTGGCACGTCACCAATTTCCATGTTCTTCATAGCATTAGAAAATGGTTCATCCCCTACATCACTTAAATTTTTATGATCTCCTTGAGAGCCATTAGATTCATCAAATTTTACATCATAGGTTTCTTCAACTAGGCTGGTTGCATTATTAAATATACGAAAAGCTTTAGAATGAGAAGAATAACCAACAAGAAAACCTATGTCACACCGGCGTTGAAACTTGCCCAAGTGAGTTCTCTTCTTGTATATGTAGCACTTGCAACCGAAGACTCGGAAATATGACACGTTGGGCCACCTTCCCAGTAGGAGTTCATATGACGTCTTCTTGAGTAGTCGATGAAGGTAGAGGCGGTTAATTGCATGTCACGCGGTATTGATAGCCTCCACCCAAAACACATTTGGTGTGCCATACTCATCCAACATGGTTCTAGCTATTTCGATGAGTGTCCGGTTCTTCCTCTCCACCACTCCATTTTGTTGTGGTGTATATGTGGCAGAGAGTTCATGCTTTATCCCTAGCTCATCACAATATTCTTCAATATTAGAATTCACAAACTCTTTTCCATCGTCACTCCGGATTTTCTTGATGAGAGTTTCAAATTCATTTTGGGCCCTTTTTGCAAATTTTTCAAATACTTTTCCAACTTCAATTTTGTTTGGTAAAAAGAAAACACAAGTGAATCGAGAGAAATCATCCACCACCACAAGACAAAAGGAGTTTCCTCCAATATTATCATAGGATGTTGGGCCAAAAATATCCATGTGTAAGAGTTCTAATGGTCCTGACATGGACATGATACTTTTTATCGGATGAGAGTTCGCTACTTGCTTGCTGGCTTGACAAGCACTACATAGCTTGTCTTTCTCAAATTTGACATATTTCAAGCCCATGATAAGGTCATTTTTGAAAATCTTTTCAAATTTGACATCCCCACATGTCTAAGCCGTCTATGCCAAAGCCAACCAAAGGAGACTTGGCAATGAGACAAGTCGAGAGACACGATTGTTTAGAATTAAAATCAACAAGGTAGAGATTTTGAAATCGAAAACCTTTGAAAATAACTTGCTCATTTTTGTCAAAAACGGAAACTCCATCATCCGTGAAGAGACAATGAAAACCAAGATCACAAATTGAGCTACGGAAAAGAGATTAAAATTAAGTGATTCTACTAAGAGTACATTTGAGATCGAGTGGTCATTTGATATAGCGACTTTACCATTACCTCTTACCTTGCCCTTGTTATTGTCCCCAAAGGCAACTTTGTCGTCGGAGGTACCTTCATCCTCCAGTGGGGTGAACATGCACGAGTTGCCGGTCATGTGTTGCATGCATCCACTATCAATCACCCAATATCGACCACCGCTCTAGTAGTTCACCTATAGTCACGAAGATCAAGCTTTGACCTTAGGTATCCAAACCATATTGGGTCCCTTAGGTTTCACATCCACACGTTTGGGTCCAAAGGTGTTAGTAAGAAGAGCTTTGGGAACCCAAACGGCTTTAGCCTTTTGGAAATTCTTAGGAGCATTTACACATTTTACATTCATTTTGCTACGATAATTCTTAAAAAGCATATAATGAGCATGGACCATTGTGCCTCTTTCACTTTTGAATTTAGTAGAACTAGCAAAGGCACAATCGTCGGATTTGTGAGTTTTAGCATGGCAATAATAACAATGGGTGCTAGCCTTGATGAAGCGCGTGTTGGGTCTTATCCATCCGCCATCCCACAGTACTTCCCTTAGGGGCTTGTACCCCAATCCTCTCTTACTCAAGTAATACCGTTGCTCCCCAAGCACTTTGTCAAGGTTGTCGCCTCCAAGAAAACATTTTTCTAGTCCCTTATCAAAGTCTGTAATTTTAGCTCTAAGCCCAAGATTTTCATTGAGAAGTTCTCCAGCCTTGATTGCATTTACACAATCATAGTTATTACAAGTGCTAGAGGACTTAGAAGTGCTAGAACTAGATTTACAAGAGAGACCATGTAATTCACCACAACTAATCTTAGCATCTTTCTTAGGGTCTACTATCACCATATCATAGTTAAGAAAATCACAAGTAACACTAGAATCACTTTTATACACATGATCAATCGTAGGAAAAGATGTCTCATGAACAAGCTTAAGTGATTCATTAGTGTTGATAAGATCAAGATTGCATTTTTCTAACTCTACGTGCTTGATAACAAGGGTGTTATGTTCATTCACAAGCAAGCAAGGTTATCCGAGGCGCTAGGCGCTAGGCGGGCGGAGAGGGGCCGCATAGCGCCTAGGCGGCCTAGGCGAGACACAAGGCGCCGCCTAGGCAGCCAAATTGATTTGTGCACTATATGTCGTATTTAAGATGTTAGAGGACAAATTATATTTTTTCAAATAAAATCTTTTACATAATCAAGCCACAATCATTAATCAACATTTAAAACCATATAATCATCGTCTGGACACCTCGTAGGGCTGTCTCTTGAACCATCTAGTTACTGTCTCGGACTACATAGACCGGCTAGGCGCCTAGGTCACTGCCTAGGCCCTAGGTGGGGCGGAATGCCACTGCCTAGCGCCTAGGCGCCGTCTAGGCGGGTCTAGGCGCCGCCTAGGGGAACAATGCAAGCAAGTCATGAGAGATTTGGAGTTCACCTAACTCTTTCTCAACCATTGCAAGTTTAGCAAGCAAGTCATTATAATCAATCATATGAGTCTCATGCTTACTAAGCAAATTATCATACTTGATAGTTAGATTAGCATATAATTTCATCAAATTATTGCCTTTAGAAGATTCATTTTGCAAAGCTTGACTAAGGTCTTGAACAATCTCAATGAGTTCATCATATGAGGTTGAGGAGTCGTCTACCTTCTCGTCTTGCTTTGCCATAAGGAAAAATGAGGTTGATGAAGGAGGAAATGGGGTAGACTCTACAATGGCAAGTCCGGCAAGTCCCTTTCCTTTTGGCTCTTCGTCATTCGAGGAAGAGGATGAAGAGTCGCTTAATGTTTCTTCATCCGTTACCCATTCCCCAATGTAGGCTTCCTTCTTGCCATTCTTGTTTACTCGCTTGAACTTTGACTTCTTGTAATGCCTCTTTGATTTTCTAGCTTCCTTGCCTTCATCTTCATCATCACTATCATATGACTTGCCCTTGTTCTTCTTTTGGTCACATTTTGCCGCTATGTGACCCTTCTTATTTGTCAGGACCCGGTTTTACTAAACCGAACCCTCTGTGTCAACGGTATGAATCCCAAGGATCCGCGCTCATACCCACAGTAAACAAAGATGAATTACCAGTATCACACTGCATAACTAAATAAGATAATCAGAGTGCAACAACTCCACTTATTACAATAGTTTATAATGACCATAAGTCGTCACTGAATGCAACTAAGAAGCAAATGAACATCGATAATGGTGTCCCATCACGGCCACGGGCACGCACTGAACGGGAGTCGCTAGTAGTCCTGGGCACCATCCGGATACTCCACAACAAACTCCTGGTCGTACTCCTGACCTGCTCGTGGAATAACCAGCCCCGAATAAAAGCCGGGGTTAGCACGCGAATGCTAGCAAGTCTTTCCTGCGAAGGGCCAGGCTAGGCTTATCCTAGAAAAGATAATGGCTTATTTGCATAAAAGCATTTAACTTAAAAGTATAAAATATTTAACAAATCATAAGTAAATAAATAGCAATTCTCATGATTAACCTCAACAATAAGATAAACATGGCATAATTCCCAAACTCAGTGTCTCATACCTCAGATTCTCATTATCTCAAATCATCATCTCAATATAGTTCACAAGCTCGTTCTCGTTCACCATGAATCATCTAGCAACGGCACACTGCCAGAAAAACCTTACCCAAGTCAAGTTAATTAAGGTGTAGCTACGATGTGAAAAACCACCAAGATGCTCATAACCGGGGGCTCGACCATTCAAATGGGTTTACACTCTGCAGAGGTTGTACGCATTCCCCGCAAGATGCAATACGCCCCCGTCGGAAAGTGTCGCGCCCCTTCTCGGCTTACCTAGCGAGAACGGTCGGACCTGCACTAGGCCCTGGATCAGTAGGCTAGTGCAAGAGTTACACAGCTGGAATCATTTCATACATCGGTGTCCAAATATTACATAACAGCGATCATCCGATCGCATTAGTAGCAAACGGCATTTAAGCCTTAGTTACAGACCAAAGTTCATCAGAGTAGCGGAAATCTCCCAAAGGGCAACTTGCAAGTTCAAAAGAATAACAAAATCACACCAGCAGCTGTGTAACCACACACGACTGGTGGAACGCACTAAACCCTATCTTAAGCAACTACTCCTGGTCCTGGTACTGAGGATCTCCTTCCTCATGACAATCGAGGCATCTTCCTCGACGGGCTCCTCCATGTCTAAAGATAGATATTTATGCGAGGTCGGTGTCATCCAAACAACGGCGAGCTAACACCCAACCCAATGCATTTAGTGATAGAGGTTTCAAAGGAAATTTGGGTTTATTTATTTGCATGAAAGCCAGTTTTGGAAATGAAAGCCTATGACTTAGCAGTTCAACCAAATTCCTGTCAAATTGATTATTTATCATGTTTCCTTTTCAATGCACAACCAAACCCATGGCGGTTTCAAGCACTCGCCAAACGCGTTCTCTTCCCACTCCCGCCATCATCTTCCGAGTGTGGCGACTTCGTTAATGGATCACATTCCCCACAAAGTACCGGTCTCGTCCTAGCTGGGCTGCCGACCCACGCTAGACTCACGGCTCTCAGAAGAATGGACCTAGATCATCCTCGATGACGACATGAAGCTGTCTTCACCTCAAGCATGGCGGCAGCGAGTACGCCCGCAGGTCGTAACTACCCTGAATCCCCACTACTTGCACTACGCGCGATGGCGGTAGCGTTGTGGTGTTAGGAACTATCTCCGCAGCAGATAGTCAAGGATGGCGTCTGCTGTGCATCCTCGATGCACCCGTGCGGGGAATCCTTGATTCAGCCCAGCCGATCCACTAAGGGCCTCACCCTTATGCACTTCCTTCTTGGCTAACTCGCACCCTCCGTGTGAATCACACGATGTGGCGGAACCCTCCTTGGGGGGCAAGACGGCATTACGCGGATCTCGCGCGCTCCTCTTCCATGCACTACGATGTGGGCGATTAGCTTCCTCAAATCACGTAGCCCAGCTACTTCATCTCTTACCCAATGCCGGACCCAGTCCGCATTGCAGACATCACAACCATATACACACACTGGCATGCCAGGCCCAAATTCCAATTAACCATATTCTTTGTGTGATCATGTCCGGTGAATGTCGGTTCACCGTTCCGAGGCAATTCTAAGCCTAAAATTTATAGTTGGACCTGAGCAATGTCTAAGCAAGATTTTAACCAAGACTTAGGAGTCTAAATCAGATTATTTAAATTAACCAGGCTACCAAGGGTGATCATCAAGGCGATCAATAGCAAGCCAAATGACAGATGATTAATTCAAGGCAACATCATCATGGTAAATTGATAGCAAGTAAATAAATGGCATGATATATCATGATTTGAACAAATAGGCATAAGTACTTAAAAGGGCATGCAGTTTAATACTGTAAAATAAATGCTTTAGAAATCTGGGATTCAATATGATATTATTGGATGTTAACTTGCACTAGGGAAAGCGCATACTCTCCCTAGTAAAAGCAACACTATTAAGGTTAAGTATTAACTCGCACTAGGAAAATCGAGATTCTCCTAGTAAAAGCAAACTCCTTTGAGGGTAGATATTAACTCGCCTTGGGAATTGAAGTCCGGTCTTGTGCGGAGTCCTCGAATGTGTTTCGGATCCTCTACGCCTAAACGGAGAATCAACAATTCATCATAAACACGATGCGGCGAAGAAGAGAATGATGCATGAAATGCAATCGAGGTCGCCAGATTCGCTCATTTACGATTCCTATGTTTAACTATCTACATGAATCCATATATATATATATATATCGAGAAAGTTCCATGATCCTTCTAAATAATGAATCATAAGCGGAATGGGCGAAGTGCTTGTGAGATGATGCACATGATACATGTATATATATATGTGTAATGAAATTTCTACCTAATTAACCCAATAGGACAAAATATGGTTTTATCGTCTTTTAAAGTACTTTAAATAGTTAGAATATGTTAACATGATACATGTAGCTAGTTATTCATGTTTCCTAATTATACCAATATTGAGTTAACATGTAATTAGGAAACATATTATAGGTTATACTATATTCACCTAGGTCCAAAAAGTCATTTATCGGCATCCATGATTTTCTTATGTTTAACTTAATTGTTAATCTATTTTTAATACACAACATTCCATTTTTTCTTATTTTTATATGAATTAATACCTAAAATAAGCTTAATGGATTTAATCTAGGAACCGTGTTCGATTCTTGTGTGTGGTACTATTTTTATTAAATCCAACACAAGCTCTAGTATTTACCCTAATTTTTCCAGAATTTTTAATGATATCTACCTATTTTAAATAAATCGTTTCTATTTCTTGTCTTTGTTTTATTTATAAAATCTGGGAAAAAAGGGTGAACAATCTTGGGCGGCCCGCTAACTTCATGGCCGAGCCAACCACGTCGAAGACGATTGCCGAAGGCGTAACTTCGAGAGTGAAGGCGCTGGGGTCATAGGCGCCTCCATTATTACCTCGACATGTGGGACCGAGGGCCCACATGTCGGCGACGTGAAGAAGCCGCGGGAGTTTTAAATCCATGAGGCCGACACTGGGCCCACTGTCGGCGACCACACACGGTGAAGCCGCACGGATCTTAAGCGCAGATCGGACGGCTCGCCGTCATCGTTTTCCTTCTCGCCGGCGCAAGACGGCCGAGGCTAGCCGACGGCTAGCCGAGCTAGGGTGCACCGTTTGGGGCGTTCTTGGGTTCGGTGGAATCGGTGAGCTAACGCGATCTAGGGGTGCCCTTGTCGAGGCGTAAACGGCCGGACGCGGCGAGCCATGCCCGGCGGCGGAACCGCCACCGGCGGACATGAGTAAATGACCTAGGGTCGAGCTTATGGAAAATAGCGCGCGCATGAGCTATGCGGGGTTAGTGGGTGCTTACCGAGCAAAAAGGTGGTCGGGGCACGGTTGGATCGGCGCGGCCCACGTGCGGGTCCGAGCAAGGAAGGCGGCGCTCAAGATTTGGTGAAGACCGGCGAAGCCTGGGCCAAAAGAGGGAGCACGGTGTGAGGGAAGACAGCGAAGCTCACCGAGCAAGGGCTTGCCGCAAGCTCACCAGAGATGATGATCGCGCGCGCCCCGGCAGGTCCGAAACAAGGAAGGCGCGCGCTCAAGATCTTTGGGAAGACCGTGAAGCCTGGGCCAAAGAGGGAGCACGGTGTGAGGGAAGACAGCGGCTCACCGAGCAAGGGCTTGCCGCGAAGCTCACCAGAGATGATGATCGGCGCGCCCCGAGCGGTCCGAGCAAGGAAGAACAGGCGGTCGGCGGTGGCGAGAAGCGTTCGACGAGCTCGGGATGACTCGGACCAATTCCTTCGGCAGAGCTTCACGAGGTCATGGCGAAGCAAACGCGAGACAATGTGGAGACTAAGGAGGTCTGGTTTGGGGTGGCGGCGTGAGAGTGAAAAGAGGGAGAAAACGGCCGATGTGGCGCGGTGGCATATAAGCTCGGTCCGAGCTCGGCTCTTGACCCGGTCGCGCGAAGATGTGAGAGGCGGTCACAGAGGAGCTCTAGTGCTCATTGGCTAGCTGGGCGGTGGCTTGTTTCGCTGGCGAATGTCCGAGCCGGCGGCGAGATGGCTTGCTTTCGGGCGGCATTGCCGGCCGGACGCGGCGGTGCGGGGGCATCGATGGCGCGACCAAGTCGACCATTGGGCAAGGTGGGCGGTGCTCGAACTCCACGCGAGCCGGCCGACAAGACGGCAAGTCGTCCATGGCGAAAGGTGCGCAGCGGCGGCAATGGCAGCGTCGCGTCATGGTCGGAGGTGGGGTCCACAGGTCCAGCGACACACACAAGCCGCCAATTGAAGATCTTCCTCGAGATTCGGGCGGGAGTGACGGTTGAGCGGGGTGGAAGGTCTGGCAGGCGGCAAAGCGTTGACCAAATGCCGCAAGGGCGTAAAAGAATAGGAAGGCGCCATGTGGGCCCTACCAGGTCAAATTGGTCAACACCGAGTCAAACTCTCTATTAGGGTTTAAACTAATCTATGGATTTTTTTCTGGGATTTTTAGGGCAATATAACATATTTAGGCTTATGTGATTATGTGTATACATATATATATATATATATATATATATATATATATATATATATATGTGTGTGTATGGATGTTTTATGAATA
Organism: Olyra latifolia; assembly: GCA_036346145.1. Classification (NCBI taxonomy): domain Eukaryota; kingdom Viridiplantae; phylum Streptophyta; class Magnoliopsida; order Poales; family Poaceae; genus Olyra; species Olyra latifolia. The sequence continues at coordinate 27,806,966 of CM070528.1, read as the reverse complement.
TGAAAATATATTCCCAATTTAAGGTCCATTAGAATCTTATATTTCAACAATTTCTTAAATAGTGCTATAAATTATAAATTCTTATGCAAGGGTTTATTAATTAGCTATTTAGTGCTTTATTCAAACAAAAATCATCAATTTCAAATGGCTTCTAAAGTCTAGAAATGTGTGTTTGTCACATAGAAATTTTACGGAAAGCGTCATAGCTTATGCAATGGTACGTAGTGTTTTCAAAATATTATCATAACTTTGGGTCATTACAAATCCTCCCCTAAAACAAATCTCGACCTCGAGATTGATATTTCTATGAAGCGAATAGGTAGGGGAATTCTTGACGCATTTTCTCTTGGTTCCCATGAAAAACGTCCTCCGGATTGATTGCTCCATTGCACCTTGCAAAGTCGAATGGTCTTATTCTTGAGCTTCTTTTCTGAGTCTCTAATATTTGAATAGGCTTGACTTGATATCCCAAGTTGGGTTGTAGGGTGTCGCAGACGGTGAACTACTTCTCCTTGAGTTTTCTCAAACACTTTGGAGTTGGGACACGTGAAACACGTTGTGAACTTCTCCCAACTCCTTGGGAAGGTCAAGTTAAATGGCGACCATACCCATCTGAGACAAGGCTGGATAAGGTCCCACAAACCTTGGGGCCAATTTTCCTTGACTTGAAATCTTCTTGTTCCCTTGAAGGGTGAGATCTTGAGATACACATAGTCTCCAACTTGAAAGATAGGTCCCTCCGACGATGGTCAAGATAACTCTTTTGTCGGGATTGGGCAGCAAGCAATTGCTTCCTAATCGTTTTGACCTTTGCTTGCTTCTTGCAGTTCCTTCCAAATACCTGCCCTTCTCCAGACTCGGACCAATAAAGAGGGGTCCTACATTTTCTTCCGTATAGAGCTTCAAAAGGTGACATTTGCAGACTGCTTTGATAACTGTTGTTATAAGCAAATTCCGCATAAGGTAACCATTTTTCCCATTCTATTTGGGAATTCCAAAGCACAAGCTCGAAGCATGTCTTCTAGAGTTCGAATAGTCCTTTCCGTTTGTCCGTCAGTTTGAGGGTGGTAGGCTGTGCTAAATGACAATTTGGTGCCCGAGGCACTATGGAGTTCTTCCCAAAACTTTGAGGTAAACCGTGATCCACGATCGATATAATTCTCTTGGGAACTCCATGAAGGCTTACTATCCCAGGCGATGAATAGTTACGCTAGTTTGCTACCCTTGTGAGTGGTTTTGATGGGATAAAATGAGCTACCTTGGTCAACCGGTCTACTATTACCCATATAGAGTCATGTCCACTTCGAGACCGGGAAGTCCTATAATAAAGTCCATGGTCACTTCATCCCACTTCCATTCAGGATTTTGATTGGTTCAAGATAACCTGTTTGGGCGTTGGTGTTACGCCTTCTTCGAGCAGCAGTATTACATTTGGCCACATATTACGCTACATCTCGTTTCATTCGGGGCCACGAAGATTGCCTTCAGATCTTGGTACATTTTTGTACATCCCGGTGCATGGAAAACGGTGACTCGTGTGCTTCTTTTAAGATTTCTTCCTTTAATTCGGGTCGTGAGGCACAAAGATCCTCTTTTCCATCCAAAGAATTCCTTGTTCGTCCTTAACAATTTTTGTTCGAAACCCTATTCATCGGTCCTTCGAGCCTAAGGGTACGGGATGATCTTGTTGCTTATCTTTGATACGGTCGATCAGATCTGGTGAACCGTGATGTTGGCTAATTCTCCAGATTTTACGAGATTTAGGCATAACTTATTCAATTCTTCCGAGAGTCTGTTACGAGGAGGTATCTTCCGAGTATTCATGTCTTCTCTGGGATCACCATCGAGGAAGTTGCTTTGGTTCTTTCGCTTAGAGCATCCGCCACCACGTTGGCCTTGCTGTGGTGGTATAATATATTTAGGTTGTAATCTTTAATCAACTCTAACCACCTTCTTTGCCTCATATTGAGGTTGGCTTGGGTGAAAACGTATTTTAGGCTTTTGTGATCGTGTAGATGTCACATTGTTTTCCCATCGAAAATGTCTCCATAGCTTGAGTGCATGAACTACTGCAGCAAGTTCTAGGTCATGGGTTGGGTAATTGTCCTCGTGCTTGCGCAAGCTCGCCGTGATCGTCGCCACAAGCTTGCCATCTTGCATCAATACACATCCTAATCCTTGTCGGGAAGCGCCACAAGATACTTCAAACTTCTTGGCGATATTAGGTGTGGCCAAAAGCAGAGTGGTGGTCGAAGGGTTTTGAGCTTCGAAACCGAGTTCACAATCTTTGGTCCATTCAAACTTCTGTCCTTTTTCAATAATGAGTTAGTGGTCGGGAAATTTTTGAGAATCCTTCGATGAAACGCCGATAATATCTGCCGCTGACCTAGAAAAGCTGCGAATTTCCTTACTGATGGCGGTGTTTTCCAATTCATGACCGTGTCTATCTTAGATGGGTCCACTTTAATTCCTTCAGCAGATATAATATGTCCCAAGAAACTGACATCACTAATCCAAAATTCACATTTGCTATATTTTGCATATAGCTTATGCTCTCTGAGTTTATCCAACACCGCTCTCAGGTGCTTCTCATGCTCTTCGTCCGATTTGGAGTACACAAGGATGTCGTCAATGAAGAGCGACAACAAACTTGTCAAGGTATTCCATTAGGATTAAATTCATGAGGTTCATGAAATAGGCGGTGCATTGGTTAACCCAAAAGACATGACCAAATATTCAAACAGGCCATACCTAGTGGTGAAGGCTGTTTTGGGTATATCATCCTTCCGCACCTTTACTTGATGGTATCCGGATCGAAGGTCGATCTTGGAAAAACGTGTAGCTCCTTGGAGTTGGTCAAACAGTCATCGATCTGGGCAGAGGATACTTATTTTTAATAGTGGCGGCGTTCAACGCCCTATAGTCCACCACTAATCTTCGCCCACCATCCTTCTTATCCACAAACATGGCGGGGATCCCCAGCGAGATGAGCTTGGCGGATCAAACCCTTGCTTAATAAGTCGTCGATTGTTTCTTGAGTTCTTCTAATTCTTCCGAGTTCATCTTGAAATATGTTTTGTAGATTGGGGCTGTACGGTGTTAACTCTATAACAAACTCTACCTCTCGGTCAGCGGTAGTCCGTAAGTCATCAGGAATACGTCCAAATATTCTTGGACTACCTTTACCTTACTCGGGTTGTCTTCCTTGAGGTACCAGATGGCTCTACCCCATCTGTAGGGTTCATCTACCTTCCATACTCTTTCAAACACACCATCCTTTACAAGCGACTTCGACTTCGGCGCAATCTAATACTCCTTATAGAGTCTTAGCCAATCCATGCCGATTATGACATCAACTCCTAATCCAGACATGACCATTAGGTCGAAATAGAATCCTACTCTTTCCTTCCTTATTTCTACCCATTTGCGGGACCTATAGGCCTTAAGTATCCCAAGGAGATCTAATGGTGAAGGGCTTATTAAGAGGAAAGGTTTGTAGCTGGTGCTTATCTCACGTATTCTTGTGAAATAAAGGAATGTGATGCACCGAATCAAATAAAACTTTGTTGGGAGTCGTGAAGTCCAAACGTACCCACAAGTACTCCTTCATCTTCTTGTGCCGCTTACTGCAGTGATATTGTTGAGTCTCCCACGTCCCATACCTTGAGCTTGATTCTGCGTTGGCGACCTCGCCACGACCCCGCACAACATTCCCTTGAGGTTTTGCGCGATTCTGACTAGGGCAGTTGGCAGCATAGTGTCCAGGCTGGTGGCATAGGTAGCAGTTGCCTGTCATCCTATTTTGGGTGCCTGGTGCATTGCGGGGAGCAGTTGGTGCTTGAGTACGAAAACCAGAGATTTCAGCACCGCGCCCACCCCTCATAGCATATCCTCGGTTGAACATGGAAGATTGCTGTCCAGCTTTCTGAGGAGGTTGAGGTTTGAATTGTCCCGTACGGCTTGATCCGGCGACCGTACGTTCAGCCATCTTGCGCTTACGCGAGAGATCCTCGCCCTTCAAGTCCCTTTCCAACACCAAGGCCTTGTTGACTAACTGGTGGAAGTTTTGATACTCCAAAATCCTAAGGCGGGATTTGTACCGAAAATCCATCCCTTCTAGGAACCAATCTATCTTTTCGGCTTCATTGTGGATGTCTTGGGGGGCATATCTTGCAAGCTCATTGAACTTAGTAAGATATTCAGAAATTGTCATCGTCCCTTGAGAGAGTCTGCATGAACTCATACTTCTTCATCTGGTGATTCCTATGGGTATGTGAAAATTTTAAAACAATGACAAATTCTTCCCATGGAATGAATCCTTGACCTGGGGAACATAAAGCGGCACTTCAGCATTATCGGCTTGTTGAGCTTCTTCGGCATCTCCATCTTGGCGAGGTTCATTTTCTTCCATTTCTTCTTCATCCACACGGCGGTTGGCGACATAATTATCCCACCACACACTGCGGGTCCTACTAGCGGTGGGAGGAATAGCGTACTTTCTCCATTTCTGGACATCTGATCAACTCCAGGTTCTTGGTCACAGTGCGTAACCAGTCTTCTGCTTCCATGGGATCGGTAGCTTGAGCGAAGGTAGGGGGATTGGTTCGCATAAAGGCAGCATGTTTGGATCCCTCATTTCGATTCCTGTCTGCCTGCTGGTTGAACAGTACTTGACCCAACATCTGTGCTTGATAAGCTAAGACCTGGGCCATGGTTGGGTCTCCTGCCGGAGGAGGAGGTAGATTACCTCGGCCTCGACCGCGGCCACGGCCTCTAGCTGCGCCGGCACCACGGGCTTGGCCAGCTCCTTGGCCACGAGCGGCACCGCGGCCTAGATCTGCCCCTTGGCCACGGGCAGCTCCACGACCACGTACCATCTGCATGACGGTGATCCTTAACATTATAGCTAAATATGCATGCATGAGGCCAATATCAAAGAAATCGAATAAATGCAGCCACGAAACGCTTGTCATTTAAGATACCCAAAAGCGGCAATAGTCAAATCAGTTTTACATCATACCACAAAAGTACAATTATCGACGAAGGATACAAGTCGCCAATCATCTACTATGGCGAAACAAAAGACACATTTCGATCTAAGTCGATCTGTCAAGCTACTAGCTACTCAAGGGCGGGACGACGAGTGTAAACTATCACCGGTCTCCCAAGCGGGTAGCGGGTGAAAGTAGCTGAGAAGTCCTCTAGCGATCGCCGAGAAGGCACAAGAAGAACAACAGCGAGAGGTGGCTCAACCGGGGAACAAGTAGGTCCACGGAGGTCTCCGAGTCAGAAGAGTACTCCTGCAGTGACAAAGAGGTCGTGGGAAGTGTCGTGACGAGGAATCCCCACCAAGGCACTAGGAGGAAGACCCCGTTTCCGCATGGTAGTGCGGCGGTTAGGGTACTCAGGTGGAGGAAACTGAGGACCCGGAGGAAAGGAAGGGTCCTCTTTCTTTGTCGCGCTAAGCCCGGGCAAGTCTTGAGTCCTTTGGCGTCTACTCATCGTCAGACTACTGACGTAGTGGTGAAGACGCCGTCCGACCACCCGCAGGCGGTTGTCTGCTGTACGAAGAGAGTAGCGGAGGAAGCCGATCTCCTCAAGAGCGCTGTCACGGTCGTCTCGCATACTGGAGAAGGCGCGCAACCCTCTCCAAGTGGTCCCTCAGTGAAGGCGGGGCACTGGTAAAGCCTGGGAGAAGTGCGAAGTGCTGAAAGGAAGGTCGGGCGAAAGAAGTGCCCTCCAAGTCGTCGTGGTACCTCTCCTGTAGCCCCCGTATCGCCAATGCTGCCGCATCATCGATAGCAGGGTGCAAGTGGTCCCGGGCTGTCTCCGTCCTGTAGCTGTGGGCCACTGTGTCCAGGTGGTGGTAGTAGACTCGAACCTCTACAATGTACCCTAAGCGGGGCAGGGTACGAACGAGCCTCCAGAAGTAGCAAGGGCGGTCATTAAAGCCTGTGAAGTCCGACAAGGGCGGAGGACAAGAACCATCTGGTGGCGTGCAAAGGGTCGTCAGAATCAGAGGTAGCACGCTCGAGAGAGAAAAGCTGTGGGAAACCTGCTCATCCATCTACAAAAACGAAAGAAGAATTCCTTTAAGTAAGAAATAGTATAGTTGTGAAAGTTAAAAGACAAGATATACAAGAGCAGTTTTGGAAAAATATTTTATATAAACTATACGCAATCCTTGGCTAGCGGCAGGGTTTAGGGTTCCTACAGTCGTATGCTCTGATACCAGCTCTTGTCGCGCCCCTTCTCGGCTTACCTAGCGAGAACGGTCGGACCTGCACTAGGCCCTGGATCAGTAGGCTAGTGCAAGAGTTACACAGCTGGAATCATTTCATACATCGGTGTCCAAATATTACATAACAGCGATCATCCGATCGCATTAGTAGCAAACGGCATTTAAGCCTTAATTCTGAGACCAAAGTTCATCGAGTAGCGGAAATCTCCCAAAGGGCAACTTGCAAGTTCAAAAGAATAACAAAATCACACGGCGAAATGTGTAACCACACACGATCGGTGGAACGACTAAACCCTATCTTAAGCAACTACTCTCGGTCACTGCATCGAGGATCTCCTTCCTCATGACAATCGTAGGCATCTTCCTCGACGGGCTCCTCCATGTCTAAAGATAGATATTTATGCGAGGTCAGTGTCATCCAAACACTGGCGAGCTAACACCCAACCCAATGCATTTAGTGATAGAGGTTTCAAAGGAAAGGCTGGGTTTATTTATTTGCATGAAAGCCAGTTTGGAAATGAAAGCCTATGACTTAGCAGATTCAACCAAATTTCTGTCAAATTGATTATTTATCATGTTTCCTTTTCAATGCACAACCAAACCCATGGCGCTTCAAGCACTCGCCAAACGTTCTCTTCCCACTCCGCCATCATCTTCCGAGTGTGGCGCTTTTCGTTAATGGATCACATTCCCAAAAAGTACCGGTCTCGTCCTAGCTGGCTGCCGACCCACGCTAGACTCACGGCTCTCTGAAGAATGGACCTAGATCATCCTCGATGACGACATGAAACTGTCTTCACCTCAAGCATGGCGGCAGCAGGTACGCCCGCAGTCGTAACTACCCTGAATCCCCACTACTTGCACTACGCGCGATGGCGTAGCGTTGTGGTGTTAGGAACTATCTCCCGCAGCAGATAGTCGATGGCGTCTGCTGTGCATCCTCGATGCACCGTGCGGGGAATCCTTGATTCAGCCCACCGATCCACTAAGGGCCTCACCCTTATGCACTTCCTTCTTCGGCTAACTCGCACCCTCGTGTGAATCACACGATGTGGCGGAACCCTCCTTTGGGGCAGCAAGACGGCATTACGCGGATCTCGCCGCTCCTCTTCCATGCACTACGATGTGGGCGATTAGCTTCCTCAAATCACGTAGCCCAGCTACTTCATCTCTTACCCAATGCCGGACCCGATCCGCATTGCAAAGACATCACAACCATATACACACACGGCATGCCAGCCCAAATTCAATTAACCATATTCTTTGTGTGATCATGTCGGTGAATGTCGGTTCACCGCTCCGAGGCAATTCTAAGCCTAAAATTTATAGTTGGACTGAGCAATGTCTAAGCAAGATTTTAACCAAGACTTAGGAGTCTAAATCAGATTATTTAAATTAACCGAGGCTACCAAGGGTGATCATCAAAGGCGATCAATAGCAAGCCAAATGACAGATGATTAATTCAAGGCAACATCATCATGGTAAATTGATAGCAAGTAAATAAATGGCATGATATATCATGATTTGAACAAATAGGCATAAGTACTTAAAAGGGCATGCGGTTTAATATGTAAAATAAATGCTTTAGAAATCAGGATTCAATATGATATTATTGGATGTTAACTTGCACTAGGAAAGCGCATACTCTCCTAGTAAAAGCAACACTATTAAGGTTAAGTATTAACTTCGCACTAGGAAAATCGAGATTCTCCTAGTAAAAGCAAACTCCTTTGAGGGTAGATATTAACTCGCCTTGGGAATTGAAGTCCGGGTCTTGTGCGGAGTCCTCGAACTGTGTTTACGGATCCTCTCGTCTAAGCGGAGAATCAACAATTCATCATAAACACGATCGGCGAAGAAGAGAATGATGCATGAAATGCAATCGAGGTCGCTTCAGATTCGCTCATTTACGATTCCTATGTTTAACTATCTACATGAATCCATATATATATATATATATCGAGAAAGTTCCATGATCCTTCTAAATAATGAATCATAGCGGAATGGCGCGAAGTGCTTGTGAGATGATGCACATGATACATGTATATATATATGTGTAATGAAATTTCTACCCTAATTAACCCAATAGGACAAAATATGGTTTTATCGTCTTTTAAAGTACTTTAAATAGTTAGAATATGTTAACATGATACATGTAGCTAGTTATTCATGTTTCCTAATTATACCAATATTGAGTTAACATGTAATTAGGAAACATATTATAGGTTATACTATATTCACCTAGGTCCAAAAAGTCATTTATCGGCATCCATGATTTTCTTATGTTTAACTTAATTGTTAATCTATTTTTAATACACAACATTCCATTTTTTCTTATTTTTATATGAATTAATACCTAAAATAAGCTTAATGGATTTAATCTAGGAACCGTGTTCGATTCTTGTGTGTGGTACTATTTTTATTAAATCCAACACAAGCTCTAGTATTTACCCTAATTTTTCCAGAATTTTTAATGATATCTACCTATTTTAAATAAATCGTTTCTATTCTTGTCTTTGTTTTATTTATAAAATCTGGGAAAAAAGGGTGAACAATCTTGGGCGCCCGCTAACTTCATGGCCGAGCCAACCACGTCGAAGACGCTTTGGAAGGCGTAACTCGAGAGTGAGTATTTGGGGTCATAAAGGCGCCTCCTTACCCTCGACATGTGGGACCGAGGGCCCACATGTCGGCGACGTGAAGAAGCCGCGGGAGTTTTAAATCCATGGCGCCGACAATTGGGCCCACTGTCGGCGACCACACACGGTGAAGCCGCCACGGATCTTAAGCGCGGTCGGACGGCTCGCCGTCATCGTCTTCCTTCTTCGCGCGGCCAAGGCGGCCGAGGCTAGCCGACGGCCAGCCGAGCTAGGTGCACCGTTTGGGGCGTTCTTGGGTTCGGTGGAATCGGTGAGCTAACGCGCATCTAGGGGTGCCCTTGTCGAGGCGTAAACGGCCGGACGGGCGAGCCATGCCCGGCGGCGAACCGCCACCGGCGGACATGAGTAAATGACCTAGGGTCGAGCTTATGGAAAAATAAGCGCGCATGAGCTATCACGGGGTTAGTGGGTGCTACCGAGCAAAAAGGTGGTCGGGGCACGGTTGGATCGGCGCGATCACGTGCGGGTCCGAGCAAGGAAGGCGGCGCGCTCAAGATTTGGTGAAGACCGTGAAGCCCTGGGCCAAAGAGGGAGCACGGTGTGAGGGAAGACAGTGAAGCTCACCGAGCAAGGGCTTGCCGCGAAGCTCACCAGAGATGATGATCGGGCGCCCCGAGCAGGTCCGAGCAAGGAAGGCGGGCGCTCAAGATCTTTGGGAAGACCGTGAAGCCTGGGCCAAAGAGGGAGCACGGTGTGAGGGAAGGCAGCGGCTCACCGAGCAAGGGCTTGCGCGCAAGCTCACCAGAGATGATGATCGGGCGCCCCGAGCAGGTCCGAGCAAGGAAGAACAGGCGGTCGGCGGTGGCGAGAAGCGTTCGACGAGCTCGGGATGACTCGGACCAATTCCTTCGGCAGAGCTTCACGAGGTCATGGCGAAACAAGCGAGACAATGTGGAGACTAAGGAGGTCTGGTTTGGGTGGCGGCGTGAGAGTGAAAAGAGGAGAAAAGCGGCCGATGTGGCGCGGTGGCATATAAGCTCGGTCCGAGCTCGGCTCTTGACCAGCGGTCGCGCGAAGATGTGAGGCGGTCACAGAGGAGCTCTAGTGCTCATTGGCTAGCTGGGCGGTGGCTTGTTTGTGCTGGCGAATGTCTCGAGCCGGGCGGCGAGATGGCTTGCTTTCGGCGGCATTGCGGCCGGAGACGCGGCGGTGCGGGGCATCGATAAGCGCGACCAAGTCGGCCATTGGGCAAGGTGGGCGGTGCAGGAACTCCACGCTGAGCCGGCCGACAAAGACGCAAGTCGTCGTGGCGAAAGCAGTGCGGCAGCGGCGATGGCAGCGTCGCGTCATGGTCGGAGGTGGGGTCCACAGGTCGAGCGACACACACAAGCCGCCAATTGAAGATCTTCCTCGAGATTGAGGCGGGGGAGTGACGGTTGAGCGGGGGTGGAAGTGGTGGCGGCGGCAAAGCGTTGACCAAATGACCCGCAAGGGCGTAAAGGAATAGGAAGGCGCCATGTGGGCCCTACCAGGGTCAAATTGGTCAACACTGAGTCAAACTCTCTATTAGGGTTTAAACTAATCTATGGATTTTTTTCCTGGGATTTTTAGGGCAATATAACATATTTAGGCTTATGTGATTATGTGTATACATATATATATATATATATATATACATATATATATATATATATATGTGTGTGTATGGATGTTTTATGAATATGAAAATATATTCCCAATTTAAGGTCCATTAGAATCTTATATTTCAACAATTTCTTAAATAGTGCTATAAATTATAAATTCTTATGCAAGGGTTTATTAATTAGCTATTTAGTGCTTTATTCAAACAAAAATCATCAATTTCAAATGGCTTCTAAAGTCTAGAAATGTGTGTTTGTCACATAGAAATTTTACGGGAAACGTCATAGCTTATGCAATGGTACAGAAGTGTTTTCAAAATATTATCATAACTTTGGGCTGTTACAGAAAGCATCATCAAAAAATCCATTAAAAGACCAATCCCGAGTTTGGCACGGTCATACTTGATATCCACACAAGTACCCCGGGGGCTTCGAACATACCTTATATTCACACAAGTACCTTGAAGTTCAATCCCCCGAGCAATACACCGGTGATGACGCATCCATCGGGACCTCAACAACGGAACAAGGACGGTGACAATCCCGATGTTACTCTCCCTCAAGATGAGGCCCGTCCCATACCGTGCTTACGGTCGCACGGGAAATTCTCAGTTAAATCCATCACGATCATCGGTCCTTAGAGACTGAAGCGTCGACTCAAGTCACCCGCTCCGAGTCAAATTATTAGTTGGTCAAATTTTAACTAATGAGTGAGTAATCCCACCATAAACCCAATTTCACATGTCTCATACTCAGATGCTCCAGATTCTCATATTAAAGTGCGTAACAATGATTATATAAGTGGGAATCACTCCCCGGTGACTATCTAAGCAATGCTAAGCCAACTAATAATTAAAAACAGTAGAAAATTACATAATATTCTCATCCTAAGGTTTGTCATGATCGTGGGTGTATATCATATAAATAAACGACATGCACTAGGAATCACTAAGGTAAATACGCATAATTTAATTAAATAGGAATTTTTGCAAAATCTAAAAAATTGGGATTATAGGAAAAAGACTTGCCTTCCTATTCTTCTTGACCTTGCGGAACGTCGGCGGCGTCGACGAACTCACCACGCAAAACAAAAAATAATAATAAATACCAGAAACAGTATCTAAATTTAAAAATTATATAATAATTACAGTAGATAGATATGAATTTTATGAATTTTTAGAAACTGGAACCGCTAGATTTGGAGTTCGGATGATTGCATAGCGAAATAGTGAAGGGACACTATTACTGAAATTCGAGAAAAAAGGGAAAAAGCTACTGTAGCACAGGCCTGCACTGTAGCCCACAGCCCACGCACGAAAGGATAAGAGCTCTGTGTTGGTGGGTGGCTAGAAACAAAGAAACAGAGAGAGGTAGAGAGTGGAAGGAGAAGAGAGATGAAAGAGAAAGAAGAAGAAGAGAGGGAGGAAGAGGACGATGCTGGTGGCAGATGGCTCCGGCGAGGGGCGGCGGCCCAGCACGGTGGTCTGGCAAGGCGACGCGGCGGCGACGGCTATGGCGAGCAACGCGGCGGCGAGCGCGGTGGTAGTAGCGGCGGTGACATGGCGTCTGGCGGCACGGTTGGTGGCGGCGGCGGCGCCTACGGTGGTGGTGGCGCGACGGCAATGGCGGCACCGGCAGCAGTGAGGCACGGCGGCTCGGCGATGGAGCAATGCGACGGCGGCGGCTGCGGCAAGCGGCGGCAACGTCGGCGGCACGGCCCGGCTAGAGCTTCACGAGCAAGCGACTGCGGTGTGCAGGTGGTACGCGCGGGCGGGTGGTGACGGCAGTGATGAGGCAAGGGCACGGGAATTGCACGGGGCGGCGCCCGGCATCGGCCACGGCGATGTCGGCGGTGCGGGTGTGGCGGCTCGACAACTGGGTGGCACAGCAGCAGGGGAGGGAGATGGCCCAGCGAAGAGGAGGCAACCTCGACGACAATGGTGGCTCCGGTAACGGTGATGGCTGCAAGATGACGACGAGGGCAACGCAGACTAGGTGTAGATTGGTTTAGGGAAGAATTAGGGTTAATTGGGAGGTTTATATGAGGTGAGTTTGGGTTGGGCTAAGATTGGGTTGGGCCCAATCCGCGAAGGATTAGGGTTAGTCTCCTAATCGCTTTAAGATTCGTAAAAACAAATTAGGAAAACTAATTTGTAAATTTTTAGGGTGTCACAAACCTCCCCACCTAACAGGAATCTCGTCCCCGAGATTCGAACGGAAAAGGTCTGGGAATTCCGCTCGGAAATCCTCTTCTCTTCCCACGTTGCCTCTTTTTCTGAGTGATGATTCCACTGAACTCTGCAAAATTTGATCTTACGGCTTCTAGTGCACCTCTCAGGTTCCTCCAAAATCTTTACTGGATACTCAATATAGGTCAAATCCTCAAGCAAATCCACATTCTCCAACGGAGTCTGTTCTTCTAGCACACGCAAACACTTCTTTAACTGAGACACATAAAACACGTTGTGCATATCAGACAACTGCGGCGGTAGTTCCAACTGATACGCCACTTCTTCTTTCTTTGCACGAACATGAAACGGTCCAATGTAACTCGGTACTAGCTTTCCACTGACCCTGAATCGCCGAATACCTTTCATTGGTGACACTTTCAAATATACAAAATCATCCACATTAAACTGCAAGTCACGGCGACGATGATCTACATAGCTCTTTTGTCTCAACTGGGCTCCTTTTAACTGACTTTGAATCATGCGAACCTGTTTATCGGCTTCCTTTAATATGTCTGGTCCAAATACTTTATTTTTCCCGATCTCTTCCCAAAATAGCACTGTACGGCACTTGTGACCATACAATGCTTCAAACGGTGACATCTGAATACTAGACTGATAGCTGTTCTTGTATGAAAATTCCGCATATGGCAAATTTGTATCCCAACTATTCTTACTTTCCAGCGCACAAGTGCGAAGCATATCCTCCAAAATTTGATTTGTTCTTTGTACTGTTTCTCTCTTAGAATGAGACAGGGCTTGTGAGGAACATGTACACACTCTACAGAGTTAAAACTATCATGGTAGCCATGCTCGCGGTTATGGGCGAGGGAAAGAAGTTTGACACAAGGTAGCCTATTGTGTTTTAATTAATTAACTTGATGTAGTGTAGGTAGGGAGTGTCTCTTTTTTGAGCTGGTGGCTACGCTCATCGTGTTGAGCCGGTTAGCCTCCTTTTGGCTATGCTTATGTGTTAAAAGGGTGTTCAATGAATCAAAAATAAATAAACAAATAGATAGGTGTTGTTTTAGCAAAATAACCAAACCCATCCTTCGTTCCTGCATTTATTATTAAGGACTGCTTGCTGGGTAGTCGTGTACTCATTATATGGATCACGGATTATTTGTTCAGCAGAAGATCTCGACGTCGGTGCCAGTTGTAACCAGGAGGGTCAAGGTGATTAGCTATGTGTTCCAGGTCAACCTCGGAGTATCGTCGCAGTTGAAGTTTTCCGCTGTGTTTTATGCTATTGAAATATGTCCTGTGCAAGACTATGTGAATGTCTATGTCTACCGGATGTTATTTATGATATGTAAACTGTTAATTTCTAGTTATTGCAATGCCTGCCATGATATTCCAAACTGTTCTTGAGTGCAATACTAGCTATGATCTTCTAGGACTAGTATTCGGCCACTCAAGCCGGTAGAAATACTGGAGTGCACGACAAATTTGGTATCAGAGACAGATTGACTCTAGGATACCGTAGCTAGTTTGCCTAAAACCCTAAGGAGCTAAAAAACCTTTTCAAAAATAATTATAAAAATCCTCTTTACCTCATTTAAATTATTATTCTCTCACCCTTCCTAATTAGCATGTCTTGTTCCTTCTTAGAAGACAGACATTTTGGACGAAGGAGGAAAAATTTAAAATAGAGAAGGCAGCTACCGAGACCCTGAAAAGAATACTAGAAAAGAAGAAAAAGAATTTCCAAGAAGAATACGACTCCATAACACCATCCTAGACTAGAATGGAGAACTCGATGACCGGGAAAAGAGATTGATCACCCGCGAAAAGGAACTGAAGGCAAAAGAAGAACGCCTCAATAGGCAAGAGAAGGACTTAGAAGAGGTAGCAAACGAAGATATGAAGGAATACCTCAACATTCAGATGGATAAAATGCATGAGCAGAAGACGGCTTTTGAAGAGCAGAAGCGCAAATGGGAGGAACAACACGAGACTGCAAAGAAGAAGAGGCCTTGTACTAGGAGTTCTAGTCGAGCCACCTAGAGTCGAACCCATGATGGCTTAATTCGTATTCTATTAAAAGTGTTTGGAATAGACCGTATCGATTTTGATTTCTCAGTGTGATACGGCTATTCATTACTTAAGCATATTAATAAAGAGTTTATTTGCCAAATCTGGTGTTTGTCAATTGTTTAAATTCCCGCATCGACACGAAGTTCAATTGTTTAAGTTCAAGAATTTGCCAAATCTATGTTTTTAAAAGCTGAATTCTCCATTAAGTAAACCATAAGTACTCCCTAAGTACCGGAGACTAATTAGCCATTAATAAGGCATTATTATAACAACTAATTTGTTGCATATGGCTGTATATTATGTAATGATTTGCTTCTTAATTGCGACTAAGTGGCATCTGCTGGATGTACTTGGTCTGGTGGGTTGGATCTTTTATTTGGATCTTTGTAATGAGTGAAAAATCATTTTTCCAAATTATTTTCGCTAAAGGATGTCACTACCGTCTTAGTTGCTCATCTTTCCTATTCCTTTTCTTAGAGCAGATGCCGAGAGGAAGAGGAAGAGGCCGTGGTATTCCCGCAGGCCGAGGCCGAGGCCGTGGACATCGTGCTGTAACACCTGTCGATGGTATGGAAGAAGCTGCCAGCCAGAACCAGAACAGAGTTCAATAAGAGGAGGAAGCTGTCCCTCAAGTCAATGTTGCTGCTCAACAAGCTCCAGTTGCTGCTACTGCTCCACAACCCCAACCTGCTGCTCAGCAACAGCAAGACAACTTGGTCTTACAGGCATTGAATCTGATTGTGGAGAGGTTGAACAACCCACCGGTTTAGCAACAGGCACTCCAAGTAGCACCGTACCACCCGCAGTCCAAATTCAGCGATTTCATGAGGACAAGGCCGCCGCAGTTTTCTGGAACCAGAGATCCGGCATAAGTAGATGACTGGATTAAGGACGTGGAGAAGAAGTTATACCTAGCAGATTGTGACGATTATGAGAGCGTTCAGCTTGCTACTCATATGCTGAAGAGTAATGCCACTCATTGGTGGGAAAATTACTACAATGCATACCCGAACTACCACAACCTGATGTGGGATGAATTCGTGGAGTTACTCAAGAACACCTATGTCCCTCAGAGTATGCGGGAAGAGAAGAAACGTGAATTCGAGAATTTGCGTCAAGGGAGCATGACAATAGCACAGTATATCAACAAGTATATAGAGTTGTCTTGCTATGCTTCAGATTTAATTCCTACCGAGAAGGCCAAGATTTGGAGGTTCACTGAAGGAATGGACTCCGGCATGAGAATACAGTTGCTACCTTCCAATGTCAAGATTTTGAGCAACTGACTAAAAAGGTCATAATTTTGGAAGGAGCGCAACGCAAACACAATGAAGACAGGAAGAGGAAGATGAACTTCCAAGGGCAGAACGACTGTAATGTCCATCGTCGCTTTTCTCAGGGGCAAAATTCCCATAGACCTTAACATAAAGGACATAACCATCAATACCCAAGCCAGACCTCAAATTTAGTGCAGAAGTCACAAAGTCAAAGCCAAACGTTCAATCAGCAAGCTCACCGCCCCAATCAGAGTGCAAATCATGGTTCAAATAGGAATACATCAAGTGGAACAACAGGAGTTACTTGCTTCAGATGTAGTCAAGTGGGACACTATGCTCATCAATGTCCGACGAAGCCAGAGAACCAGCAGCAGAAGAATCAAGGAGGTGCATCTTCACACGTTGGTTCGAGCAAGAGTGTTCAGAACGCACAAAGAACGACACCAACCATGGGATTTGGTCGCATCAACCACGTCACCACAGAGGAAGCTCAGGAGGCACTAGACGTTATGCTTGGTAAGTTCCTAGTGAACTCAGTACCCGTAGTCGTGTGATTAAGTTTTGCAAAGTGCATTGGTCCAATCACACCGAAGATGAAGCAACGTGGGAGCGACAAGAAGGTTTGCAGGCAGAGTTCCCAGAGTTGCTCAAGGATCTTTCCGAATCTCGGGGACGAGATTCTCCTTAAGGGGGAGAGGTTTGTGACATCCTAATAAAATTATTATGTCACATATTATTAATAAAGAAATTAAAAGGTAAAAATATAAAACAATAATAGGAAAAGGTCCAATCAGGCTCAGGTAGCCTTATTGGGGCCAAACTAAGCCCAAAATCCCTCTCACCCAAACCTAAGCCCATAAGGACTCCGAATTCCATCTATAGCCTAATTCTTATCCTAATCAAGTTCTACCCCTAATAGGACTCTTCTAGCATGACCCAACCCCTATAAATACCCGCCTGGACCCCCTCCCACACACCCCAAGGTCGGAGCCTCAGAATTGGAGCCCTAGCCACCAAAACCCTAGCCCCAAAGCAATAACCAAGGTATCTCTCGAATTCCAGTGCCTAAACCCTAGATCTAAAGCCAACAAGTTGTAGGTCTCATCGAGACGATCAATTTGGATATATGGAAGCCCCAGTTTGGTGGAAAATTGAAGGAGACACAAGTCGCTGAAGATCGTCGGATTTTGGAGCCGCCGCCGCTGCCACGCCGCCACCCCGGATCACATGCCGCACGCACTCCCACGCGCCACGAGCCAACCCGCAAGCGCCATGTGCCCCCGCCCCCGCCGCCCGCCCGCGTCGTCGCTGCGTCCTAGCACCCACGCGTCGACCGCCTACCACGCGGCTAAGCCGCATTAGTCGCCGCCGCCGCCCGCGTCGTCGCGCCCCGCCGACAGCGCCGCCACCGTCGCCCGCGTTGACCGCCGCCCGTACCATCCCGCCCGCATGACAGCCGCCGCACCCATGCCCAATCCAGTCAAGGCCACAGTGTCGCCTAGCGCCGCCGCCGCCGCGCCAACAAGATGCCGCCACATCGCGTCGCCCCGAGATCGTCGCACGAGCTGCCGGCCCGCCCACATCAGGTTTTTCCTTGGTTTTCGCTCGGTTAATCGTGGGTTAACCTGGTTTATTCTTTTTTCAGGTTTCTATTTGTCCCGTAACTTCCATGAATTGTTTAGGGAGCATCCGAACTCCGATTTAGATGATTCCAGAGCCTAAAAATCACAAATAATCCCAAGAAATTTATATATTTTTATCATACGATTTTCTCTGTGTTTGTTATTTATTTCTGTCTTGTTCCTTTTTCGTATACATCCAACGTGTACCTGCTGTACGGAAGTTGCCCTGGAGCCTTTAGAAGGAGGAGAACCAGATCCAAACTTCTTCGAAGGCAAGCTAGATTCATATTGAATTCCTAGTTTGCTAAAATTTATTAATTTTGTCTTAATTTGATTTGCATGCTTGAATTATCATCATAGGTGCTATTTGATCCTGTTTTCATGTTAGTCCTCTACTAATATGATTTAGCCTACCATTGTTAGCCCGTTGGTACTGTTTTTCCCAGCCTATCCTTTGTGTAGTTGCTTAGCCTTGCTTCTGGGATTGGTAGTTGATAGGTTTCACTCATCATTAAATCATTAAATCTGTCTCCACGAAGATTTTGGCTTCGTGGTACTGTTTTGGTAAACCTAATCAACTAAAATTAACGTGATGTGTGTTGGTTCGAGGAGACTCAGAAGAGGCGGATTTTGGGCTTGTGGTTGAGACTTGTAGGTCGCCTCTGTCATATAAGGACCGTACACTTATGACTACCATACCGAACCTGAACCGTACAACCACTTGTGCCTTCTGGCCCTAACTTATTAGCTGTGGAAACATAGTTTCCGGTGTAGTAGTGGACGGACGTGATTCGTGATCACTGGTTCCGAATGTATTAAATGGGGGATAACCTCATGCGGTGCGCTGTCAGGTCCGGCTAAAGGACATGCGCATGACTATCGGCCTGGTCGAAGCGTAGCGTATGGGGCGCGAAACCAAAAGAAAGGGTACACTATTGGGGCAGGTGAAAGCAGTCAACAGTTTTGTACTGTTTCTCTCTTAGGATGAGACAGGGCTTGTGGGGAACGTATACACACTCTGCAGAGTTAAAACTATCATGGTAGCCGTGCCAGCGGTTATGGGCGGGGAAAGGAGGTTGACACAAGGTAGCCCAATATGTTTTAATTAATTAACTTGATGTAGTATAGGCAGGGAGTGCTTCTCTTTTGAGCTGGTTAGCCGTTTCTATGGCTACGCTCATCCTGTTGAGCCGGTTAGCCTCCTTTTGGTTACGCTCATGTGTTAAAAGGGTGTTCAATGAATCAAAAATAAATAAACAAATAGATAGGTGTTGTTTTAGCAAAATAACCGTACCCATCCTTCGTTCCTGTATTCATTATTAAGAACTGCTTGCTGGGTAGCCGTGTACTCATTATATGGATCACAGATTATTTGTTCAGGAGAAGATCTCGACGCCGGTGCCAGTTGTGACCAGGAGGATCAAGGTGATTAGCTACGTGTTCCGGGTCAACCTCAGAGTGTCGTCGCAGTTGAAGTCTTCCGCTATGTTTTATGCTATTGAAATATGTCTTGTGCAAGACTATGTGAATGTCTATGTCTACTGGATGTTATTTATGATATGTAAACTGTTAATTTCTAGTTATTGCAATACCTACGATGATATTCCAAACTGTCCTTGAGTGCAATACTAGTTATGATCTTCTGGGACTAGTATTCGGTCACTCAAGCCAGTAGAAATACCGGGGTGCACGACATTCTTTCAGTCTGACCATCAGTCTGGGGGTGATAAACAGTGCTGAAATTTAACTTAGTTCCCAACAATTTGTGCAAACTCTGCCAAACCTGGACGTAAACTGAGAACCACGATCGAACACAATTTTCTTTGGAATACCATGCAAACATACTATTCTGGCCATGTCTCTGCAAGTCGATCACTGGTATAAACAGTTTTAATCGGTATGAAATGCACAACCTTGGTCAATCGGTCCACAATTACCCAAATTGAATCGAACCCTGACCTAGTCCCTGGTAGTCCGGTTATGTGACATCCTAATAAAATTATAATGTCACATAGTAGCAATAAAGAAAATAAAAGCCAAACACATAAAATAATAATAGGAAAATGGTCCTAATAGGCTTGGATAGCCTAATTAGGCCCTAACTAGGCCCAAAACCCACTCCATCTAGTCCTAAGCCACCTAGGACTCTTATTTGACCAAATAAGACCTAATTTTAGCCCAACACAAATTCTACCCATATTAGGATTGACCCTAGCTGACCCAAGCACTATATAAACCCCCCTAGGGTCCCCTGGTCGGCCATCACACCCTAGCCCCTTGAAACCCTAGCCGCCGCCTCGATTTTCATGCCAAACCCGAAGCAAATCGAGGTAATTCTTGAATTCCAATGCCCAATCACCAAATCCAAGGCCAACACGTTGTAGAGCTCGCCGCGCTGATCAATTTGACCATATGGATCGCCATATTTGGCCAAGATTTGGAGGAGTTACAAGTCGCCGAAGATTGGGAACCCCACGGCCGCCGGAGAACGTCGGAGTCCGCGCCCCCGCGTCAGCCGCATGCCGCCGACCCCGCCTCGGATTCAGTTCCCGCCCACCGCGCGCTGCCATGCCGCCCGCCGCCCGCCGCGCAGCCGAAGCGCGCCGCCGCCGTCAACAATTTCTTTGCCGCAGGCCCGCGCCGCCTGCCGCCGCGCGTGCGTGTCGCGCCGCCCCCGCCCGGCCGACCTCCGCGCCACGCCGCCTCTCCATTAGCCGCCGCCCGCGCGCCAGCGCGCCCGCCGATGGCGTGCCGCGCGTGTCGCCGCCACCAGCAGCGCGCCCGCTTGATGGTGTGCCGCCGCGTGTCCGCGCGTGATCCGCGTCCGCCGGCCCGCGTCCTCGCGCCGCCCGAGCCGGATTTGACTGGGGTTCTCTCGGTTTTCGTCCGGTTAACCCACAGTTAACCGGGTTTATTCTTTTCAGCCTTTTCTGATTTTCCATAAACTTCTAAGATTTGTTTAGAGAGTTCCCGAACTCCAATTGAGAGGATTCCAGAGCCCAAAAATCACAAATAATCCCAAGAATGTTATATATTTTTATCACATTGTTTTCTGTATGTTTGTTATTTATTTCTGTTTATTTACTTTTTCGCGTAGAACCGACGTGCACCTGCTGTCCGGGAGACGTTTCGGAGCCGTTCGAGGGAGGAGAACCAGAACCTAACTTTTTCGAAGGCAAGCTAGATTCATGTTGAATTCCTAGTTTGCTAAAATTTAATTATTCCATATTTATTTACATTACATGCTTAAGATATCATCGTATGTGTTACCTTGTTCCGATTTCATATTAGTCCTCTACTGATATGATGTAGCCTACCATTGTTAGCCCATTTTGTTCTGTTTTATTAGCCTATCCTTGTGTAGATGCTTAGCCTAGCTTCTGGGTTTGGTAGTTGTTAAGTTTCACATATTTTTAACTGGTACCCGTGGAGTCTTGGTTTCGTGTTGCTATTTTTGGTAAACCTAATCAACTAAAATCAACGTGGTGTGTGTTGATTTGAGGAGACCTAGAAGAGGCGGATTTTGGGCTTGTGGTTGAGATGTGCAGGTCTCCTCTGTCATATAAGGACCGTATACTTATGACTACCATACCGAACCTGAACCGTACAACCACTTGTGCCTTCTGGCCCTAATCTATTAGCTATGGAAACCTAGCTTCCGCTGTACTCGTAGTGGACCGACGTGATTCGCGATCACTGATTCTGAATGGCTTAAATGGGGGCTAACCTTATGCGGTGTGCTATCAGGTCCGGCTGAAGGAGTGCGCATGATTGTCGGCCTGGTCGAAGTGTACCGTATGGGGCGCGAAACCAAAAGAAAGGGTACATTATGGAGCAGGTGAAAGCAGTGAACGGTTTTGTACTGTTTCTCCCTCGGGATGAGACAGGGCTTGTGGGGAACGTGTACACACTCTGCAGAGTTAAAACTATCATGGTAGCCATGCCCGCAGTTACGGGCGGGGGAAAGGAGTTTGACACAAGGTAGTCCAATGTGTTTTAATTAATTAACTTGATGGTAGTGTAGGCAGGGATTACCTTTCTTTGAGCTGGTTAGCCGTCCATTGGCTATGCTCGTCTGTTATCATGTGTTCATTGAATCAAGAACCAATAAACAAGTAGATAGGTGACATTTTAGCAAAATAACCATACCCATCCATTGACCTTGCATTCATTTATTAAGGACCACTTGCTGAGTAGCCGTGTACTCATTATATGGACCACGGATCTTTTGTTCAGGTCAAGAATTCAGCAACGGTGCCAGCTGTGACCAGGAGGGTCAAGGTGATTAGCCGCGCGTTCCGGGTCAACCTCGGGATATCATCGTTTTCAGTCTTCTGCTGTGTTTTCTTATGTGATTGAACTGAATCCTGTGCAAGACTATGTATTTGTCTATGTCAACTGGGATGCTATCTATGTTATGTAAACTGTTAAATTTTAGTTAAATGCAATGCCTGCGATGATATTCCAAATGTTCTTGAGTGCAATACTAGTTATGATCTTCTAGGACTATTATTCAGTCACTCAAGCCGGTAGAAATACCGGGGTGTACAACAAGTTATAAAATCCATACCTATTTCTTCCCACTTCCACTCAGGAATCTTCAGGGGTTGCAACAATCCTGCGGGGCGTTGATGTTCTGTTTTTACCTGCTGGCAAATATGACATAGGGCGACATACTCTGCAATGTCCCTTTTCATTCCGGTCCACCAATACTATTCCCGTAGGTCTAGGTACATCTTGGTACTACCTAGATGGATAGAATAGCAGATTCGTGCACCTCATGAAGAATTATTTCCTTTAATTCCTTGCTGTCCGGTACAAACAATCGCTTTCCAAACCAAATTACTTCATCATTATCTATTGAAAAACCTACAGCTTTGCCTTTATCCATTCGGGCTTTGATCTGGGAGCTTTCTACATCACTTTTCTGTGTTTCTTTGATCCGTTCATCAAGTGCAGGTTTCACAACCATTGCATTTACCATCCCACGCTTGACAATACATAAATTTAGTCTTTTCATCTCCCCTTTTAGTTCCGGACGATGTTTCTTTCGACTCAGTGCATCAGCAACAACATTGACTTTTTCCGGGTGATAGTGAATTCCCACATCATAATCTGCGATCAACTCTAACCACCTTCTTTGTCTCAAATTCAGATCTGGTTGCGTGAAGATGTACTTCAAACTATTGTGGTCAGTGTAGATCTCTGTGCGGTTTCCCATGAGATAGTGCCTCTAGATTTTTAGGGCATGCACAACTGCGGCTAATTTCAAGTCATGGGTCGGATAATTCTCCTCATGCGGCCGAAGTTGATGACACGCATAGGTGACAACCTTCCCTTCTTGCATAAGCACACAACCCAAACCATGCTTTGAAGCATCACAAAAGATCTCAAAATCTTTCCGGTTATCGGGCAACACAAGTACCGGTGCGGTGGTCAAACGTTTCTTTAATTCCTGAAAACTGTGCTCACATGCTGAGGTCCATTCAGACTTTTTCTCCTTCTTTAATAATTGAGTGAGCGGTCTCGCAATGCGCGGAAAGTCTTCGATGAACCTCCGATAATATCCTGCCATCTTGAGAAAGCTTCTGACCTTCGTCACGGTATCCGGTGACTCCCAATTCAGTACCACTTGCACCTTGCTAGGTAATACTGCAACACCGTCGGCTGAAACGACGTGTCCTAAGAAAAAACTTCACTCAACCAAAATTCGCACTTGCTGAACTTTGTATATAAGTTATGTTCTCGCAATTTTTCCAACACCAAACGAAGATGTTTGGCATGCCCTTCTTCGCTATTTGAATATATAAGGATATCATCAATAAACACGACCACAAATTTGTCCAGAAACTCCATAAATACCTTGTTCATCAAACTCATGAAGTGAGCAAGTGCATTGGTCAGACCAAAAGACATCGCTATGTACTCATATAGACCATAGCGAATAGTGAATGCAGTCTTCGGTATATCCTCCTTTATGATCTTAATTCGGTGATAACCTGACCTCAGTTCAATTTTTGAAAACACACGGGCTCCTTTCAACAGATCAAACAGATCATCTATGCGAGGCAATGGATACTTATTTTTAATTGTCACCTCATTTAATGACCGATAGTCCACACACATTCGCAATGGGTTATCTTTCTTCTTCACAAAAATAACTGGAGATCCCCACGGAGATGAACTAGGTCTTATAAAACCATTATCTTGAAACTGATTAGCGGACATGTAGTATGGCCTCTAGGATATCAGGGCAGTGCCTAGAGCTAACTCTATCACAAACTCCACATCACGATCTGGCGTTAAACCAGGCTAATCTTCTGGGAATACATCCGGGTATTCACAAACAACAGGAACTGACTCCAACGGAGGGTTTTCAGGCTCTTTCCCATCACTTTTTATACAATTAATGGTGCTGGAATTTCCCAGATTCAGCATGTTTGACTGATATTCAATTTTGATACCGCTGTGGTTGACCAAATTTATTGCCCTCTTTGCTCAATCAATTTGTCCTTTATGTTTTACCAACCAATCCATACCCAAAATTACATCTAACCCTTGCGATTCAATGAGAATAAGGTTTGCAACGAATTCCACCCCTTTGATGTTGATAGATACTTTAGGACAGAACCTATCAGCAAACATAGTTTTTCCCGGGGATTGCACTACTAGAGGGGATTTGAGTGAACATGTTTCCCAATTATGTTGTTCCACTAAGTTGCCTAATATAAAAGAATGCGAAGCTCCAGAATCAAATAACACTGTAGCAGGGACTGAGTTAACTGAAAACTTACCCAACACGACGTCGGGTGCATCCTAGGCTTCCTCAACGGTGACATGGTTCACATGACCTCTACCGGCCATCTAGGGCATCCTCGGGGTCCCTGGGACTCCACGTCCTTGTCCTGAGGCGGGTGGACGGGCTGGAGTACCACGTTGATTGCCTTGCTGAGGTGCTGAATTTTGCCGCTTCCAAGGACAATTGTTAGCATAGTGACCCATTTGCTGGCAGTTATAACAACGGAGGGCTGAACTGTCAATTGGGGGTCTCGGTGGCTATCCTGCGGTGTTGGAACGCTGCACTGGCGCACTGGAACGAGGTGCCTGAGCTGGAACTCTGGGAGCGTTGGTAACAGGATGGCGAGGCTGAAACTAACCAGTGTGAGGCCTAGAACTGATGTCTTGTTGCTGAGCCTGAAACTTCCTTTTTCTAGCCTCACTCAACTCACGTTGAGCTTCTTCCTGGATTAGAGCTTTGTCCACAATATGCTGAAAGTTATCCATGTTGAGCACAAGGAGCGGTGCCTTAATCATTGGATCCAACCCACGTAGAAAACGCGAGTCTTGGAGGTCTCTTCACTTACTTCCTCCAGGGCATAGCGAGATAGCTGAATAAATTTGTTCAGGTACTCTGTGACATTCATATTTCCCTGACGAAGGTGCTGAAATTCTTCCCTTTTAAGCTCTAACTTGCCACGTGGAATATGCACAGACCGAAAAGCAGCTTCAAATTCCTCCCAAGTGATAGCATGAGGGTTGGGATGTGCAGCACGGAAAGTCTCCCACCAAGTAGCGGCAACTCCAGTGAGTTGGTGTGCGGCGAACTTCACAATTTCCTGATCATCGCAATCTGCCAAGTATAACTTACGTTCCACATCCCTAATCCAATCATCTGTAACCAAAGGATCAGCGGATCCGGCGTAGGTATGAGGTCTAGTCCAAATGAACTCTCCAAGCTTTGATTGTGGCGGAAGAGCAGGCTGCTGAATAACCACGGGCTGCGGGTTTACAATGTGATGAGCAATTGTCTGCATGAACATAGCTTGCATATACATAAACTGTGCCAATCTGGCTGCTTTGATCGGCCGGGGTGGTACTAGACCTCTTCTTCTTTGGGGCAGCCGAGGCGAGGCGAGGCTGAGGTTGAGCTGTTGGTTGCTGTCCAATGGGTTGCTGCGGCTCTATTGCTGGATTTTGCTGATTTCCTACCGGTGGTTGCTGTTCTGGCTCACCAAACGGCTCTGCGAGCGGTACTGCATCAACTGGAGTTTGGCCATGGCCACGACCATGACCTCGTCCACGATCTCTACCACGACCACGACCTTGAACTTAATCCATCTACGGTCGATCAAATAGGAACTGTAAGGCAGGGAGATGTGTGACAAAAATAATAAAGGCTGAAAATAATTTTAAATACTTATTTTAAATAACAGGCCGCTTATACATGACTGCTACTCAATACGGGACAAGCTGACATATAAAAGTCCACGAAACAGGTGACACGAGTGCACGTAGATCACCCAGAAAAATTCAGCACACTACTAAAGTCCCATACACACATAAACATGAAATTATTTTATTTTTATTTTTTGAAATAAAAATATTCGCAATTGTATGGAACTGTACGGCCACCGTACCGTACCATACCGTTTTTTTTTTGCTAAACCTTGCACACAAACTACAAGAACGGCTGAACTATAAATGTAATTCAGCATGCTCCACACCAATAATTTATTTTATAAAAATGCGATGCTTATTTATTATACTTAGACACAACTTACACCTCCTAATCCCTAATCTTGCATTATCAATGTATTATGTGCTTCCCGCTTCTCCCTTGTCACATTCAACTAAATTTGTAATTTTTCTTTTATGTAAGCAGAGATAAGTAGAGATACTACGATAGGAGAGGGCCCAGCAATTACTGCTAAGTAAATTCATGTAGATTTTTTTTTGTAAAATAGTCCTAACTACGATGCTCCAGATAACTAGCGTTTTCTACATTCAGCGTGGCTCTGATACCAACTTTGTCGGAACCCGGTTTTACTAAACCAAACCCTCTGTGTCAACGGTATGAGTCCCAAAGATCCGTGCTTATACCCATAGTAAACAAAGATAAATTACCAGTATCACACTGCATAACTAAATAAGATAATCAGAGTGCAACAACTCCACTTATTACAATAGTTTATAATGGCCATAAGTCGTCACTGAATGCAACTAAGAAGCAAATGAACATCGATAATGGTATCCCATCACGGCCACGGGCACGCACTGAACAAAAGTCGCTAGTAGTCCTGCGCACCACCCGGATACTCCGCAACGAACTCCTGGTCGTACTCCTAACCTGCTCGTGGAATAAGCAGCCCCGAATAAAAGCTAGGGTTAGCACGCGAATGCTAGCAAGTCTTTCCTGCGAAGGGCCAAGCTAAGCTTATCCTAGGCAAGATAATGGCATATTTGCATAAAAGCATTTAACTCAAAAGTATAAAAACATTTAACAAATCATAAGTAAATAAATAGCAATTCTCATGATTAATCTCAACAATAAGATAAACATGGCATAATTCTCAAACTCGGTGTCTCATACCTCAGTTTCTCATTATCTCAAATCATCATCTCAATATAGTTCAAAAGCTCGTTCTCGTTCACCATGAATCATCTAGCAATTGCACACTGCCGAAAAAACCTTACCCAAGTCAAGTTAATTAAGGTGTAGCTACGGTGTGAAAAACCACCAAGACGCTCATAACCGGGAGCAGGGCCATTCGGATGGGTTTACACTCTGTAGAGAATGTATGCTTTCCCCGCAAGATGCGATACTCCCCCGTCGGAAAGCATCATAACAAAATCCATCAAAAGACCAACCCCGAGTTTGACACGATCATACCTGATATCCACACAAGTACCCTGGGGGCTTCGACCATACCAGATATTCACACAAGTACCCCGAAGTTCAATCCACCGAGCAATACACCGGCGATGACGCATCCCTCGGGACCTCAACTACGATGCAAAGATGGTGACAATCGCGACGTTACTCTCCCTCCAAATCAGGCCCGTCCCATACCGGGCTTGCGGTTGCAAGGGAAATTCTCATTTAAATCCATCACGATCATCGGTCCTTAGGGACTGAAGTGTCGACTCAAGTCACCCATTCTGAGTCAAATTATTAGTTGGTCAAATTTTAATTAATGAGCAAATAATCCCACCGTAAACCTAATTTCTCATGTCTCATACTCAGATGCTCCAGATTCTCATATTAAAGTGCATAATAATGATTATATAAGTGGGAATCACTCCCTGGTGACTATCTAAGCAATGCTAAGCCAACTAATAATTAAAAACCGTATCAAATTACATAATATTCTCATCCTAAGGTTTGTCATGATCGTGGGTGTATATCATATAAATAAACGATATACACTGGGAATCACTAAGGTAAATACTCATGATTTAAATAAATAGCAATTTTGGCAAAATCTAGAAAATTGGGATTCTAGGGGAAAGACTTGCCTTCCTGTTCTTCTTGACCTTGCGGAACGTCGGCGGCGTCGACGAACTCACCTTCGCCACCTACGTGATCTATTGCACGCAAAATGAAAAGAACCATACTAAATACCAGAAAGAGTATATAAATTAAAAATTATATAATAATTACAGTAGATAGATATGAATTTTATGAATTTTTAGAAATTGGAACCGCTGGATTTGGAATTCGGATGATTGCATAGCAAAATAGTGAACGGATACTATTACTGAAATTCGAGAAAAAAAGAGGAAGCTACTGTAGCACGGGCCTGCACTGTAGCACACAGCCCACGCACGAAAGGATAAGAGCTGTGTGTTGGTGGGTGGCTGGAAACAAAGAAACAGAGAGAGATAGAGAGTCGAAGGAGAAGAGAGAGGAAAGAGAAAGAAGAATAAGAGAGGGAGGAAGAGGAGGACGCCGGCGGCGGATGGCTCCGGCGGGGGGCGGCGGACCGGCGCGGTGGTCTGGTGAGGCGACGCGGCGGCGACGATCAAGGGCGAGCAACGCGGTGGCGAAGCGTGGCGGTAGTAACGGCGGTGACACGACGGCGGCTGCGGTAAGCGGTGGTAACGACGGCTACGCTGGCTTTTGCGGCGGCGGCGGGCGCATCGACGAGCTCGTTCGGCCACGGCCATGAAGCGAAGCTGCGTGCGGGGTGGCGGTCTTGTGGCGGTGGGAATGGTAGTGATGAGGCAAGGGCACGGGACTTGCACAGGGCGGCGCTCGGCATCGGCCACGGCGATGTCGGCGATGCGGGCGTGGCGGTCGACAACTCAGCAGCATAGTAGCAGGGGAGGGAGATAGCCTAGCGAAGAGGAGGCAACCTCGGCGACAATGATGGCTCCGACAACGGCGACGGCTGCAAGATGACGACGAGGACAACCCAGACTTGGTGTAGATTGGTTTGGGGAAGAATTAGGGTTAATTGGGGGGTTTATATAGGGGATTAGAGGTGAGTTTGGGTTGGGCTAAGATTGGGTTGGGCCCAATCCGCGAAGGATTAGGGTTAGTCTCCTAATCGCTTTAAGATTCGTAAAAACAAATTAAGAAAACTAATTTGTAAAATTTTAGGGTGTCACATTATTGCACTCATAGCAAATCACATTGGCAAATGGATTAGAGCCTTGCTTGTGATTGAACTTTTTCTTGAAATTATCACTAGAGCTCGTTTTCTCAAGAAGTTCACTTGTTCTTCTCAATAGAAGAGCCAACTCATTGACATCATCATCCTCATCCCCTTTGTCTTCATTTTGGGCCTCAATCGTCTTGTCCTTAGCCTTGAGGGCTATTTGTTTGTTTTTCAAGGGTGCGTCTTCATGGTCATCAAGGAATAGCTGATGAGTGACAATCCATCCCAAGAGCTCGGTGGGAGTCATCATTTTAGTTCACCACTATTTTTGATAAATAAATGACGAGCCCACGATACTCCGGAGGAAGAATCCGCACTATCTTCCGATACACAACGGTGTCAGTAATAGTTGACCTGCATCCCTTGAGTTCATTGACAATTGAGTTGAGCCTAGAAAACATAGTGTTAGCATTCTCATGAGGAAGCATTTTGAATTGATCAAATTTTTCACGAAGAACATACAATTTTTCTTCCATTACGGTGGACGTTCCCCCATGAATCTCTTGGAGGGTAGTCCAAATTTTTTTTACAGAAGTCAAATTGCTAATTCTACCAAAAACATCCATGCTAAGACAAGAGAACAAGGCATTTTTAGCTTGAGTTAAGTTGAATATTCTTAAGGTCGTGGGGTGTTGGAGTATCCTTGGTATCCTTGTCCATGGGTGGAGTGATAAGATTCTCAACAACTCTTCAAACATCCAAGCTCATCGCTTCTAAGTAACATTGCATTCGGATTTTCCAATAAGCATAATTTGATCCATCAAAAGTCTGAGCCCTACCAATGCTTGCACTAGAACCCTCTTCGGTTATTTACTCTCTAGCAATTAAGCTAAGTAAATGAGAGACCGAGCTCTGATACCACTTGAAAGGACCTAATGGCCTAGAGGGGGGGTGAAAAGGCACTTTTTAAATTCTTAGATTAGATTTGAGCAATTAGTCCAAATAAAATATGCCCACACACATAGACTAATTAAAGCAAACCTAATTAGCACATGAAATACCAACACAAGCATGGCATAAAGAATAATATAAGCGAAAAGTAAATGCCGAAATAGAGGAAGCGAATTCTTGCTCCTCACAAGAAACGGCTCCCTCTTGAGCCTCGTGCCTCCTCTTCACTCGTGGTAGTCCTTCATCGCCCCGGTAAGGAGGACTCCAAAACCTTGCACATCAACTTGAGCGCTCCCATAATTAAGCACCAAGGCGATCTCCTCAAGCTTCCACTCCTCCAAGCCATCTAGGAGAATCACTACCCAAGAGTAACAAGCTTGACGAAGAAAATCCCTCCGGATCAAGATCACTAAGAAGCACAATCGGAGATGGAGAGACCCTAGCACACCAAGAGATGACACAAGAACAATAGGTGGCTCTCAAGTTTCAGCTCTCAAACCCTAAGAAAAATGAAGTCTTTCCCACCACTCTAACCCGTACTCAGGTCTTATATAGGGCGAGCCCTCAGATCTGACCGTTGGGCCGGTTTCTACTAAACCAAACCCATCCAGAAAACACCCCGGATGGTATGAAATGCACGCGGAGGAGACAAAGCTACAAAGTCCGGACGGTTCGCACTAGAATCCCCACAAAAACCAACGGATGACAGAGCGTGCGCAGAGGACTCTGGACAGTCCGGACTAGAGTCGGGACGGTCCGGACCAGAGTCCGGATTGTCCGGACTTGACACCACCACACGGCGCACCAAGTTCCGTAACAGTGATCTGGACAGTCCGGACTGGAAGACCTTGAGCTGCCCTAAGCCACAGGGTCAACCCGAGCGGATGGCAAGGACTCCGGACGGTCCGAACACATAAAGCCATGTCACTTAAAAAAATAACCTAGTCCTACTCGGTGAACTATCCCAGCTATCCATGCCAAACAGCTCCCCCGACCGAGGGCCCAAACTTAGCCCTAAAGGGGTCTTACACCTAAAAAAATAACCTAGTCCTACTCGGCGAACTCTAGGCCTAAGAAGCAAAACCTGAACAACTCGAAACACCACCGTAACCCTAGAATTGAAGAGGCAAGATAGGTTGTGCTTCTGGTAAATATGATCAAAGGGGATTAAATCGACAAATCCCTCTCAATAGTACGGCGAACAAAGCACAAAAGAAGCGAAACCTATTATAAGAATGGACCCCAACACCTGATCCATTCTCTACAAGGTCCTTAACCTTCGCGCTTGATGCCGAAATAATTTGAATTCATAGGAGTCCAAGAAATCCATGATTTCCCCTTAAACCACCATCATCAATCATTAAAACAATAAATTTAAAATCTAGGGGCCTAGATGGTTACAATCATCAAAAAGGCTTATGTATCTCACCATCACGGTAAATTCGCTGCCTAGCTCCTTTGGAAGTTCACCACCAGGCGCCTCGAGCTCGCCCTTGACCAAAACTTGGTAGCACTAGTTTCATCTTGAACCCAACAAGCCATTAGCATCATCCTTTTTACCGAAACTGGCCTCGACATTGGTGAACTAGGAGGCCAAGAGAGAGCGAGCCAATTGCAAGGAGATGTCGACCGAGGTATCATTAAACCTCATGTCTGCTCACGCCACGTTGACTTTAAATTGATTGATTCACCAAAACAAGATAGAAGTAGATTCCCTCAACCAAATTTTGAGTGAATTCCCATCATGAAACAATATCCAACATGACAAAACTAAGCATATCTAACGTAAAAGAACTAAAAAATATTTAAAGACCGAGCTAGGCGATTAGAAGGGGGTTGAATAGACGTCAAAAGGATCTAGACGCTTTCTTCAACAACGCTTTCCAAAATTGTGGAGTCAAGATGATGAGCATGTGAGGAGTTGGTTCAAACTTTCGGTTTTCGACAAAATTCTTCCAAACTTAACCACTTGGACATGGCATGTTGTTTCTTGATTCTGCGAAGTTTTGTGAACTCCTTAGCATGGAAAAGACCCCTAGATGATTAGGTGTAGCCGGCAAAGTCGCCAAACTGCCACAGGACGCACTTGCCCCCAGACGGTTGTTTCGTGTCGGGCTATTCACTATTTCGGTTATCATTTTTGCATACTAACCCCGATCGAGGATCGGTTTGTTGTGTTGGGTTCGTGGTGATGCCGCGGACGTTCTGGATGTGTTTTGGTTGTTTGTTGTTGGTGTTGTGGATGCAGGTGAGAATAGGGTGCGAGGTGGAGTGGATGAGTCCGTTCGCCAGTGGGGTGAAATTGCCTTGATTGGAGGTCGGGCGCGAGCTTCACGGTGGGAACGGCTATCACTTGAAGCACGAGTTCTTCTTGGGCGTTGGGACATGCGGATGCTTGGACGCGAAGGGATCGTTGGAGGCGGTTCGCGACGCTCTAAGATTCGTGCGTGTGAGTTAAAACCCGTGTATATGTTGGGTTTCGGGTTAGTCCATGTATGGTTCATGTTGGGCCATGAGTGAGTAGGCTAAGGCCCATGTAAATGGCTGGTTGGAGAGGGTTAATCTCAGCCATTCATGGGTGGTTCAAGGGAGATCTCAATATATCGCGATATATCGAAATACCCTAGAACCGGTTGGCCTATAAAAGAAGGGGTGGAGGGGTGTCTCTACTCAAGTCTTTTGTAGCCAATAGTTTCTGATGTTTAGCCACTTGTGAGTGTTTTCCACCCTAGGGTGGCTGTGTAAAACTTTTCCAAATCAAACAAAACTAGTTCCTCCATGTTCATGTCTTGTTCTTACTAGTTCTATTGTTTCAATCTTCTTTCCTTGATGTTTTTTGTTGCAACTTATTTGTATGCCTCCCCTCCTTCTACATGCTCCTGATCCGTGATGTCTTGAGGGTGTTTATATGGTGTTTACACCTCTCTTGCACCCTAGGATAGACTAGAGATCAAGTTTTCCATCTAGTTGCAAATCTCTGCAGATTTTGTTCTTCGCGCAGCACCCAGTGTTTGATTTTTATAAAACTCTACAAAAATCATTTTTGTGTGCTTCTTGTTGGAGAAGGTGCATGACTCATATGTGCATCTTAAGAAAACGTTTGGAGTCATTCTATTGCACCGTTTGGACGCCATGAGGTGAATACCGAGCTCCAAACTTTCTGCACGAAGTTCCTGTCAGTCTGTAGTGTTTGATTTTTCATATTTTTTCTACAGAGATTTTTGAGGAGATTTTTGGTGAAGTGCTTCGAGATTCATGTAGGATTATGCACACAAAATCCCAAAAATATTAGAGCTCCAGAAACCCACCAACCTCCAGCTCCAAATGGGGGCAAATTCTGGAAATCTGTTTTTACTTTTCTGAAAGTATCTTTGATGGTTTGGCTTTCTCTCTTTTCCTTTTTGCTTTTGTTTTTCCAGAGCTAATCTGGTCCATCCAGGTCTGAACTGGTCCTTTACTTCTTGTTTCTTCCAGATCTGAACAGGTCCTTCCTGGTCTGATCTAGTCCAAGTTGCAGGCTTCCAGATCTGAACAGGTCCTTCCTGGTCTGAACTGGTCCATGTTGCATATTTCTCTCGGTGTTGTTGGAGGGGTCTTTCAATAGTCCAGATGCCCTTGGGTATCTAAAGAACATCCCTGTACCTCCAACAGCTGGCTTAAATCTTTTCTCTTCTGTCCACTGTTTTATCTGGTGTTTGGGTTGGAGTTCTGAATGGAGCACAAAATATTAAAGATTTGAAAAAGGCTCCATTCACTCCCCCTCTCTGTCGCCTTGGTGAGTTCATAGCGGTATCAGAGCGAGGTTGAGCTCTTGTGATTCTTGCGAGTCTTTGAGCCCTTCTTGTCTTTAACCATGGCAGAGGAGAGGTACTCAAACAAACCACCGATTTTCAATGGCCTTGATTTTTCCTTTTGGAAAGCTCTGATGGGTTCCTACCTTATGGCACAGAGCTTTGATGTTTGGGCCAAAGTCAAGAAACCATATAAGGTGCCAAATGAGGAGGAAATCACCCCCGAGAACAAAAAGGATTTTGAGTTGAATGCTAGGGCCAAGAACATTCTCTTCCAAGGCTTGGGTCGAAATGAATACGACCGGGTTGCTCACCTTGAGTCCGCGCACGAGATCTGGACTACCCTCATTGCTTTCCATGAGGGGACAGCTCAGGTCAAGACCGTTCGCCAGGACCAGTTCAAGCGTGAGTACAACCGGTTCTCTCAAAAACCTGGTGAATCTTTGGATGCTTGTTTCAACCGGTTCACAAAAATCTTGAGCAACTTGCGAGCAGTTGAGACAGTGTTCACTGACTCTGAGAATAATCGTCACTTTCTCTCAGCACTTGATTTAAAAATTTGGGGAGTGAAGATCACCACGATCCGGCAGGCTACGGATCTCACTACACTCACTTTGGATGGTCTTTATTCGAACTTGAAAACTTATGAACTTGAGCATTTGTCAGTTCTTGAGACCGACCCAGTTTTCACAGCTTTGGTCACAAACCCTTCTGGTTCTTTCTCTTGCGATCTTGGGGGAGTTTCTTTGTCTGTTCTTGTGGAGCTTCCTGACGAGCGCTTAGATACAGTTCCTGAAGAGAGTTTAGCCCTCCTATCCAAAAAATTTGCTAGAGCTTACAAGAGAGTGAGTGAGCGGAGGAGAGGCAACATGAGGTGCTACGAGTGTGGAGGCCTCAACCACATTCGAGCAGAGTGCCCAAATCTTCAGAAGGGACGAGAAGAAGCTCCTGCTACCAAGAACAACTACCCCAAGCAGAACCGCAAGCCAAACCGAAGTTCATGCACTGGTGGCGAAGCCCATATTCGAAGGGCGGAAGCTGTTCCATAAAGTGTTTGGTGGCCTGGACTGCTGCGTCTCGGACCAGGAGGCGAGTGATAATGGGGAGGAGCCCCAAGACGAGGACTCCGATGACATCGGCTATGCCGACATGTGCTTCATGGCCGGACACGCCGGTTCGGACTGCTCCGACATCGATTCCGACTCAGAGGTACCTTGTTACAAAAACTATGATGATCTCAATGCTGCGTTTCTCAAGCTAGGTGGCTTCCTCTCTCAGGCAAATGGTAGGGTTAGAGATTTGAAGGAAGAAGTAGCCTATCTTACTTTAGAGCTAGAGAAGTCTAGGGCTGCGCCTAGTTCTTCTACTATTTCTGCTCTTGATTCTGATGCTTGGAAAGTTTGTGATGAAGCTCTTTCTGAACTTACTGCATTAAGGACCTTGCATGATAGTGTGATTAAGGAGTTTGGAGAACTTAAGGAAAAACATGTTTGTGTGCTTGAGGAGCTTGAAGAAACTAGAAATGCTTTAAAACTGTCTGTTGCTACTGAAATGGTTGCTTGTCCAGGTCCTATCGCACATATCTCACATGACACACTTAAGGACCCAGTCAGTCTAGATGAGAACTGTAGTGATCATGATGCACCTAAGGACACAACTAGCGATGGAGATGACAGTTTTCACTCTACTTCTGTGTGCAGTGAGTGTCTGATGCTTAGACTAGAGAACTTAACATTGAAGAGTAGAATTGCTGAACTAAAAAGGTCTCTAGATGAGTGCTCTACTTGTTTGCGATGTGATGAAATGGATGGGAACGTAGGTAAAGCGCTAGAGGAGCTAGGCCGTAGGTATCAAGGTCGTCTAGCAGAAGTGCAAAACTGTGAGTGTCTTTCCTGTCAGTCCTTCAAGAGAGAGCTTGAGATTCTAGGTGATAAAGTGCGCAGGTTGCAGGGTAAGGATGTTGCTAGTGGTCGGGGTGACACAAGTCTTTGCTAGGTCCTCTTCCTCTCGTGTGAGTTCTGTCCACAGCTTCATCAGGAGTGTGAGTACCTCATGAGCACTCTTGAGAAGTTCGTTGGTGGTAAGAAGAAACTGAACTTGATCTTGGATCAATCCAAGATTTCACAGGGTAGAGGTTTGGGTTTTGAGTGGCTTGATCACATCAAGCGCCACCCACCTAGGGTTGTCATTCTTTGAGGGAGGTAGGATGGTGGTTGCGTCCTCCGAGTCCCAGAGAAGACAATCTTTAGGTCTCGCTGGTCTTGTGTTGCTTCGACCGTGTGGTTGGTTCTTCAGAGCACCTCCATTCGCTAAGAGCAAGAGTACTCGGTCGGGTTCCAAGTCTGCAACTCTGTAGCACCACCTAGGACAAAGCCAAGACCTAGGTTCGCTTGCACTTCTTGTGGCGGGATCTGGTCACATAGCTGAGTTCGCTATCACCGGTAGGTTTTCCCAAGCGACATCCCAGAGTGCCCATAATCACACTCAGCAGCTAAGGTCTCAGAGGCACGTGATTTCACCACACGGGTAGCTAGACAAGTGGAGTCTAGAATGAGCATTAGGCCAGGTCTGGTTTCAGGAAATTGAGCCCTCTGGTGGGTTCAATAGGTCTAGGTTTTGAGTTTCCGCCGTCCTCGTGGTGTGCCTTCATTTTTCGGTGGAGGTAGACACCCGGCGAGAGTTCCTCGCAGAGGTCGGATGGGTGACGGAGGAGGCGATCGAGGCCGAGGATGGCCCAAGGCACAATGTTGTTAGGGATGAGGCGTGTGCCACGCGGTTTTGTAGAGGTGGAGTCGATGGGACATGCTGGTCATGTGTCTCAGTTTTGGGTTCCTAGGGTCGCTCTAGTGAGTCCTCACACCGAGACTCGTTTCTTCTCTACTTGACTCAGCTCGTAGGGAAATTTGGGAGGAAGGAGGTCGGATCGTTGACTTCGGTTGTTGTCGTCACATGACCGGTGAGTCACGATGGTTTGCCTCTCTAGTTCGAGACCCCAACGGTGAGTGATCACCTTTGGGGATGCGTCTCTGTGTCGTGTCCTAGCTCACGGATCTGTCCAGGTTAGTCCACAGTTTGTTCTTAAGGACGTAGCCCTAGTCAGTAAGCTGAAGTATAACTTGCTTTCTGTTTCGCAGCTTATTGATCAGGGCTATGAGGTCAGATTTAGGACTTCTGGTTCTTGTGTCTTGAGTCCCTCTGGGCAAGTTCTTTGTGGGATTTCTCGTTTTGGCCGAGTCTTTCGAGCTACTTTCCCTTCTGCTTCAGCTGGTGCTTCTCACTGCTTACTTGCTTCTGATTCTCGTGACATTCAGTTCTGGCATAGGCGTTTGGGTCACATTGGTTTTGATCACTTGGCTAGGGTGAGCTCTTCTGATTTAATTTCTGGACTTCCTAAGCTCACTCCTGTCTCTGATTTGGTTTGTGCTCTTTGTCGACATGGTAAAATGGTGGCTGCTTCCCATCCACGAGTAACACGTGTGATGGTGATGCACCAGACAGCTCTTACATATGGACTTTGTTGGTCCGGCTAGAGTTGATCGAGAGGTGGGAAGTGGTATGTGCTTGTGATTGTGGATGATTTTTCGCGATACTCCTGGGTCTTCTTCATGGCCTCAAAGGAGGAGACATTCGAACTGTTCAGAAACCTCTCAAGGAGGCTTGCAGTTGAGTTTCCAGGTGCACTTCGGGCCATTCGTTCTGATAATGGTACCGAATTCAAGAATGCTTCTTTTGAACATTTCTGCACACTTTCTGGAGTTGAGCATCAATTTTCTTCGCCTCATGTAGCCCAGCAGAACGGGGTGGTAGAGAGAAAGAATAGGACCCTGGTCGAAATGGCCAGGACGATGTTGGATGAGTACTCCACCCCGCGACACTTCTGGGCTGAGGCAGTTGCTACTGCTTGCTATGTCTCCAACAGGGTGTTCCTCCGTGCCAAGTTGCACAAGACCTCGTACAAGCTTCGATATGGGCGCAAGCCTAATGTTTCACACTTTCGGGTCTTTGGTTGCAAGTGCTTCATTCTGAAATCTGGCAATTTGAACAAGTTCGAGTCTCGCTCTTCCGATGGTCTCTTTTTGGGGTATACTAAGTCCACTAGGATTTACAGGGTTTGGGACATTGCTAAAAGGAGGGTAGTGGAGTCTTGTGAGGTCACTTTTGACGAGGCTAGACCAGGTTCCAGGCCAGACATCTCTCAGTCTGATCTTACCTTTGAGCCTATCTTTGTAGAGGAGAAGGTGAGTCAGGGTGACTGCTCGTCAGTTCCCGATGAGGAACCTCCTCCACCGGTAGAAGCCGTAGTCAGACCTTCTGCTTCTGACCCACCTGAGCCCTCCGTACCTTCAGCCTCTTCTGAGTCTATTCCTGTTAGGACTTCTTCTTCTGAGGTTAGCCCTGTAGAGTCCTCCCTTGGTGGCTCTGATCCTGCTTCCACTTCACATGAGGCAGAGGCCACCTCGGGTGCACCTAGGCACATTCAGGCTAGTCACCCTCCTGATCAGATGATAGGACCTATAGGTGAGCGAGTGACTAGGTTTAGAGCACACCAGTCCCTCCTCTCTGCTGCCTTCGTTTCTTCTCTCGAGCCTAAGGACATAGCTCAGGCCCTTGCCGATCCCGATTGGGTCAATGCCATGCACGAAGAGCTAGAGAACTTTGAGAGAAACAAGGTTTGGGACATAGTTGCATGCCCTGTGGGCGTGAATGTCATAGGAACAAAATGGGTTTTCAAAAACAAGCAGAGTGAGGATGGGGTAGTAGTGAGGAATAAGGCTAGGTTAGTAGCACAAGGTTTCACTCAAGTCGATGGGATTGACTTTGATGAGACCTATGCTCCGGTTGCTCATCATGATTCCATTCGCATCTTCCTTGCTTTTATGGCTTCACAACGTTTCAAGGATTTTCAGATGGATGTTCGAAGTGCTTTCCTAAACGGTTTCATTGAGGAAGAGGTTTTTGTTCGGCAACCCCCTGGCTTTGTTTCTGCTGAGTTTCCTGATCATGTGTACAAGCTCTCCAAGGCATTATATGGGCTCAAGTAGGCCCCTAGAGCTTGGTACGAACGGCTCAAGAGCTATTTGATTGAAAATGTGTCGCGCCCCTTCTCGGCTTACCTAGCGAGAACGGTCGGACCTGCACTAGGCCCTGGATCAGTAGGCTAGTGCAAGAGTTACACAGCTGGAATCATTTCATACATCGGTGTCCAAATATTACATAACAGCGATCATCCGATCGCATTAGTAGCAAACGGCATTTAAGCCTTTAGTTACGCACCAAAGTTCATCGAGTAGCGGAAATCTCCCAAAAGGCAACTTGCAAGTTCAAAAGAATAACAAAATCACACGGCAAGAAATGTGTAACCACACACGATCGGTGGAACGACTAAACCCTATCTTAAGCAACTACTCTCGGTCCCGTACCGAGGATCTCCTTCCTCATGACAATCGTAGGCATCTTCCTCGACGGGCTCCTCCATGTCTAAAGATAGATATTTATGCGAGGTCGGTGTCATCCAAACACCGGCGAGCTAACACCCAACCCAATGCATTTAGTGATAGAGGTTTCAAAGGAAAATTTGGGTTTATTTATTTGCATGAAAGCCGCTTTTGGAAATGAAAGCCTATAACTTAGCAGTTTAACCAAATTCCTGTCAAATTGATTATTTATCATATTTCCTTTTCAATGCACAACCAATCCCATGGCGCTTCAAGCACTCGCCAAACGTTCTCTTCCCACTCCCGCCATCATCTTCCGAGTGTGGCGACTCGTTAGGATCACATTCCCCAAAAAGTACCGGTCTCGCCCTAGCTGAAATTTGCCGACCCACGCTAGACTCACGGCTCTCAGAAGAATGGACCTAGATCATCCTCGGATGACGACATGAAACTGTCTTCACCTCAAGCATGGCGGCAGACAGGCACGCCCGCAGTCGTAACTACCCGAATCCCCACTACTTGCACTACCGCGCGATGGCGGCGCGTTGTGGTGTTAGGAACTATCTCCCGCAGCGAGATAGTCGATGACGCCTGCTGTGCATCCTCGATGCACCCGTCTGGGGAATCCTTGATTCAGCCCACCGATCCACTAAGGGCCTCACCCTTATGCACTTCCTTCTTGGCTAACTTCGCACCCTCCGTGTGAATCACACGATGTGGCGGAACCCTCCTTTGGGGCAGCGCCGCGGCATTACGCGGATCTCGCCGCGCTCCTCTTCCATGCACTACGATGTGGGCGATTAGCTTCCTCAAATCACGAGCCCAGCTACTTCATCTCTTACCCAATGCGGACCCGATACCGCATTGCAAAGACATCACAACCATACACACACCGGCATGCCAGCCCAATTTCCAATTAACCATATTCAATGTGTGATCATGTCCGGTGAATGTCGGTTCACTGTTCCGAGGCAATTTTAAGCCTAAAATTAATAGTTGGACTGAGCAATGTCTAAGCAAGATTATAACCAAGACTTAGGAGTCTAAATCGGTTTATTTAAATTAACCAAAGCTACCAAGGGTGATCATCAAAGCAATCAATAGTAAACCAAATGACAGATGATTAATTCAAGACAACATCATCATGGTAAATTGATAGCGTGTAAGTAAATGGCATGATATATCATGATTGAACAAATAGGCATAAGTACTTAAAAGGGCATGCGGTTTAATATCAGAAACAAATACTTTAGAAATCTGGGATTCAATATGATATTATTGGATGTTAACTCGTACTAGGAAAGCGATACTCTCCTAGTAAAAGCAACACTATTAAGGATAGGTATTAACTCGCACTAGGAAAATCGAGATTCTCCTAGTAAAAGCAAACTCCTTTGAGGGTAGATATTAACTCGCCTTGGGAATTGAAGTCCGGTCTTGTGCGGAGTCCTCGAGCAGTGTTTCCGGATCCTCTACGCCTAAACGGAGAATCAACAATTCATCATAAACACGATGCGGCGAAGAAAAGAATGATGCATGAAATGCAATCGAGGTCGCTTCAGATTCGCTCATTTACGATTCCTATGTTTAACTATCTACATGAATCCATATATATATATATATATATCGAGAAAGTTCCATGATCCTTCTAAATAATGAATCATAGCGGAATGGCGCGAAGTGCTTGTGAGATGATGCACATGATACATGTATATATATGTGTAATGAAATTTCTACCCTAATTAACCCAATAGGACAAAATATGGTTTTATCGTCTTTTAAAGTACTTTAAATAGTTAGAATATGTTAACATGATACATGTAGCTAGTTATTCATGTTTCCTAATTATACCAATATTGAGTTAACATGTAATTAGGAAACATATTATAGGTTATACTATATTCACCTAGGTCCAAAAAGTCATTTATCGGCATCCATGATTTTCTTATGTTTAACTTAATTGTTAATCTATTTTTAATACACAACATTCTATTTTTTCTTATTTTTATATGAATTAATACCTAAAATAAGCTTAATGGATTTAATCTAGGAACCGTGTTCGATTCTTGTGTGAGGTACTATTTTATTAAATCCAACACAAGCTCTAGTATTTACCCTAATTTTTCCAGAATTTTTAATGATATCTACCTATTTTAAATAAATCGTTTCTATTCTTGTCTTTGTTTTATTTATAAAATCTGGGAAAAAGGGTGAACAATCTTCGGGTCGCCCGCTAACTTCATGGCCGAGCCAACCACGTCGAAGACGTGCCGAAGGCGAACTTCGCGAGTGAAGGCGCTGGGGTCATAAGGCGCCTGATTATTCTCGACATGTGGGACCGAGGGCCCACATGTCGGCGACGTGAAGAAGCCGCGGGAGTTTTAAATCCATGAAGGCCGACAATTGGGCCCACTGTCGGCGACCACACACGGTGAAGCCGCACGGATCTTAAGCGCAGATCGGACGGCTCGCCGCC
This sequence comes from Olyra latifolia, assembly GCA_036346145.1. Lineage (NCBI taxonomy): Eukaryota > Viridiplantae > Streptophyta > Magnoliopsida > Poales > Poaceae > Olyra > Olyra latifolia. The sequence goes on along the minus strand of CM070528.1, from coordinate 27,765,287 downwards.
ATCGTCTTCCTTCGCGCGCGCCAAGACGGCCGAGGCTAGCCGACGGCCAGCCGAGCTAGGTGCACCGTTTGGGGCGTTCTTGGGTTCGGTGGAATCGGTGAGCTAACGCGCATCTAGGGGTGCCCTTGTCGAGGCGTAAACGGCCGGACGCGGCGAGCCATGCCCGGCGGCGAACCGCTACCGGCGGACATGAGTAAATGACCTAGGGTCGAGCTTATGGAAAAATAGCGCGCATGAGCTATGCGGGTTTAGTGGGTGCTACCGAGCAAAAAGGTAGTCGGGGCACGGTTGGATCGGTGCGCCCACGCGGGTCCGAGCAAGGAAGGCGGCGCGCCAAGATCTTTGGGAAGACCGTGAAGCCTGGGCCAAAAGAGGGAGCACGGTGTGAGGGAAGACAGCGGCTCACCGAGCAAGGGCTTGCCGCGAAGCTCACCAGAGATGATGATCGGCGCGTCCCGTGCGAGTCCGAGCAAGGAAGGCGGCGCCACGATCTGCCGGGGAGACCGTGAAGCCTGGGCCAAAGAGGGAGCACGGTGTGAGGGAAGATGACGAAGCTCACCGAGCAAGGGCTTGCCGCGAAGCTCACCAGAGATGATGATCGGCGCCCCGTGCAGGTCCGAGCAAGGAAGAACCAGGCGGTCGGCGGTGGCGAGAAGCGTTCGACGAGCTCGGGATGACTCGGACCAATTCCTTCGGCAGAGCTTCACGAGGTCATGGCGAAACAAGCGAGACAATATGGAGACTAGGGAGGTCTGGTTTGGGTGGCGACGTGAGAGTGAAAAGAGGGAGAAAACGGCCGATGTGGCGCGGTGGCATATAAGCTCGGTCCGAGCTCGGCTCTTGACCAGCGGTCGCGAAGATGTGAGACGGTCCAGAGGAGCTCTAGTGCTCATTGGCTAGCTGGGCGGTGGCTTGTTGCTGGCGAATGTCCGAGCCGGGCGGCGAGATGGCTTGTTTCGGGCGGCATTGCCGGCCGAGACGCGGCGGTGCTGGGGGCATCGATGGCGCGACCAAGTCGGCCATTGGGCAAGGTGGGCGGTGCAGGAACTCCACGCTGAGCCGGCCGACAAGACGGCAAGTCGTGCGCGAAAGCAGCGGCAGCGGCGAAGCAAAGGGGCGCGTCGCGTCATGGTCGGAGGTGGGGTCCACAGGTCCAGCGACACACACAAGCCGCCAATTGAAGATCTTCCCGAGATTGGGCAGGGAGTGATGGTTGAGCAGGGGTGGAAGGTCGCCAGCGGCCGCCAGCGTTGACCAAATGCCGCAAGGGCGAAAGGAATAGGAAGCGCCATGTGGGCCCTACCAGGTCAAATTGGTCAACATCTGAGTCAAACTCTCTATTAGGGTTTAAACTAATCTATGGATTTTTCCTGGGATTTTAGAGCAATTTAACATATTTAGGCTTATGTGATTATGTGTATACATATATATATATATATATATATATATATATGTGTGTATGGATGTTTTATGAATATGAAAATATATTCCCAATTTAAGGTCCATTAGAATCTTATATTTCAACAATTTCTTAAATAGTGCTATAAATTATAAATTCTTATGCAAGGGTTTATTAATTAGCTATTTAGTGCTTTATTCAAACAAAAATCATCAATTTCAAATGGCTTCTAAAGTCTAGAAATGTGTGTTTGTCACATAGAAATTTTACGGGAAACGTCATAGCTTATGCAATGGTACAGAAGTGTTTTCAAAATATTATCATAACTTTGGGCTGTTACAAATCCCTCCCCCCTAAAAACAAATCTCGACCTCGAGATTGATATTTCTATGAAGCGAATAGGTAGGGGAATTCTTGACGCATTTTCTCTTCTAATTCCCATGAAAGCTGTCCTCCGGATTGATTGCTCCATTGCACCTTGCAAAGTCGAATGGTCTTATTCTTGAGCTTCTTTTCCTGAGTCTCTAATATTTGAATAGGCTTGACTTGATATCCCAAGTTGGGTTGTAGGGTGTCGTGCGGTGAACTACTTCTCCTTGGGTTTTCTCAAACACTTTCGGAGTTGGGACACGTGAAATACGTTGTAGAACTTCTCCCAACTCCTTGGGAAGGTCAAGTTCGTAGGCGACCATACCCTTACGAGACAAGATCTGGATAAGGTCCCACAAACCTTGGGGCCAATTTTCCCTTGACTTGAAATCTTCTTGTTCCTTGAAGGGTGAGATCTTGAGATACACATAGTCTCCAACTTCAAAGATAGGTCCCTCCGACGATGGTCAAGATAACTCTTTTGTCGGGATTGGGCAGCAAGCAATTGCTTCCTAATCGTTTTGACCTTTGCTTCGCTTCTTGCAGGTGTTCCTTCCAAATACCGCCCTTCTCCGCACTCGGACCAATAAAGAGGGTCCTACATTTTCTTCCGTATAGAGCTTCAAAAGGTGACATTTGCGATCGCTTTGATAATCTGTTGTTATAAGCAAATTCGCATAAGGTAACCATTTTTCCCATTCTCGCTAGGAATTCCAAAGCACAAGCTCAAGCATGTCTTCTAGAGTTGAATAGTCCTTTCCGCTTGTCCGTCGGTTTGAGGGTGGTAGGTGTGCTAAATGACAATTTGGTGCCCGAGGCACTATGGAGTTCTTCCCAAAACTTTGAGGTAAACCGTGATCCACGATCGATATAATTCTCTTGGGAACTCCATGAAGGCTTACTATCCGGGCGATGAATAGTTACGCTAGTTTGCTACCCTTGTGAGTGGTTTTGATGGGATAAAATGAGCTACCTTGGTCAACCGGTCTACTATTACCCATATAGAGTCATGTCCACTTCGAGACCGGGAAGTCCTATAATAAAGTCCATGGTCACTTCATCCCACTTCCATTCAGGATTTTGATTGGTTGCAGAACCTCTTTGGGACGTTGGTGTTTCGCCTTCACCGAGCAGCAGGTATTACATTTGGCCACATATTCGCTACATCTCGTTTCATTCGGGGCCACCGAAGATTGCCTTCAGATCTTGGTACATTTTGTACATCCAGGTGCATGGAAAACGGTGACTCGTGTGCTTCTTTTAAGATTTCTTCCTTTAATTCCGGTCGTGAGGCACAAAGATCCTCTTCTCCATCCAAAGAATTCCTTGTTCGTCCTTAACAATTTTTGTTCAAACCCTATTCATCGGTCCTTCGAGCCTAAGGGTACTGGGATGATCTAGTTGCTTATCTTTGATACGGTCGATCGATCTGGTGAACCGTGATGTTGGCTAATTCTCCAGATTTTACGAGATTCGGGCATAACTTATTCAATTCTTCCAAAGAGTCGTTACGAGGAGGTATCTTCCTGAGTATTCATGTCTTCTCCTGGGATCACCATCAGGAAGTTGCACTGGTTCTTTCTACTTAGAGCATCTGCCACTACGTTGGCCTTGCCAGGGTGGTATAATATATTTAGGCTGTAATCTTTAATCAACTCTAACCACCTTCTTTGCCTCATATTGAGGTTGGCTTGGGTGAAAACGTATTTTAGGCTTTTGTGATCGTGTAGATGTCACATTGTTTTCCCATCGAAAATGTCTCCATAGCTTGAGTGCATGAACTACGGCAGACAAGTTCTAGGTCATGGGTTGGGTAATTGTCCTCGTGCTTGCAAGAATCGCCGTGATGCGACGCCACAACCTTGCCATCTTGCATCAATACACATCCTAATCCTTGTCGGGAAGCGCCACAAGATACTTCAAACTTCTTGGCGATATTAGGTGTGGCCAAAACAGAGTGGTGGTCGAAGGGTTTTGAGCTTCGAAACCGAGTTCACAATCTTGGTCCATTCAAACTTCCTTTCCTTTTTCAATAGCTGAGTTAGTGGTCGGAAATTTTTGAGAATCCTTCGATGAAACGCCGATAATATCTCGCTGCACCTAGAAAGCTGCGAATTTCCTTTGATGGCGTGTGTTTTCCAATTCATGACCGTGTCTATCTTAGATGGGTCCACTTTAATTCCTTCAGCAGATATAATATGTCCCAAGAAACTGACATCACTAATCCAAAATTCACATTTGCTATATTTTGCATATAGCTTATGCTCTCTGAGTTTATCCAACACCGCTCTCAGGTGCTTCTCATGCTCTTCGTCCGATTTGGAGTACACAAGGATGTCGTCAATGAAGACGACAACAAACTTGTCAAGGTATTCCATTAGGATTAAATTCATGAGGTTCATGAAATAGGCCGGTGCATTGGTTAACCCAAAGGACATGACCAAATATTCAAACAGGCCATACCGAGTGGTGAAGGCTGTTTTGGGTATATCATCCTTCCGCACCTTTACTTGATGGTATCCAGATCGAAGGTCGATCTTGGAAAAACGTGTAGCTCCTTGGAGTTGGTCAAACAGGTCATCGATCCTGGGCAGAGGATACTTATTTTTAATAGTGACGGCGTTCAACGCCCTATAGTCCACCACTAATCTTCGTCCACCATCCTTCTTATCCACAAACATGGCGGGGGATCCCCAAGCAGATGAGCTTGGCCGGATCAAACCCTTGCTTAATAAGTCGTCCAGTTGTTTCTTGAGTTCTTCTAATTCTTCCGAGTTCATCTTGAAATATGTTTTGTAGATTGGGGCTGTACACTGTGTTAACTCTATAACAAACTCTACCTCTCGGTCAAAGCGGTAGTCCGTAAGTCATCCAGGAATACGCCCAAATATTCTTGGACTACCTTTACCTTACTCGGGTTGTCTTCCTTGAGGTACCAGATGGCTCTACCCCATCTGTAGGGTTCATCTACCTTCCATACTCTTTCAAACACACCATCCTTTACAAGCCTGACTTCTCGCTTGGCGCAATCTAATACTCCCTTATAGAGTCTTAGCCAATCCATGCCGATTATGACATCAACTCCTAATCCAGACATGACCATTAGGTCGAAATAGAATTCTACTCTTTCCTTCCTTATTTCTACCCATTTGCAGGACCTATAGGCCTTAAGTATCCCACCGGGAGATCTAATGGTGAAGGGCTTATTAAGAGGAAAGGTTTGTAGCTGGTGCTTATCTCGTATTCTTGTGAAATAAAGGAATGTGATGCACCGTAATCAAATAAAACTTGTCTTCGGGAGTCGTGAAGTCCAAACGCACTCCACAAGTACTCCTTCATCTTCTTGTGCCGCTTACTGCGATGATATTGTTGAGTCTCCCACGCCCCATACCTTGAGCTTGATTCTGCGGTGGGCGACCTCGCCACGACCTCGCACAACATTCCCTTGAGGTTTTTTGCGATTCGACTAGGGCGGTTGGCAAAGATAGTGTCGGTGGTGGCATAGGTAGCGATTACTGTCATCCTATTTTGGGTGCACGGTGCATTGCGGGAGCGATTGGTGCTTGAGTACGAAAACCAGAGATTCCAAAGACCGCGCCCACCCTCATAGCATATCCTCGGTTGAACATGGAAGATTCTTGTCCGGCTCTCCGAGGAGGTTGAGGTTTGAATTGTCCCGTACGGCTTGACCCGGCGACCGTACGTTCAGCCATCTTGCGCTTACGCGAGAGATCCTCGCCCTTCAAGTCCCTTTCCAACACCAAGGCCTTGTTGACTAAGCGGTGGAAGTTTTGATACTCCAAAATCCTAAGGCGGGATTTGTACGAAAATCCATCCCTTCTAGGAACCAATCTATCTTTTCGGCTTCATTGTGGATGTCTTGGGGGCATATCTTGCAAGCTCATTGAACTTAGTAAGATATTCAGAAATTGTCATCGCCCCTTGAGAGAGTCTCATGAACTCATACTTCTTCATCTGGTGATTCCTATGGGTATGTGAAAATTTAAAGCAAATGACAAATTCTTCCCATGGAATGAATCCTTGGTGGGGAACATAGGCGGCACTTCAAACATTATCGGCTTGTTGAGCTTCGTCGGCATCTCCATCTTCAAGAGTTCATTTTCTTCCATTTCTTCTTCATCCACACGGCCGGGTGGCGACATAATTATCCCACCACACACTGCGGTTCCTACTAGCGGTGGGAGGAATAGCGATACTTTCTCCATTTACGGACATCCGATCAACTCTGTGTTCTTGGTCACAGTCGTAACCGGTCTTACGCTTCCATGGGATCGGTAGCTTGCGCGAAGGTAGGGGGATTGGTTCGCATAAAGGCAGCATGTTTGGATCCCTCATTTCGATTCCTGTCTGCCTGTTGGTTGAACAGTACTTGACCCAACATCTGTGCTTGATAAGCTAAGACCTGGGCCATGGTTGGGTCTCTGCCGAGGAGGAGGTAGATTACCTCGGCCTCGATCATGCCACGACCTCTAGCTGCTTGGCAAGCACCACGGGCTTGGCCAGCTCCTTGGCCACGAAGCGGCATCATGCCTAGATCGCCCCTTGGCCACGGGCAGCTCCACGACCACGTACCATCTGCATGACGGTGATCCTTAACATTATAGCTAAATATGCATGCATGAGGCCAATATCAAAGAAATCGAATAAATGCAGCCACGAAACGCTTGTCATTTAAGATACCCAAAAGCGGCAATAGTCAAATCAGTTTTACATCATACCACAAAAGTACAATTATCGACACGGATACAAGTCGCCAATCATCTACTATGGCGAAACAAAAGACACATTTCGATCTAGGTCGATCGCTAAGCTAACTAGCTACTCAAGGGCGGGACGACGAGTGTAAACTATCACCGGTCTCCCAACCGGGTAGCGGTGGAAGTAGCCAGAAGTCCTTTAGCGATCGCCGAGAAGGCACAAGAACAATAAAGCAGAGGTGGCTCAACTGGGGAGGTAGGTCCACGGAGGCAAGTAGGTCCAGTGACAAAGAGGGAAGTGTCGTGACGAGGAATCCCCACCAAGGCACTAGGAGGAAGACCCCGTTTCCGCATGGTAGTGCGGCGGTTAGGGTACTCAGGTGGAGGAAACTGAGGACCCGGAGGGGAAAGGGAAGGGTCCTCGTCATTGCCGCGCTAACCGGGCAAGTCTTGAGTCCTTTGGCGTCTACTCATCGTCAGACTGCTGACGTAGTGGTGAAGACGCCGTCCGACCACCCGCAGGCGGTTGTCTGCTGTACGAAGAGAGTAGCGGAGGAAGCCGATCTCCTCAAGAGCGCTGTCACGGTCTGTCTCCGCGCCCTGGAGAAGGCGCGCAACCCTCTCCAAGTGGTCCCTCAGTGAAGGCGGGCACTGATAAAGCCTGGGAGAAGTGCGGTCGTTGAAAGGAAGGTCGGGCGAAAGAAGTGCCCTCCAAGTCGTCGTGGTACCTCTCTCAGAGCCCTCAGACGCTAATGCCGCCGCATCATCGATAGCAGGTGCAAGTGGTCCCGGCCGTCTCCGCCTCAGAGTGTGGGCCTTGTGTCGTGTGGTGGTAGTAGACTCGAACCTCTACAATGTACCCTAAGCGGGGCAGGGTACGAACGAGCCTCCAGAAGTAGCAAGGGCGGTCGTTAAAGCACAGGAAGTCCGACAACTGGCGGAGGACAAGAACCATCTGGCTGGCGTGCAAAGGGTCGTCAGAATCAGTAGGTAGCACGCCCAGAGAAAAGCTGTGGGAAACCCGCTCATCCATCTACAAAACGAAAGAAGAATTCTTTACGTAAGAAATAGTATAGTTGTGAAAGTTAAAAGACAAGATATACAAGAGCAGTTTTGGAAAAAAAATTTTTATAAACTATACGCAATCCTTAGCTAGCGGCGGGGTTTAGGGTTCCTCTGATCGTATGCTCTCGACCAGCTCTTGTCGCGCCCTTCTCGACTTACCTAGCGAGAACGGTCGGACTGCACTAGGCCCTGGATCAAGAGGGCTAGTGCAAGAGTTACACAGCTGGAATCATTTCATACATCGGTGTCCAAATATTACATAACAGCGATCATCCGATCGCATTAGTAGCAAACGGCATTTAAGCCTTAGTTACAGACCAAAGTTCATCAGAGTAGCGGAAATCTCCCAAAAGGCAACTTGCAAGTTCAAAAGAATAACAAAATCACACCAAAGATTTGTGTAACCACACACGACTGGTGGAACGCACTAAACCCTATCTTAAGCAACTACTCCTGGTCCTGGTACCGAGGATCTCCTTCCTCATGACAATCGTAGGCATCTTCCTCGACGGGCTCCTCCATGTCTAAAGATAGATATTTATGCGAGGTCAGTGTCATCCAAACACTGGCGAGCTAACACCCAACCCAATGCATTTAGTGATAGAGGTTTCAAAGGAAAATTTGGGTTTATTTATTTGCATGAAAGCCGCTTTTGGAAATGAAAGCCTATAACTTAGCAGTTTAACCAAATTCCTGTCAAATTGATTATTTATCATATTTCCTTTTCAATGCACAACCAATCCCATGGCGCTTCAAGCACTCGCCAAACGTTCTCTTCCCACTCCGCCATCATCTTCCGAGTGTGGCGACTCGTTAGGATCACATTTCCCACAAAGTACCGGTCTCGTCCTAGCTGGGCTGCCGACCCACGCTAGACTCACGGCTCTCTGAAGAATGGACCTAGATCATCCTCGGATGACGACATGAAACCGTCTTCACCTCAAGCATGGCGGAGCAGTGGCACGCCCGCAGTCGTAACTACCCTGAATCCCCACTACTTGCACTACCGCGCGATGGCGGCGCGTTGTGGTGTTAGGAACTATCTCCGCAGCAGATAGTCGATGGCGTCCACTGTGCATCCTCGATGCACCCGTGCGGGGAATCCTTGATTCAGCCCACCGATCCACTAAGGGCCTCACCCTTATGCACTTCCTTCTTGGCTAACTTCGCACCCTCCGTGTGAATCACACGATGTGGCGGAACCCTCCTTTGGGGCGGCGCACGCATTACGCGGATCTCGCCGCGCTCCTCTTCCATGCACTACGATGTGGGCGATTAGCTTCCTCAAATCACGAGCCCAGCTACTTCATCTCTTACCCAATGCGGACCCGATGCGCATTGCAAAGACATCACAACCATACACACACCGGCATGCCAGCCCAATTTCCAATTAACCATATTCAATGTGTGATCATGTCCGGTGAATGTCGGTTCACTGTCCGAGGCAATTTTAAGCCTAAAATTAATAGTTGGACTGAGCAATGTCTAAGCAAGATTATAACCAAGACTTAGGAGTCTAAATCAGTTTATTTAAATTAACCAAAGCTACCAAGGGTGATCATCAAAGCAATCAATAGTAAACCAAATGACGATGATTAATTCAAGACAACATCATCATGGTAAATTGATAGCGTGTAAGTAAATGGCATGATATATCATGATTGAACAAATAGGCATAAGTACTTAAAAGGGCATGCGGTTTAATATCAGAAACAAATACTTTAGAAATCTGGGATTCAATATGATATTATTGGATGTTAACTCGCACTAGGAAAGCGATACTCTCCTAGTAAAAGCAACACTATTAAGGATAGGTATTAACTTCGCACTAGGAAAATCGAGATTCTCCTAGTAAAAGCAAACTCCTTTGAGGGTAGATATTAACTCGCCTTGGGAATTGAAGTCCGGGTCTTGTGCGGAGTCCTCGAGCAGTGTTTCCGGATCCTCTACGCCTAAACGGAGAATCAACAATTCATCATAAACACGATCGGCGAAGAAAAGAATGATGCATGAAATGCAATCGAGGTCGCTTCAGATTCGCTCATTTACGATTCCTATGTTTAACTATCTACATGAATCCATATATATATATATATATATCGAGAAAGTTCCATGATCCTTCTAAATAATGAATCATAGCGGAATGGCATGAAGTGCTTGTGAGATGATGCACATGATACATGTATATATATGTGTAATGAAATTTCTACCCTAATTAACCCAATAGGACAAAATATGGTTTTATCGTCTTTTAAAGTACTTTAAATAGTTAGAATATGTTAACATGATACATGTAGCTAGTTATTCATGTTTCCTAATTATACCAATATTGAGTTAACATGTAATTAGGAAACATATTATAGGTTATACTATATTCACCTAGGTCCAAAAAGTCATTTATCGGCATCCATGATTTTCTTATGTTTAACTTAATTGTTAATCTATTTTTAATACACAACATTCTATTTTTTCTTATTTTTATATGAATTAATACCTAAAATAAGCTTAATGGATTTAATCTAGGAACCGTGTTCGATTCTTGTGTGAGGTACTATTTTTATTAAATCCAACACAAGCTCTAGTATTTACCCTAATTTTTCCAGAATTTTTAATGATATCTACCTATTTTAAATAAATCGTTTCTATTCTCGTCTTTGTTTTATTTATAAAATCGGGAAAAAGGGTGAACAATATCGGGTCGGCCCGCTAACTCATGGCCGAGCCAACCACGTCGAAGACGTGCCGAGGGCGAACTTCGCGAGTGAAGGCGCTGGGGTCATAGGCGCCCACTTACCTCGACATGTGGGACCGAGGGCCCATATGTCGGCGACGATGAAGAAGCAGCGGAGTTTTAAATCCATGAAGGCCGACAGTGGGCCCACTGTCGGCGACCACACACGGTGAAGCCGCACGGATCTTGGCGCAGATCGGACGGCTCGCCGCCATCGTCTTCCTTCGCGGCCAAGACGGCCGAGGCTAGCCGACGGCTAGCCGAGCTAGGTGCACCGTTTGGGGCGTTCTTGGGTTCGGTGGAATCGGTGAGCTAACGCGCATCTAGGGGTGCCCTTGTCGAGGCGTAAACGGCCGGACGCGGCGAGCCATGCCCGGCGGCGAACCGCTACCGGCGGACATGAGTAAATGACCTAGGGTCGAGCTTATGGAAAAATAAGCGCGCATGAGCTATGCGGGGTTAGTGGGTGCTACCGAGCAAAAAGGTAGTCGGGGCACGGTTGGATCGGCAAGGCCCACGCGGGTCCGAGCAAGGAAGGCGGCGCTCAAGATGCCGGGAAGACCGCGAAGCCCTGGGCCAAAAGAGGGAGCACGGTGTGAGGGAAGACAGCGGCTCACCGAGCAAGGGCTTGCCGCCAAGCTCACCAGAGATGATGATCGGCGCGCCCCGTGCAGTCCGAAAGCAAGGGAAGGCGGCGCGCCACGATCTTTGGGGAGACCGCGAAGCCTGGGCCAAAGAGGGAGCACGGTGTGAGGGAAAGCAGACGAAGCTCACCGAGCAAGGGCTTGCCGCGAAGCTCACCAGAGATGATGATCGGCGCGTCCCGTGCAGGTCCGAAAGCAAGGAAGAACGGGTGGTCGGCGGTGGCGAGAAGCGTTCGACGAGCTCGGGATGACTCGCACCAATTCCTTCGGGCAGAGCTTCACGAGGTCATGGCGAAGCAAAGCGAGACAATGTGGAGACTAGGAGGTCTGGTTTGGGCGGGCGACGTGAGAGTGAAAAGAGGGAGAAAACGGCCGATGTGGCGCGGTGGCATATAAGCTCGGTCCGAGCTCGGCTCTTGACCAGCGGTCGCGCAAGATGTGAGACGGTCACAGAGGAGCTCTAGTGCTCATTGGCTAGTGGGCGGTGGCTTGTTTGGCTGGCGAATGTCCGAGCCGGGCGGCGAGATGGCTTCTTTCGGGCGGCATTGCGGCCGGAGACGCGGCGGTGCGGGGACATCGATGGCGCGACCAAGTCGGCCATTGGGCAAGGTGGGCGGTGCTGGGAACTCCACGCGAGCCGGCCGACAAGACGGCAAGTCGTCTGGCGAAAGCAGTGCGCGGCGGCGAAGCAAAGGGTCGCGTCGCGTCATGGTCGGAGGTGGGGTCCACAGGTCCAGCGACACACACAAGCCGCCAATTGAAGATCTTCCCAGAGATTCGGGCAGGGAGTGATGGTTGAGCCGGGGAAGGAAAGGCAAAGCGCCGGCAAAGCGTTGACCAAATGCCGCAAGGGCGAAAGGAATAGGAAGTGCCATGTGGGCCCTACCAGGTCAAATTGGTCAACATCTGAGTCAAACTCTCTATTAGGGTTTAAACTAATCTATGGATTTTTCCTGGGATTTTTAGAGCAATTTAACATATTTAGGCTTATGTGATTATGTGTATACATATATATATATATATATATATGTGTGTATGGATGTTTTATGAATATGAAAATATATTCCCAATTTAAGGTCCATTAGAATCTTATATTTCAACAATTTCTTAAATAGTGCTATAAATTATAAATTCTTATGCAAGGGTTTATTAATTAGCTATTTAGTGCTTTATTCAAACAAAAATCATCAATTTCAAATGGCTTCTAAAGTCTAGAAATGTGTGTTTGTCACATAGAAATTTTACGGGAAACGTCATAGCTTATGCAATGGTACAGAAGTGTTTTCAAAATATTATCATAACTTTGGGCTGTTACAAAATGGTTTTTCAATGGGCAGCGTTGATAAGACCCTATTTATCAAGCACAAGTCATCGGACTTTCTTCTGGTTCAGATTTATGTGGATGACATTATCTTTGGAGGGTCTTCTGATTCTTTGGTCTCTGAATTTGCTTTCGTCATGAGTTCTGAGTTTGAAATGAGCATGATGGGTGAACTGAACTTTTTCTTGGGCTTTCAAATCAAGCAGACCCCTCAGGGGATCTTTCTTCACCAGTCCAAGTATACTAGAGACCTGCTCAAGAGATTTGTCATGGCTCATAGCAAACCTGTTTCCACCCCCATGGCAACTTCTTCTATGCTTGAGCCTGACCTAGATGCTGAGTCCGTAGATCAGAAGCTCTATAGGAGCATGATAGGAGCCCTTCTGTACCTTACCTCATCTCGGCCGGACATACACTTCGCTGTGTGTTTGTGTGCTTGGTTTCAGGCTTCCCTTAGGATTTCTCATCTTCAGACAGTCAAGAATCCTTCGCTACTTAGTGGCCACCCCCGAAATAGGAATCTGGTATTCTTCTGCTTCTTGTCTATCTCTTAGAGCCTATTCAGATGCTAACTTTGCAGGCTGTAGGATAGATAGGAAGAGCACTTCAGGCACATGCCAGTTTCTAGGCACTTCTCTTGTCTCTTGGTCATCTAGGAAGCAGACCAGCGTAGCCCAGTCTACGGCCGAGGCCGAGTACGTAGCTGCAGCTGCTTGTTGCAGTCAAGTGCTTTGGTCGGGATTATGGGTAAGAGGTTGGTAGTGTCCCACTCTTGTGTGATAATACCTCAGCCATCAACATTGCCAAAAACCCAGTCCAGCATTCTAGAACCAAGCACATTGATATCCGGTACCACTTCCTTAGAGACCATATAGAAAAGGGGGATATAGGGCTAGGATTTGTGGATGGTGATCACCAGCTTGCCGATATTTTCTCCAAACCCTTAGATGGTCCTAGGTTTGCCACTCTCCGGGGAGAGCTTGGTTTGGTTAGTGCTGTAGGCATCAAGTGAGGGGGAGCTTGATCTTATATGATATGTATATTATTGTTTGCCTGTTTTGTTTGGGGTTTGTTCTTAGAACAGGCTAGAGTCACAGCACGTTCTTTTGGCACCTCTTACCTTTTAGGTTGCTATCATGCGTGATTAGCAATGTCCTTTGCTCTAGCTAGTGAGTCTCACATAGACTTGTGGGTTGACCAGGTATGTGGAGGATATCTGGGTAGACAGGGTTTGTGTTTGCTCTCTCTAGTAGTCGAGTTTAGGCTTGCTTCCCTATCTTCTGTAGTTAGGAGTGTGCCTTGCACTCGAGTGTCTGCTGTTTCTCTTCACTGTTCTATCGCAAACCAGTTTCTGCTTCTTTCCTTCCTCTAAATGCTTTGCCATGGGTTCTTATTTTGAGGGGGAGGTTTGCAGTTCTGCATTTGCATGTAGTCTTGCTTTTCTTTTTATAAGAGCTTTGCCTATTAGGCTTATTGGTTTTCATTTCAGTTGAGTTTCGGTGTTCCAAATTGAGTTTGTTGGAAACCTGTTTGATTTGACACAAGTTTGAGAAAAGGCGAAAAGAAGCATCAACATCTCTCTTAAAAGTATTGGAAAAATCCTGACATTTGCATTTTTCAAAAGTTTGGATTTTCATTATCAAATGTCGGTATATCTTCTTGGTCTCTTTCAAGATTTTGAAACTTGTGTTGCCTTCTTCTGATTTTGGCCATTCTTTAGTGGCGTCCTTTCATTTGCCCCTTGTGTGTAAATAAAGCAAACAAACATGGGTTTCAATCCCTGAAGTTTGCAGTTTGTAGACTCAGCGGGTGACCTAGGGGGCCGGTTCCAAGTTACCCTTGGGCTGTGCTCTACTAGCAATCATTTGCTATGTGAATAGGTTCCAAGAAGGCCTATAAAAAAATCATCATCCAAAAAAAAAAGAAAAGAAAAAGGCCAAAAATAAAGAGTATTGCAAACACATAATCGGGAAAATTTTGGACACATTCTTGAGTTGGCCATCTCGTTTAGGCAACCTTGTCTTTCTTTGTCTTGATGTTTCTCAAGCTTGTGTACCTATTTTGACTTTGAAAATCTTTTCAGTTGATTTATGCAAATGCCTTGTTACAAGATTTGAAAATTTGGTTAGCTCTTTGCAAGCCTTAGTATCTCTCTCAAGTCTTGTCAGCTTGTGATCCTCAGACTTGGTTTGAGCATCGGCCTCCTGTTTTGGTAACCATTTGGCTAATTTTCAAAGCTCTTGCCTAGGTTTTTAATTATTTTCGCATGTGCATGTTCGGGGTATCCTTGGTACTTTGGTTTTCTTGCTGATCATTTTGACAAAAAGGGGGAGAATTTGGGCCGAAACAAAAAATGATACATTAAGACAGGGGGAGGCAAATTTGAAAATTTGTGGGGCATTTGATCAAGGGTTTCCTTCTTGGTTTTACGTATAAATTCTTCCAAAACCCTTGCATCTGTTTATCAAAACTTCACACATTTGGCCACTTGGTTTGGTTTTGTCAACATGCTCATCAAGGGGGAGATTGTGGAGTCAAGATGATGAGCATGTGAGGAGTTGGTTCAAACTTTCGGTTTCCGACAAAATTCTTCCAAACTTGACCACTTGGACATGGCATGTTGTTTCTTGATTCTTGCGAAGTTTTATGAACTCCTTAGCATGGAAAAGACCCCTAGATGATTAGGTGTAGCCGGCAAAGTCGCCAAACTGCCACAGGACGCACTTGCCCCCAGACGGTTGTTTCGTGTCGGGCTATTCACTATTTCGGTTATCATTTTTGCATACTAACCCCGATCGAGGATCGGTTTGTTGTGTTGGGTTCGTGGTGATGCCGCGGACGTTCTGGATGTGTTTGGTTGTTTGTTGTTGGTGTTGTGGATGCAGGTGAGAATAGGGTGCGAGGTGGAGTGGATGAGTCCGTTCGCCAGGTGGGCTGCCGGTTCAGTTGGAGGCTGGGTGCGGAGCTTCACGGTGGGAACGGCTATCACTTCGGAGCACGAGTTCTTACTAGACGTTGGGACGTGCGGATGCTTGGACGCGAAGGGATCGTTGGAGGCGGTTTGAGATGCTCTAAGATTCGTGCGTGTGAGTTAAAACCCGTGTATGTGTTGGGTTTCGGGTTAGTCCATGTATGGTCCATGTTGGGCCATGAGTGAGTAGGCTAAGGCCCATGTAAATGGCTGGTTGGAGAGGGTTAATCTCAGCCATTCATGGGTGGTTCAAGGGAGATCTCAATATATCGCGATATATCGAGATACCCTAGAACCGGTTGGCCTATAAAAGAAGGGGTGGAGGGGTGTCTCTACTCAAGTCTTTTGTAGCCAATAGTTTCTGAAGTTTAGCCACTTGTGAGTGTTTTCCACCCTAGGGTGGCTGTGTAAAACTTTCCCAAATCAAACAAAACTAGTTCCTCCATGTTCATGTCTTGTTCTTACTAGTTCTATTGTTTCAATCTTCTTTCCTTGATTTTTTTTATTGCAACTTGTTTGTATGCCTCCCCTCCTTCTACATGCTTCTGATCCATGATGTCTTGAGGGTGTTTATATGGTGTTTACACCTCTCTTGCACCCTAGGATAGACTAGAGATCAAGTTTTCCATCAAGTTGCAAATCTGTGCAGATTTTGTTCTTCGTGCAGTACCCAGTGTTTGATTTTTATAAAAATCTAGAAAAACCATTTTTGTGTGCTTCTTATTGGAGAAGGTGCATGACTCATACGTGCATCTTAAGAAAAAGTTTGGAGTCATTCCATTGCACCGTTTGGACGCCATGAGGTGAATACCGAGCTCCAAACTTTCTGCTCGAAGTTCCTGTCAGTCTGTAGTGTTTGATTTTTCATATTTTTTCTACAGAGATTTTTGAGGAGATTTTTGGTGAAATGCTTTGAGATTCATGTAGGATTATGCACACAAAATCCCAAAAATATTAGAGCTCCATAAACCCACCAACCTCCTGCTCCGAGTGGGGGAAAATTGTGGAAATCTGTTTTTACTTTTCTGAAAGTATCTTTGATGGTTTGGCTTTCTCTCTTTTCCTTTTTTCTTTTGTTTTTCCAGACCTAATCTGGTCCATCCAGGTTTGAACTGGTCCTTTACTTCTTGTTTCTTCCAGATCTGAACAGGTCCTTCCTGGTCTGATCTGGTCCAAGTTGCAGGCTTCCAGATCTGAACAGTCCTTCTGGTCCGAATCGGTCCATGTTGCATATTTCTCTCGGTGTTGTTGGAGGGGTCTTTCAATAGTCCAGATGCCCTTGGGTATCTAAAGAACATCCCTGTACCTCCAACAGCTGGCTTAAGTCTTTTCTCTTCTGTCCGCTGTTTTATCTGGTGTTTGGATTGGAGTTCTGAATGGAGTACAAAATATTAAAAATTTGAAAAAGGCTCCATTCACTCCCCCCTCTCTGTCGCCTTGGTGAGTTCACAAAAATCTAAACCAAATGATGAACCTTGTCTCAAATAGCTATAGAAGCTATCAACAACAAAGGCTAATCCAGAAACGCGGTGGAAGATAAATACTGACAACACAACAGATGCTCAGTAAAACTGTTATAACTTCCAAACTGTAGCACATATGGTCATGAGATTTTTATCAGAGCTAGATATGAAAGATAAGAAAGAATAAAAAAGAATCACCTTCATAGCATCACAGAGCAAAATAATGCAAAAATCACTAGGTCTGTTGCTAAAAGATTTTAAACTGCACAATAAGAGCTTGGTAAAACCATCACAGAACTCAAGCTGTGAATCTAGGCCCTATAAACATTTTACTGAAAGAAGATATGGAAGTCTAGAGCTAACCCAATAAGAATCAACTCCATCCAATATCTGAGCAAAAAGAAACAAAAATCACAAGCTCTGCTGCATAAGAATTTCAGACTGCAAACAGATGGTTGGAGAAACTTTCATAGATCTTAAATCGTGGCTCTAAGCCCTATAAAAATTTTATCACAGGTAGCTCTAGAAGTTAGGAATCCAACCAACAAGGATCACCTTCATATCATGTCAGAGCAAAAGAAATAAAAATAACAAACATTGTTGTGCAGAAAGAACTTGATCTCGGTGTTCTTGATGGGTTGTAAGATGATATGAGCATTGTTAGAAACCTCTACACCTCCTAGATTAACAAGAAATCAACATGTAAAAGGAGGAGAGTCAATGAAACTAGTTGCAAAAGAAATAAGAAAGAAAACTAGATCGAACACATAGAACAAAAGAACTTTTTGTGGAACTTATCTTTCTATTGCTTGTTTAGTTTTCTATGGCCAAACACAAGTGGGCAAAACTCCCAAGTAGCTAATAATTCTAAAATAAAAACCTAACCAAGACTTTAAGTGGAGGCATCTCTCCACCCCTTTTTATATAGGTCTTTTGAGTGCATCTCCACCCTTCAAGGGTTGCTTAGCTTCTAATCTAATCTATGAAGGGATATGGTTCACTAATTCACTACCAATAACCAGCCCGATACATGGGATTTACACAGGCCACACAAGACCTACATGGGCTTTATAGAAAGCCCAAACAACTAGATGCAATGGGCATTCGTTTCTTAGCGTGACCGCTCATTTTCTGTACCTCTGAGCCTCCAACTAGAACAAGAAACTTTGGGCCACCTCAAGTCTATCTTCATGACGTCCATGTGAGCCCTATTTGAGCTCAACCATCCCGTCAGCTTTCTTGACCGTTCTAGACCTCGGTTCTCCCATCCTAGTCCCGATACTTGCTGATGACCATAGTTGCCTCCAAACATTCACTAAATGGACCAACACAATCTGCACAAATATCTCACTTACATTCCTGTAACTTAGCATATTATTATCCATAATCATGCAATGACCCTAATTGACCCTAAATCAACACTAATCACAAGTCAAAACTGTACCTCAAGTGCACAGTAGTTTGCAAAAATTATATTAATTAATCCATGCATCAAATGACTTTCCACCCAAAACACAAAATCTTCGCCTTGAAATTCCTTACAAGTGCTATGAAGACCAAAAAATCATCAGAGCAAAGGATCACAATGAAATAGCTCAAACCGTGAAAACTATGCTTTCTAAAACATAAATCCGCCAGGCCTTAAACAAGTCTCAAACACAAAATCCTCAACCAAATCAAATCAAGTCATATAGACTCATCACCACATGAAGACCTCCACATGGTCTCACACATACTAGGCAGCAAAAGATTGAAAACCATGTTAATAGATGACTAACACGACATAGACAATAGCTCTTGAATAAAACTTGTAAATTATGAATATCAAATAGCAATATAGATTTGAGATATAGAAAACTTTAAAAAAACTAGGATCGATATGAATCTAGCTTGCCTTGGTCTTGGAACTGCGTGTGGAGACCGTTCTGAATTCACATTCGCCTCAATGAAGGGATCACTTACTTGTCACCCTCTAGTTGAAAACTAACATATGAGCTGCTATGACATGTTACATATGTTAATTCTCAACCCGACCAACAACAATTCATGTGAGCAATCCTCAATTTAAACGAATGTAAGCTCAGGGTTTCCAGATATGTGTCCTACGATAACTTCCAAGATCAAGCACCGTCACACACATATCCTTATAATGATCAATAGAATAACACATATATCATTGGACATAATTTACATACAACCACATAGTATGGACTGGTCCATACAACATGTATGACATAATCAGAGTTTAGTAGCAGCGAAAACATAATGTTGTTTAACAAAACAACAGCGGAAGTTTTATCATAATTAAACCAAAAGAAAGGCCAGCATGGTATGCCGCATAACCCAAGGGTAACCAACTAAAAATTAGAACATTGCATCACCCACTATCTTCGTCGCATCCCGCTTGATAGTAGTACTCAAGTGTGGGATCATATTCACCTAAAATTGCAATACTCGGGTTGAGTACAAAAGGTATTCGCACTAGGCGGTAATATATCCTCAATCATGAATGGCATATAAGCAAAGGAAGGCTAAAAGGTATTTTTCAGCATAAAGAACATTTGTAAGACATAAGGTGGGTTCTTTTCAGCTTATCTTATCCTATTTATTTGTCTTATCTCGTCATTTCAAGAATTTTTCGAGATAGCCTCGAAAGCTGGTTGGCCTTCAATTTTGGGGTTTAGAAAGCTTATAGACACGTCTACGAGATAAAAAAAACCGACTCAAAAAGTAATAAAAAAGTGAGATAAGTCAAATAAGACACGAGATAAGTAGGATAAGTTAGCTTATCTCGTGTCTTATTTGACTTATCTCACTTTTTTTATTACTTTTTGATCGGCTTTTTTTTTGTCTCGTAGGTGTGTCTATAAGCTCTCTAAACCCCAAAATTGAAAGCCAACCGGTTCTCGAGGCTATCTCGAAAAATTCTCGAAGTGACGAGAGAAGGCAAATACATAGGATAAGATAAGCTGAAAAGAACCCACCCATAGACATAAGTTGGTTATAAATGGCATCTGGTTATAAGCATCATGATATTCTCATCATCATCAATAAAATTTCAGATTTCATCATACCACATAATGGACTTCCTATCCATAGGGCTCCCTACCTTTTTAACAATCACAATGGACTTCCTGTCGACAGGGCTCTCTGCATTTTTTATCAACACCACGAGTAACCCTGTAATCAGAAATATACCACAACCATCCCATCATAACAAAACTAGTCCATATGCTAGCAATAGTGGGTCAACTCAAGTATTTGTCCTTAACATGGGACGCGACTGTTCGAACAGTTTTAAACTCTGTCGAGGTGTACAACTTTACCCACATGACACAGAAAGCCATGTCGAAGCCTCTTAGATGTACATACTAGTCCTTTGGATCACCCGAATAACTTTCACCCCTCCTCATAGCCCTTCGTGTCAATGTGGGCTAATCAGTTGCAATGGATTTGCCCATAGTCTACTGTCTGACACTCATGAACGCACCATAGATGGCTCACAAGCCACCCTACCCCTAAACACACAGCTGCCCCTTTGGTACCCAACGGCTCTAGCATGCACATAGAATTGGCCAAATGTTCCTATGAGACACATCTAATCATACGTATAGTAACTTGAGAGACAGAACTAATGCTTGGTCCTTAACCGACTCAAACGAGACTACTTCTCCGCAAGCCCTTCTCCATTATCGCCATATCACCCACTCAAGTTTATCGAACTCACCAATATGCATATCCATAACCATTATCATCACATAAATCTAAACCTACTATTTAGATCCTCACATTTGAAGTCGTAGCGATCGATGGACTATTTCCATTTACCACTTTCCATCGTTAACTCTAAGCAGGGTAAGTAATCGCAAAGCAAAATATAAGTAATATTACCCACTTAGGCAGCAAGGGAATATGGTTATCAAGCCTATCAAAGTACTGACCACTAAATAGGAGGTAACTACATCCTACACACCAATTTAGCATACATTTCAATGTAGCATGCAAACAACTCCTAGAACATATTTTAAAATCACGCATTTGCAAATCATAGGATCATTATGATTCAAAGGAGGGAAAGTATGTGGTGCCTTGTTGTTGCAGGTCATGGCTTGAGCTTCTAGATCGAGCTCGGGCACCTTTGGAATGTTAGAGCCTATTGTTCGGTAACATGAACACCAAGTAAGGTCCAAATTAAGTATTGAAAACTTAAAACACCAAATATTTTTAGATGTTCAGAAAGTAAATGAGCTAGTGCAAATGTATAAAAAAGAATCACTCAATTCTAGGCTTGGATGAGTGAGATATGGTCATTTGAAGTATGAGTGTTGTTTTTAATCAGCAATAGCTTGACCTTGATAGAGAATGTTATTCTTGGTCGAAAATTGCTTGGCATTGGTCGGAAATAACTAAACTCGGTCGAGAACAGTTGTATTTTGGGTGGGAATAGCTCCTTATGGTCGAAAATAGCATAATCTTTGTCACGATAGCTCATTATAGCTAGGGATGACTTTCCATGGTCGAAAATGGCATCTAGATGACCGGGAGTGACATTAGATGATCCTACCATGCTTGGTTGAACTCATGTTCTACATAAAAGTTGTAGACAATTTTGAGACACATCTTTTGGATGTTGGGAAATTTTCATCCGAGAAACGTCTAATTTTATAAAGATTATTTTTACATTACTATTTTATAGAAGTGTTAAAACTGGGTGTTTTTAAGTCTGCTACTCTATTACATCAATTTAACTAAGTAAATAACTTAGCCACAGGTTCTAGCTGATGAAAAAGTTAAGGATAGGTAGAGAAGAGTTCTTACCAAGCAAGGAAGGCCCAGCTTAGAGGTTGAAGCCGAATGGATGAAGAGATCGAAGGGAATGGAGGTGGTTTTATAGTACTAGCCTCTTCCATTGACAAGTTGGGCTAGGTTCCACTAGTAATAGAGAGGTGAAGAGTGGTAGAATTGGTAAGAAAAGTTATGGTACTATAGCAACCTACTATACCGCCCACCGTAGCCAATAGGAGAGTTAACCCATTTGTCACTGGCTGTGGATATAGCGAAATGGGTACAACTAAGATAACTAATTTTTTTTAGAAATTGGCATCCATCCTACCGGGCTAGAACTTGGTCGCCAGAGCTACTGCTTGCTTGTTCGAGCTAATCCGAGCATCAATCTTGTAGCATGTGGCTATGCCTGGCTTGGATATACTACACCTTGCTCATCTAGCCTAGAGGCATGCCTGGTGGGCTCACATATGGTCAACACTAGTCACTTGATTAATGTTCATAACGGGCTCGCAAGTTGATTTAACATTATAGCTTAGTGTTCTCACTTAAAGTCAAAAGGTTTCATGCATCAAGATGAAAAATTTCCAGAAAATCAAGGAATGATCATGACCAAAAGAGGATATTATGCATGACTAACCGAAATAAATAGCGGGGCTATTACACTGCGGTTCCCCCTAGATGTCGACGGCGAACTTAGCTTCAGCGTCTTCGGTGGCAATGTCTACACGCAAATCGAGGCATGCTAAATAAACAACATTCTAGAAAAATCAAAGAAAAATACAATGAGTACATTAGATTAAAATAAGAATAAGAAAATTTGATAGGATGCAATTGGATCCATGGATCTCAAGATACAAAATAATGAAGCAGTACTGTTCACCAAAAAATGTCACTGTTCATAATGGGCTGTCACTGTGCAGCTTGATCCAATTAAAACTAGGGTTGGTTGGCAACGATCTCTTCCCACTCCCGCCATCATCTTCCGAGTGTGGCGCACTCGTTATGGATCACATTCCCCAGCAAAGTACCCGGTCTCGTCCTAGCTGGGCTGTCGACCCTTGCTAGACTCACGGCTCTCTGTAAGAATGGACATAGATCATCCCTCAGATGACGACATGAGATTGTCTTCACCTCAAGCATGGCAGCAGACTGGGTACGCCCGTAGGTCGTAACTACCTCTGAATCTCCATAACTTGCACTACCGCGCGATGGCCGGTGCGTTGTTGTGTTAGGAACTATCTCTCGCAGGTAGATAGTCAGTGACGTCACACTGTGCATCCCTGATGCACCCATCTAGGGAATTCATGATGAAGCCCAGCCAGTCCACGAAGGGCCTCACCCTCATGCTCTTCCTTCTTCGGCTAACTCGCACCCTCCGTGTGAATCACACGATGTGGCGGAACCCCATTTGGGCAGCGCTCGGCATTAAGCGGAACTCGCCGCGGTTCTCTTTCATGCACTACGTATGTGGGCGATTAGCTCCTTAATTCACGTAGCCCAGCTACTTCATATCTTACCCAATGCCAGACCCAGTCTGCACTGCAACACATCACAACCATACGCACACTGCCATGCCAGGCCCAAATTCCAGTTAACCATATTCATTGTGTGATCATGTCCGGTGAATGTTGGTTCACCGTTCCGAGGCAATATAAGTCTAAAATTAATAATTAGACCTGAGCATTGTGTAAGCAAGATTTTAACTAAGACTTAAGAGTCTAAATCATTTTATTTAACTTAATCAGGCTATCACAGTTGATCATTAAGGTGATCAATAGTAAGATCAAATGACAGATGATTATATCAAGGCAATATCATGAGGGTAAAACAATAACAAATAATATCATGGCATGATATATCATGATTAAGCAAACAGGTATAAATACTTAAAGAGCATGCAATTTAATACTGTAAATAATATACTTTAGAAATCTAGGATTCAATATGAACTATTGAATGTTAACCCATACTAGGGAAAGTGTAGACTCTCCCTAGTAAAAGTAAACATCCTATAGGAAAGATGTTAACTCGTACTAGGAAAAGTATAGACTCTCCCTAGTAAGAGCAAACACCCTTTAGGGAAGATGTTAACTCACCTTGGTCTTAGGGATTGAAGTCCTGATTCTGGGTAGAGTCCTCGAACTGCCCTTTTGGATCCTCTACGTCTAATCGGACAATCAACATTTCATCATAAACACAATGCAACGAAGAAAAGAATGATGCATGAGATGCAATCGAAATCGCTCGTATTCTGTCATCTATATTTCCAGGTTTAACTATATATATTCATATAAGGTGTATGTCGAGGAAGTTCCATGATCCTTCTAAGAAGTAATAATTTCTAGCGTAATGGCAGCGGGATGCTAACGAGATGATTCACACAAACATATATATACTAGAGGAATTGGCGCGCCCATGGCGCGCCCGTGCTGAATTCAGTAGACAGAGCGTAAATATAGTTGGCTATCGATAAGGTAGGTTGCACAGATGGTAATAATAAAAGTGTATCATATATACATGTACATAAATAGGTGGATAGCAGTAATTATGTTATTGAGATGCATTCACATCGGAGTTGTGTTATGCTATATATACATATATAAGAAGGAACAGATGGAAGCTTGTTGAAGTTTGGCATAAACAAAAGTGCATTATACAAAGGGCTGAAGTTTGTTGCCGATAGATAGAAGTGTGCCATAGACAAATGTATATCATACATATACGTAGGGTGATGTTTGTCATCTCCACTTTAACAGGTGCAGATGGAAGTGCGATGTAGACAAAAGTGCATAGTAGGGTTGAAGTTTGCTGCTGATACGCAGATTGTGGATTATATACACACATTAGGAGAGAGAGCGCGCGATTGCGCGCATTGTTAACTATTTTACCCGGGTTTTTGTTTTATTTCTTATGCTTGCTTTTGCACGTTTTGTTGGGGTTTGCAAATAAAGTTAAATATAAAAGAAACAGACAGACAACCAATACGAAATAGGAAGAAATACAAATTAAATATTTTGTAATTAAAAAATGAGAAATCCAATCTCTTTAGTGATCTCTTTGTGTAGCCATGGTGTAATCTTTGCAAGAGTTTTTTTGGAATTTTTAAATGTCATAGGAAAAAGAAAATAGAAAGAAAAATGTGCTGCAATAGGCAATGGAGACAATTTTTTTGTAAATATAAAAAAAAGCAAACTTTTTATGAGTCTTTCTCATGTAAAATGGGCTAAAAAAGAAAGTAGAAAAGGCAAAAAAAGGAAAAAGTTTCTAAAAAATCTCAAATTTTTTATAGGTCTTCCTCGTGTAGCATGGTTCCACTTTTGTCAAGTTTTCAGTTTTTTGAAATTCTAAACAGTGGGAAAAATAAAGAAGAAAATTAAAAAAGAAAAAAGTAAACTTCTTACATGTCCTTCTCATGTACTTTTGTCAAGTTTTTAATTTTTTAAAATTATAAACATTCGGGAAGTAAAGAAGAAAATTTAAAAGTAAAAAAGTAAACTTCTTACATGTCTTTCTCATATAGCCATGGTTCCATTTTTTTCAAGTTTCCTTTTTTAAAAATTTTTAAATGGCCTAGAAAAAAGAAAGAAGAAAAATGGAACCATGCCTACATGAGGAAGATAAATTCTAAGGTAGGAAGAAACCCACGCCCACGACGCGGTCGTCCCTGCTTTGCCTCATAGTCACCTGAATAGGACGGACACGCATTTTGTATAGGAAAAAGAAAATAGAAGAGAAAAAAGAGAGCGAAAACGTCTATTAAATTTCAAAACTGCTCTAATTTTAAAATTTTTTAAAAAAATCTAAGTCTTTAATGGCCTTCTCTGTGGAGCCATGATTCCATTTTTATAAACTTTATTTTTTCTAGAGTTTTTAAATGGCCTACAAAAAAGAAAATAGAAGAGAAAAAATAGAGTGAGAAATTTTTTCAAACCGGAAAATTTTCTAATTATAAAAAATTGTAAAAAAACTAAACTTTGTATGAATCTTCTTTGTGTGGGCATGGTTCCATTTCTGCAAACTTTTGAATTTTTGGAATTTTTAAACGGTGTAGGAAAAATAAAAAAGAAAGTGAAAGAAGAAGGTCGAGGAAGAAATTTTTTTTTGTAATTTCAAAAATTTTGAAAAATAGCTATACTTTTTATGGACTTTCTTTGTGTAGGCATGATTTCATTTTTGCAAACGTTCTATTTTTTGGAATTTTTAAACAGTGTAAAAAAATGAAAATAGAAAAGAAAAATGAATTTAAAAGAAGAAGGGAGAGGAAGCAAAAACAATTTCTAATTTCAAAAAATTTTCAAAAACATCCAAACTTTTTCTGGACTTTGTTTGTGCAGGCATGGTTCCATTTTTACAAACTTTCTATTTTTTGGATTTTTTAAACGGTGTAAAAAAAAAGAAAATAGAAAAGGGGAAGCA
Organism: Olyra latifolia; assembly: GCA_036346145.1. NCBI lineage: Eukaryota > Viridiplantae > Streptophyta > Magnoliopsida > Poales > Poaceae > Olyra > Olyra latifolia. The sequence continues at coordinate 27,739,402 of CM070528.1, read as the reverse complement.
ACGTGTACTAGGAAATGGTCGTCGGCGGGATTCGAACTCGGGCCGCCGTATTGAGAGGTGGGGCAGGTAACCAACCCGCCGAAGCGGCCACTGTGTGGGATACGCGCGAAAGATCCATTTATATATTATTGTTGGAAAGGAAAAAAAGGAAAAAAGCAACGATTGGGGAGCAGGGGCTGCGTGGGAATCGAACCAGGGCGAGGTGAGAAGAAGTGCGGCTGACCAACCGGCCGTTTCATCCGCCTCGTCGAGAGAAAACAAAAGAAATGATTTTATATATAAATTAAGAATGGACGGCCGGATCTCATTCCACCCGATGATCGGACGGCCGGCGTCGTCTGGCCGACGCAGGTCGATCCACCTGTCACGGGCTCGAGGCGACACGTGCTAAAAAGAGACGTGGCAGCACGAGGGCGGCGCGGCGCGGCGGAACTGCCCTATAGTATAGATATACCTATATATATATAATAGTGTAATTTCTACCCTAAACAGCCCGATAGGAGAAAATAAGATTTGATTATGTTTAAAGCATTCAAAAAGCAAGAATTTGTTAACCAATAATTTGATCAGAAGTATTTCCTTCATCAACTTATCTTATCATAATTTTCCTACCATAATAGGAGACTAAGTGTGCGTGTGGAAGATATAATCATATGTTATATATGTACATATGTATATATATATATATATATATATATATATATATGTAACCATGAGATGGCATATTATAAACCAAATTAAACTAAAAGCTTTACTGTCATGAAATGTTGTGAAATAACTACCTTGGACAGGAAACTTAACCTAGGATAACTAAACTAATTAATCATAGTTCTTAATTAGGTCAATTATAAGATAACATGTGATTAGGAGTCATACCAAAGATTTTATATGTTTCCTAGGTCCAGAAAGTTATTACACACTAGTCACGATTTTCTCATAATTTATTAAGTGTTAATTTATTTTAGATTAATAGAAACCCATTTCTCCCATATTTCTATATGGGTTAATACCCTAAAGGCAAGCTAATCAAATTAATTCGATAAAGATGTTCTGTTACTGTTCATGGTATTATTTTTATTAAATCCACATAAGTTCTAGTATTATCCATAAATTTTCTAGCATTTTTGGAGAAGTCTAGCTATTTTTAATAAATCGTTTCTATTTACTTGTATTAATTTTATTCTCAAAATCCAGAAAAAACCAATGAACGGCACTGGGTCGGCCCGCTAACTCGCGGCCGAGCCAGCCACGCTGAAGGCGTAAACCAAAAGGGCGCAACTTGCGAGCGAAAACGCCAGCGAGGTGGAGCGCTTTCACTCAACCTGACGTGTGGGCCAAGGGACCCACATGTCAGCGACGCCTTCCTATCTCGCCTGATTTAAAAATTAACCAATCGCACGCACTCATCTTGGCGCAGATCCAATGCCCGGGACATCATCGTCTACCTCCGACATGAGTGACGAACTGACGTCATGAAACCGGCGATCCTTCGACGACGCAACGGCGGAGCTACAGTGCTCTAGCAAAGGTATTTTGAGCGCAACGGCTTCCTGGCGGGTAGCTCTAGGACGTGTCATCGGGCTATTCACCGGTGACAGCTCAAAACGGCGGCGAGCCGAGCGGCAGCGGAGAACTCCCACGGGAACCATGGCTACGGCTCTATGAAGCCCTAGGAGCTAAGCTAAGGAGTGCATGAGGGAGAGAGGGACCTGGGACTCTTACCGAGTGCTAGGCCGAGGCAGACGAAGCGTAGATCGAACAGGCGACGGAGAGGCCAAACAGAGGAGGCGGTGCGTTCACGGTGTAGGCGAAGACGGCCGAATCCCTGGGCAAACAGAGGTGAGAAATGTGTGAGGTGAAGTCATGCGAAGCTTACGGTGCAAGGAATTGCTACGAAGCTCACCAGAGGGGAAGAAATCAGAAAGGGTAAGAATCGGGCGGCCGACGACGGTGAGAGCAAATCTGGCGAGCTGGAAGCTTTTTGGATCGATTCCCTCAGGCAGGAGCACTGCGAGGGTATGGCGAAGCTAGTGCGGGCAAGAGTGGAGGATGGAGAACTCTGGATTAGGCTGTAGTCGAGAGGGTGAAGAAAGAAGAAAAGGGGCCGATGCGGCTCGCATGAATTTAAGCTCGGCCAGAGCATGAGCATTGTCTAGCGGTCACGAGGGGGTATGAGGCGGTCACTGGGGGCGCTGTTGCCGATTGGCGAGCTTGGCTGGTAGCCTGACCTCGCTGCCATGGCTTGAATTGGGCGAGCGGCTGGTCGCGCGCGCGGTCGCGAGAAGAACTCTGGTCAAGGGCGCAGCTACCTGGGGTACTCGAGCGCAAGGCAGGGACGGGGATTGGGCAGCCAGGGCGGTGCCCGGATACGGCAATTTGGGCGCGGGCCGACAGAACGGCGGGGCGGCATGCAATGTCAGGCGGCGGTGCGGCCATTGGTGGCAATGTCACTTCGGCTCAAATGTGGGGGCCACAGCTCGTCCCGACACGCATAAAGAACCAAGAGAGGATCACCAACCGGGATCCTAGGTAGAGGAGGAGAATTGCGCCGGTGAGGTGGAGGCATGGCAGTGGCGGCCCAGCTGCTCGATGAAATATCCACAAGAGCAAGAATGGGAAGGACTGCCATGTGGGTCCCACAGTAGGTCAATTTGGTCATTGATGAGTCGAGGTGTCAAGTAGGGTCTAAACTAGTCTCTAGATTTTTGTAGGAATTTTTGTGCAATTGTTCTTAGTTATGTATATTACATATATATATATATATACACAACCATATATATACATGTATATATATGTGTGCGTGTATGTATATGACTTATGTATGGCCTATATATATATTTATATGTATATATATATATGTGGGAGACTTTAGAATGATAGTTAAAAAAAATCCTTAGGATTTTAACGTAGCCTAACCATTGCTACATTTTAGGTTTTCCTAATGAGGACCTAATATAGAGTATTCAACAATTTATTCAAGTTAATTAACAATTTCTTATATTTTAAAATTTTAAAGGTCCAGAAATTATGTTTTTGCAAAACATGACTTAAAGAAAATTGTCATAGCCTTATACAAGCATCGCAGAAGTGTTTTCAAAAATATAATGCAATTCTGTGCTGTTACATTAACTATATGCAATTGGAATCAAAGGAAGGCAAAAGCTATATTTATCTGGAATATATAATGCAACATTTTAAGACTTAGTCATCATTTAAAATTGTTTTCTAAAACATTTAAATGAGTTTGTAAACCATTATCTCCTTTCTCCATTGTTAACTCATCTGACAACCATTATCTTTTCTTAAAATTCATGGATTTATTTGAATAGAAATAGGTATCACCCAGTTGATACAACTTCTTATACCTGAAGTAATGCCTTCATATACCTGAGTAAGGTCCATTAATATTTTTGTTATTAGCTCTGCAGAACCTATCCAGCTTTACACATATAACAGCTCCTTATATGGATGGATGATTAATGTGTCATTTCTATTCTCATTAGTCCAAGTTTTGCAATGTTCCGCACAAGCGCAAACATTGGAGAAAACCCTGGCCATATTGGCCTCTGCACAGACACAACCAGTAACATGTGAATCACATGGCCCAATATCCTAGATACCTGACAATGCCTGGCCTCCGCACGATCATTATCGGTGACTACTCGGCCAGCATTCTAATAGGTATTGCGAAAACACTAAGGCAATAGCTTACCCATGCAATTACCACTCTTGTAATTTATGTATACTTTTCAATTTTTCCGTCTTCAGTTCATCACATTGTCTATCAAAAGACAAGATGAATACTATTCGACCTGTTGAAATAATTATATATCTAGATTTTCCTACATTAGGGTATAGTCAAGTTCATTCATTTTTAGGTGGACTTTTGGTTGTGGATTTGGGATATCTATTCTACATAAAATGTTAAATATCATAACTTAAATAAAAGATTATTCTTAAATAAATAACTAGAAAGTAAATGCAATAAATAGATAATAAATGAAATTGGGAATTCAATATGCTTCAAGGGTAGAAAACCTGCCTTATTTGGAGATCGTTTCGCACTTAATATATCTTCTGCACATTTTTTATTGAAACTTTTAGAGGGCGTAGTTCATTGTCTATATGTTGTGAAAATAGAAAAAGAGAGGAAATTCCAATAAATATCCAAATAGGAATTTAGAAAAGTATTAAATAAATGATCAAATATATAAAAAGGTCCGGGGTAAAAAGGGTGATGGGTTGTCTGATTTTCTAAAAGTTTGCAAATATTTATATGAGTAGAATGTTGTGAAAATAGGTATTATAATCTTATATGGAAATATTTATATGAGTTCAGTGGGACATGTAAAATTTACTAGGAAAATTTTGCATTAATTTTATATTTCAGGAAAAATTTTAATTTAATTAAAGAAAGGGTTTTAAATTCAAATTTGAATTTTTATAGGTTTTAAAAATGCAAGGGTATCATTTCTAGATGTAAGACATTATTTTGAGAAACTTTTATATAGAAAGTTTTTATTAAATCTGCTTCTAAGTTCTTCAATTTAAAGAATTATTTCTGAATTCTAAAATATTTTAATATACAAGGAAGAGAGCAAAAGGATTTATTAAGGTCATTTTATTAGAAAAGTATGGTATTTTATATTTTGTAAAATTCTTTTACTTATTTTAGATTTTTAAGAATTTTTACAGAATTTATAGATGTAGTTTGTTATTTTTCATAAAATTAAATAACTCAGGTGAAATTAGAAATTAAAAAGGGGTTTAAATCCTTACTGGGCTAATGGTATTGGGCTCGGCTCAATTAGCTGCAAAGTACGGGTTGACATGCGGGACCCGGTACACAGTTGGAGGAGGGCGCGTGCGGGCTGGCCTGGGAGGCTGACATGTAGGGTTGGGGTGGCAGTGAGGGAAGGTAGGCGCGCGGGCTGGCGCAAGCGGCTGACGGGTGGGGCTTGTTTGGCAGCGAGAGAAGAAGGGGAAAACAGGGGGGGCAGCAAAGGAGGTTGTCGGTGACGGCGAGGGAGGCCGGCGGTGAGGAATTGGTGGCGAATTAATGAAATTAGGGTCATAGAGTTGCTTTTGGTGGTCACGGTGAGGATTGGGGTGGTCGGAATCGGCGGGGCGAGGAGGTCGTAGCGGCAGCGTGACGGGGTAGCGGCGGCGGGGGTTCTCCGATGGGTGATGGGGTTAGGTGATGGTCAGGATGGTTTTGTGGTGGAGAGTACGTGGTTTTGTTTATGAGTGTCAAGGCCAGAGGGTGACCGGAGTGGTAGGAAGAGAGATCACCGGAGTAGAAGAAGAAGGTGGCGGGGAGGTGGCTTAGGGCAATGGAGGGGGAGGAAATAGGCGGGAAAAGAAGCATGGGGTGTTGTGGCGCCCAGTGCAGAGGGTTTTATAGCCGTGTTTGCAGTGGCGGCCATGGATGGCTAACCTCATGGAGGTGGCGGCGGCGCGAGATGGCAGTGACAGATTGGGGGACTGCTGGGGGTAGCTAGGTGAGGGCAATGAGGTGGCTGGGCAGGCCAGCGACGGCGTGAGCTATCCCGTGATGGCGGAATGTGGGGCAAGGAGGATTGGAAACGGCGGCGGTGTTGAGTTCCCATGGGCGACGGTGGCACTGGCGGGATGTACGGTGGTGGCGCGGTGAAAGGAAGGAAAAGACATTGGGCGCCCATTGGATCAAGGGCCAATAAGATGGGCGCCGTTGGATTCACTAGAGTGAACCGGTATGGCCTGACAAGTGGGGCCCAACGGTCAGTGAGAGTGCTATGGTCAACGTGGATAAGTGAAGAAGTATTTCCCGAAAGGGAAAGGGTTCTCCGCTATTTGCCCAGAAAGGAAGGTTTAAACTTAAAAAGGAAAAGGTATTTTCAGAATTTGTTTGAAGGGTTAAAAATTCATAAAGAGCTATAGAAAGCTCATAAAAATGTAAAATAAATTTATAAAAATCCAGAAAAATGAGAATCCAAATATGAAATATAATTTGTTTATTTATTTATTTATTTTAAGGGATTAATTAATAGGAATAGAGTTTCTTTTTAGGAAATAAATAGGAGTTTAATTTAGAAAATTCTTAAAAGTTGGGGAATAATTGTAGAGGTTTAATTATGACTTTTTGTGAAAAATTTTATGCCAAAATTGAAAATTTGGGTATGTGACACTTACTCCATAGAGAGAGAGAGAGAGAGAGAGAGAGAGATTGGGGGATGAGGGAATTGGACAGCGGTGCTTTGATGACTATTCTTAGGACGGCGGCAGTGTAGCTGCGATAGCGGTAGTAGTGGCCCGTGGCTTGGCGGCATAAGTTGGTGGCAGCGACGACATGAGGAAGAGGTGGCACGGCCAAGCAGCGGCATGGCGAGGAGATGGCAAAGACAGTGGCTACGACTTCTCTTTTATGTCATCTCTCTCTGTCGGGACCCGACTTTGCAAAACCGACCCTTCTATGCCTTACGGTACTAGTCCTAATGGATCACAGCTAGTACACACAGTTAGATCATAATGGAATCACACCTTGCTGTTTAACGATCAACAAAATAAAGTACCATGGCAACAAACACCAAATGTTACAATAATTGTCTTAATATAAATAATAACAAGCGGCAGATAGAAATTAAAATGATGGCTTGGTAAACCAATCCATATGCCACTGGCATCTGACTAGGATACACTAGTAGCCGGAAGCTCCATCATCGTACCTGCCTCATAGTCGACGTACTCGGCAGTATCGTCACCTGCGCTCAGATCTAAAGTACAACTAATGAGTATGGGTAAACCATACCCAGCAAGCATGTATATCCTTAAATAATGAATGCAAGGCTAACAAAGAAATAAAGATGGTTATTTTGCATAAAGAGCAATTTTCAACAGTCCTAAAAGTTGTAAAGCAATTGTTCAAAAGCAATTTCAAATTTATTTCTTTACATATATTTTCTCAGCATTAAATATATTCTTATACCGTCTCAGCATAGACCGAGGTGACACTCGCTGTCAACTCTACACGAAAAACCCTTGCAATACACTCCCTGTAATGCATTCCATGGCAATCATTGCCTGGCACTTGTAACAGCCCAAAGTTGTATTAGTATTTTGCAAACGCTTTTAAAATGTCACGTAAGGCTATGATGATTTCCTTTAAATTTCTATGTGACAACACAAGTTTTTAGATTTTAAAAGCCATTTGAATTCGATGAGTTTACTTGAATAAATCATTAAAAAGCTAATTAATAAGTCTTGCATAGGAATTTATAGATGATAGCAATATTTAGGAAATTATTGGAATATAAATTCTCATAAACCCTAAATTAGGAATATATTTACAAGTTCATAAACATCCATATACACACACACACATATATATATATAGATATGTATTTGTATATAGATACACACTTATTCACATAAGCTTAAATATGATTAATTGCCCTAAAAATCCCAGGAAAATTCTAGATACTAGTTTAGACCCTAATTGTAAGTTTGACTCAGTTGCTGACCAAAATTGACCAGAGTGGGGCCCACCTGGTAGTCTCACTCTTTTTCTACTCTTGTGGGCAATTCACCAAACAGCTGGCCGACGCAAGCCGTCCTCCTCGCCCCAGCTCAATCCCGACAGCCCTACCCAGAATCCCTGCAAGTGATACTTCCTTGGCAACTTGTGAGCGTCGTTATGGTATGGTGGACCCCGCTCCGGCTCCGATGTGACGCCCCACCATTGCTCGCCGCCGCAGTCTGCCCACCGCGGCTGATCAAGCCACATTGTCAGCTCGCGTGCTCGCGCAGTCCCTAGGCACCGCCAGGCTCACCGCCGCGCGCTTACGTTCGCCGCGCGTGACCTCCTCACCGCCAAAACCTGCCAATCGACGCTGAGCATCCTTGTGACCGATCGGACCTCCCCACGGACCACGGGACCATGCGTGTGCTCCGGCCGAGCTCAAATACGGCCGCGCCGCACCAGCTCCCATTCTTCCTTTCGCCCCTCCTCGTCGCCAGCCCATTCCCGCACTCATCGCACCTGGCTCGTGTGCGTATCCGCTTCGCCTCACCTCCACCTTGCTCTCTGCCAAAGGAATCGACCCTAGAGCCCCTGCGTCATCGGTTGAGCTTTTCTCACCGCCGCCGACTCGGGAGCACCCCTTCCCAAATTCTCCCGTCTCGGTGAGTCCCTCGTCGATTGCTCGTGCACATAGCATCACCTCATCCACTTGCCTCTTTCGCCCAGGTTAATCGGACCCAAGGATCACCGGAGCTCCCTGGCGGCGTGGGCTCTGTTTCACCTGCATTCGGCTTCCTCGTTGCCAGCATAATCCACGCCTCCTCTACTTGACTCATAGCTCGGTGAGCCTCCTCGAGTCCCTCTCTCACTCACGCATACATTAGTTTAGCTTGGGAAGCTTCGTGGGGCCGTAGCCAAACTTTCCCATGGAAGTTCTCCGCCACCGCGCAGCTAGCCACCATTGCTAGCCTCCGCCGGCAACTACCACGTCGGTACGTCCTTGGGCTACTCACGTAGAACCCAACGCGCCCAAGAACACCCCAGAAGATGCACTGTAGCGCCGCCGATGAACCGCCGAATGTTCGCCGGTTTCATGACGTCACCCCGCCGCTCCGGCCGGGCGAAGAAGACGACGTCTCGGCTGTCGGATGCTCGCCAAGATGCGTGCACATCACTGTGCAGATTTTAAATCGCGCGTGAGTTAGTTTCCGAGCCACTGACATGTGGGCCTCCGGACCCACATGTCAGGATCGCGGAGGCGCCCGTTTGCCGGCGCCGGCGCGCTGCGTACATATACGAAAGACGCTGACGGCGTGGTGGCTCGACGCGAGTGTGCGGACCGACCCAACACTGTTCACTGATTTTTCACCCATTTTGTGAATAAAATAAGGATAATAATTAGAAACGATTTATTCAAAAATAGGTAGGGATCTCTAAAAATTCTGGAAACATTATGGTAAATACTAGGACTTGTGATGGATTTATTAAAAATAATACCTCACACAGTAACTAAACACTTTTCCTAGATTAAATTCGTTAGCTTATTTTTAGGGTATTAACCCATATAGAAAAAAACAGCAATAATAGATTGTTGTGTACCAAAAATGGATTAACACTTAAATTAAACCTAGGAAAATCTTGGATGCTGGATAATGACTTTTTGACCTAGGAGAGATATAATAAAATCTAACGTATGATTCCTAATTACATGTTATCTTAAAAATGGCAAAATTAGTAAATAAGAATAATTAGTTTAACCCTCTTAATCTAGGAACATGTTCAAAGTAAAATGTTATACAGCCTATTAACATAGTAAACCTGTTATTTTGATTTAATATCACAACATGCAATATCATGGTTTTATATTGTGACATCCTAATAAAATTATTATGTCACATGTTAGAAATAAAGAAAATAAAAACTAAAAACATAAAATAATAATAAAAAAAAGGTCCTAACAGGCTTGGATAGCCTAATTAGGCCCTAGCTAGGCCCAAAACCCCCTCCATCTAGTCCTAAACCCACTAGGACTCATATTTGACCAATTAAGACCTAATTCTAGTCCAACACAAATTCAACCCATAATTGGACTGACCCAAGCCGACCTAAGCACTATATAAACCCCCTTAGGGTTCCCTGGTCGGCCACATCACCCCAATCCTCGAAACCCTAGCCGCCGCCTCGGTTTTCGTGTCAACCCGAAGCAAACCGAGGTAATGCTCCTATTCCGGTGCTCAAACCCCAAATCCAAGGCCATCACGTTGTAGAGCTCGTCGTGCTGATCAATTCGGATATATGGATCGTAAATTTTGGTGGAGAATTGACCAAGTTATGGAGTGCCGAAGGTTCGCCGGATTTCACCGCCGCCATCGCCGGGAGCAGCCGCCGCCGCCCGCTTTCGCGCCAAGACGGAAAGCGCTTCGCGCCGACCAACCACCACGCGCCACGCCACCGCTGCTGCCGCTCGCAGCTGACTTGCGCCGCTGCCCGCTCGCTGGCTTGCCGCGTGCCGTGGCCGACCCCCGCCATGAGACTTTGAGGCCAACCGCCCGGCGACACGTGGCCACCTCCGATTATTGCACAAGCATCCGCGTCAGCTGCTCCGGCCGAGCCGGATTCTCCGGGTTTCCTTGGTTTTCCGCGCGGTTAACCGCCGGTTAACCTAGTTTTTCTTTTCCACTTTTCTGATTTTCCATAAACTTCCCGAATTGTTTAGGGAGTTCCCAAACTCCAAATTAGATGATTCGAGCCTAAAATCACAAATAATCCTAGAATTTTATATATTTTTACCATACTGTTTTCTGTATGTTCGATATTTATTGTTGTTTATTTATTCTTTCGCAGAGAACCGACGTGTACGAGCTGTCGAGGAGGGAGGCGTTAGGAGCCGTTCGAGGGAGGTGAACCAGAACCTAGCTTCTTCGAAGGCAAGCTAGTTTCATGTTGAAACCCTAGTTGCTAAATTTTAATTATTTCATGTTTACTTATTTCTGCATGCTTAAATTATCATCATATGTGCCGTTTGCTCCAAATCCATATTAGCACTCTACTAATATGAAGTAGCCTTCCATTGATAGCCTATTTTGGTACTGTTTTGCTAGCCTATCCTTGTATAGATGCTTAGCCTAGCTTCTGGGATTGGTAGTTGATAGGTTTCACTTATTAATAACTGGTATTCGTGGAGTTCGACTCCGTGGTACTGTTTTTGGATAAACCTAATCAACTAAAATCAACGTGTGTGTGTTGATTTGAGGAGACCCAGAAGAGGCGGATTTTGGGCTTGTGGTTGAGACGTGCAGGTCTCCTCTGTCATATAAGGACCGAATACTTGTATTACCAAACCGGACCTGAACCGTACAGCCACTTGTGCCTTCTGGCCCTGACCGTTAGCTGTGGAAGCTTGTTTCCGCTGTACTCGTAGTGGACGGACGTGATTCGCGATCACCGGTTCCGAATGGCTTAAATGGGGGCTAACCTCATGCGGTGCGCTATCAGTCCATTTGAAGGAGTGCGCATGATTGTCGGCTGGTCGAAGTGTACCGTGGGGCGCGAAACCAAAAGAAAGGGTGAGATTGGGACAGTGGAAACAGAAACGGTTTTGTCTTGTTTTCTCTCGGGATGAGACAGGGCTTGTGGGGAACGTGTACACACTCTGCAGAGTCAAAACTATCATGGTAGCCGTGCCCATGTTATGGGCGGGAAAGGAGCTTAATTCAAGGTAGTCCAATGTGTTTTAATTAAATAACTTGATGTAGTGTAGGCAGAGATTGCCTCTCTTGGAGCTGGTTAACCGTCCTTGGCTACGCTCAAGTGTTATCATGTGTTCAATGAATCAAGAAACAAATAAACAAGTAGATAGGTGATATTTTAGCAAAATAACCATTCCCTTCCTTTGACCTTGCATTCATTTATTAAGGACCGCTTGCTGAGTAGCCGTGTACTCATTATATGGACCACGGATATTTGTTCAGGTCAAGATTTCAGCAACAGTGCCAGCTGTAACCAGGAGGGTCAAGGTGATTAGCCGCGCGTTCCGGGTCAACCTCGGGATGTCATCGCTTCAGTCTTCCGCTGCTTATTTTTATGTGCTTGAATTAAACCCTGTGCAAGACTATCTATTTGTCTATGTCGATTGGGATGATACTTATGTAAACTGTTAAATTCTAGTTAAATGCAATGCCTGCGATGATATTCCAAATGTCCTTGAGTGCAATACTAGCTATGGTCTTCTGGGACTAGTATTCGGTCACTCAAGCCGGTAGAAATACCGGGGTGCACGACATATATATATATATATATATATATATATATATAGGAATAATACATAAGGCTCCATGATTCATTACCACTAGATATGCTTTGAGATTTGTGTTGTTTGATATTTGTACTTTCATATACGCACTAAAGAAAATATTTGAGACATCAAACTCCGAAAAAAGTTAAGTTAAACTTCAGTTTGAACTACTTTTAAAATATAGTTCAAACTAGTTCAAACTATACTTCAAACTAGTTTAAACTAAGTTTGAAATTAATTTTTTTCGGAGTTTGATATCTCAAATATTTTTTTAGAGAGTATGTGAAGATATACACGTCAAACATCACGAATCTAAATGCACATCATATGTATTAGAATCATGGAGCCTAGGCTCCATGGAGCCCCAAACATATTCTAACTATTTAAAGTACTTTAAAAACAATAAAACCATATTTTTTCCTATTGGTTAATTAGGGTAGAAATTACACTATACCTATATATATATATATATATATATGTATCATGTGCATCATCTCGCTAGCACTTCGCAGCCATTACGCTAAGATTCATTACTTAGAAGGATCATGGAACTTTCTCGATATATATATAGATTCATATAGATAGTTAAACACAAGAATCGTAAACCAACGAATACAAGCGATCTCGATTGCAATTCATGCATCATTCTTTTCCTCGCCGCATTGTGTTTATGATGAATTGTTGATTCTCCAATTAGACGTAGAGGATTCGGAAGCATCGTTCGAGGACTCCGCACAGAACCCGGACTTCAATTCTCAAGGCGAGTTAACACTTCACCTATAGAATGTTTGCTTTTACTAGGGAGAGGATGCGCTTTCCCTAGTGCAAGTTAACATCCTATAATATCATATTGAATCCCAGATTTCTAAAGTAATTATTTTACAGTATTAAACTGCATGCTCTTTTAAGTATTTATACCTATTTGTTCAATCATGATATATCATGCCATTTATTTACTTGTTGTCAGTTTACCATGATGATGTTGTCTTGAATTAATCGTCTGTCATTTAGCCTTACTATTGATCGCTTTGATGATCACCCTTGATAGCCTAGTTAGAATAAATAAAATGATTTAGACTCCTAAGTCTTGGTTAAAATCTTGCTTAGACATTGCTCAGGTCCAACTATTAATTTTAGGCTTAGAATTGCCTCGGAACGGTGAACCAACATTCACCGGACATGATCACACAATGAAAATGGTTTATTGGAATTTGGGCCTGGCATGCCAGTGTGTGTATGGTTGGGATGTGCTGCAATGCAGACTGGGTCTGGCATTGGGTAAGAGATGGAGTAGCTGGGCTACGTGATTCGAGGAGCTAATCGCCCACATACGTAGTGTATGGAAGAGGAGCGCGGCGAGATCCGCGTAATGCCGTGCGCTGCCCCAAAAGGAGGGGTTCCGCCACATCGTGTGATTCACACGGAGGGTGTGAGTTAGCCGAAGAAGGAAGTGCATAAGGGTGAGGCCCTTCGTGGACTGCCTGGGCTGAATCAAGGATTCCCCTAGACGGGTGCATCAGGGATGCACAGTGTGATGTCACTGACTATCTGCCTGCGGGAGATAGTTCCTAACACCACAATGCGTCGGCCATCGCGCAGTGGTGCAAGTATTGGGGATTCAGGGGTAGTTACGACCTGCGGGCGTACCCTGTCTGCCGCCATACTTGAGGTGAAGACAGTTTCATGTCGTCATCCGAGGATGATCTAGGTCCATTCTTATAGAGAGCCGTGAGTCTAGCATGGGTCGGCAGCCCAGCTAGGACGAGACTGGGTACTTTGCTGGGGAATGTGATCCACAATGAGTGCGCCACACTCGGAAGATGATGGCGGGAGGGTGAAGAGAACGTTTGGAAGAGTGCTTGGAAACTGCCATGGGATTAGTTGTGTATTGAAATGGATATATGACAAATAATCATCTCGATATGGAAATTTGGTCAAACTGCTAAGTCATAGACTTTGATTTCCAAAACTAGCTTATTCCGCAAATAAATAAACCCAGCCTTTCCTTTGAAACCTCTATCATTAAATGCATTGGGTTGGGTGTTAGCTCGCCAGTGTTTGGATGACACTGACCTCACATAAATACCTAACATTAGACATGGAGGAGCCCGTCGAGGAAGATGCCTACGATTGTCATGAGGAAGGAGATCCTCAGTACCAGGACCAAGAGTAGTTGCTTAAGATAGGGTTTAGTGCGTTCCACCAGTCGTGTGGGGTTACACAGCTGCTGGTGTGATTTTGTCGTTCTCTTGAACTTGCAAATTGCCTTTTGGGAGATTTCCGCTACTCTGATGAACCCTGGTCTGTAACTAAGGCTTAAATGCCGCTTGCTACTATTGCGATCTGATGATCGCTGTTATGTAATATTTGGACAATCGATGTATGAAATGATTCCAGCTGTGTAACTCTTGCACTAGCCTACTGTCCAGGGCCTAGTGCAGGTCCGACCATTTCTCGCAAGGTAAGCCAAGAAGGGGCGCGGCAAGAGCTGGTATCAGTGCATACAACTGTAGGAACCCTAAACCCTGGCCGCTAGCTAAGGATTTCGTGTATTTTATATATACAATACTTTCCCAAAACTGTTTTTGAGTATCTTGTCTTCTGATACCTTGATTTCACACCTATACTATCTCTTACTCAAAAGATTTTTCTTTAATTTTGTAGATGGAAGACCAGGTTCCCCTGACTTCTCCTTTGGGCGTGCTACCTACTGACCACGACGACCCTCTGCATGCCAGCCAGTTGGTTCTCGTCCTCCGCCAGCTTTCGGACTTTCTGTGCTTCGACGATCGCCCCTGCTACTTCTGGAGGTTCATCCATACCCTACCTCGTCTAGGGTACATCGTGGAGGTTCGAGTCTACTAACACCACCTGGACACGGTGGCCCACAGTTACCGGACGGAGACACCCCGGGACCACCTGCACCCTGCTATCGATGATGCGGCGGCATTGGTGATACAGGGGCTACAGGAGGAGTACCACGATGACTTGGAGGGCACTTCTTTCGCTCGACCTTCCTTCCAGCACTTCGCACTGCTCCCAGGCTTTACCAGTGCCCCGCCTTCACTGAGGGACCACTTGGAGAGGGTTACGCGCCTTCTCCAAGGCGCGGAGACAGACCGTGACAGCGCTCTTGAGGAGATCAGCTTCCTCCGCTACTCTCTTCGCGCGGCAGATAACCGCCTACGGGTGGTTGGTCGACGCCTTCACCACTACGTCAGCAGTCTGGTGATGTGCAGACGCCAAAGGGACTCCGTGCTTGCTCAGCTGGCTCGACAGCAGGCGAGGGACCCTTCCCTTTCCCCTCCGGGTCCTCAGTTTCCTCCGCCTAAGTACCCTAACCGCTGCACCACCATGCGGAAATGGGGTCTCCCTCCTAGTGCTTTGGTGGGGATTCCTCGTCACGACACCTCCCCACTGACTTCTTTGTCGCTACAGGAGTACTCTTCTGACTCGGAGCCCTCCGTGGACTTACCTGCTCCCCCAGTTGAGCCTTTCTTTGTTGTTCTTTGTTGTGCCTTCTCGTGATCATTGGAGGACTTCCTTGCTGTTTCCACCCGCTACCCCGCAGGGAGACCGGTGATAGTTTATACTCATCGTCCCCGCCCTTGAGTAGCTAGTTAGCTAGACAGACTGACCTAGATCGGGATATGTGTCTTTTGTTTCGCCATAGTAGATGATTGGCGACTTGTGTACTTGTCATGATGATAGTACTTTTGTGGTATGATGTAAAACTGATTGGTTGTTGCCGCTTTTGGGTATCTTTAATGACAAGCGTTTCATTGCTACCTTTATTGGATTTAATTGATATTGGCCTCATGCATGCATAATTAGCTATAATTTTTAAGGATCATCGTCATGCAGATGGTACGTGGTCGAGGAGCTGCCCGTGGCCAAGGGGCAGATCTAGGCCGCGGTGTCGCTCGTGGCCAAGGAGCTGGTCAAGCCCGTGGTGCCGGCGCAGCTAGAGGCCGTGGCCGCGGTCGAGGCCGAGGTGACCTACCTCCTCCTCCGGCAGGAGACCCAACAATGGCCCAAGTCTTAGCTTATCAAGCACAGATGTTGGGTCAAGTGCTGTTCAACCGGCAGGCAGACAGGAATAGAAATGAAGGGTCTAAGCATGCTGCTTTTATGAGGACCAATCCCCCTACCTTCGCTCAAGCTACTGATCCTGCTGAAGCAGAAGACTGGTTACGCACTCTGACCAAGAACCTGGAATTGATCAGATGTCCAAAAATGGAGAAGGTGCGCTTGGCCTCTCACCTGCTAGTGGGACCAGCATGTGTGTGGTGGGATAATTATGTCGCTACCCGGCCAGGTGTGGAAGATGAAGAAGTAGAAGAAAATGAACCTACTGAAGATGGAGATGCCGATGAAGCTCAACAAGCTGATAATGCTGAAGTGCCACCTTATGTTCCCCCAGTCCAAGGATTTATTCCATGGGAGAATTTGTCACTGCTTTCAGAAATTTTCACATACCCATAGGAATCACAAGGATGAAGAAGTATGAGTTCCGTCGACTCTCTCAGGGAACAATGACAATTTCTGAATACCTCACTAAGTTCAACGAGCTTGCAAGATATGCCTCTCAAGACATTCAGAATGAAGCTGAAAAGATAGATTGGTTCCTAGAAGGGATGGATTTCCGGTATAAGTCCCACCTTAGGATTTTGGAATACCAAAACTTCCACCAACTCATCAACAAGGCCTTGGTGTCAGAAAGGGACCTGAAAGGCGAGGATCTCTCGCGCAAGCGCAAGACGGCTGAACGTACGGCCGTCGGATCAAGCCGTATGGGACAATTCAAACCTCAACCTCCTCAAAGAGCTAGACAGCAATCTTCCATGATCAACCGTGGTTATACTATGAGGGGTGGGCGCGGTGCTGGAACCACTGGTTTTCGAACTCAAGCGCCGACTGCTCCCCGCAATGCACCAGGCACTCAAAACAGGATACCAGGCAACTGCTACCTATGCCACCAGCCTAGACACTATGCTGCCAACTGCCCTAGCCAGAATCGTGCAAGACCTCAAGGGAATGTTGTGCAAGGTCGTGGCAGAGGTCGCCCAACGCAGAATCAAGCTCAAGGCATGGGACGTGGAAGACTCAACAATATCACCGCAGAAGCAGTACTAGTGGGTACATTTGGACTTCACGATTCCCCAGTACAAGTTTTATTTGATTCTGGTGCATCACATTCATTTATATCACAAGAATACGTAGATAAGCACCAGCTACAAACCTTTCCTCTTAATAAGCCCTTAACCATTAGATCCCCCGGTGGGATACTTAAGGCTTATAGATCCTGCAAATGGGGTAGAAATAAGAAAGGAAAGGGTAGGATTCTACTTCGACCTAGTGGTCATATCTGGATTAGGAGTTGATGTCATAATCGGCATGGATTGGCTGATGCTCTATAAGGGAGTATTAGATTGCGCCAAGCGAGAAGTCAGGCTTATAAAGGATGGTGTGTTCGAAAGAGTGTGGAAGGTAGATGAGCCCTACAGATGGGGCAGAGCTATCTGGTACCTCAAGGAGGAAAATCTGAGTAAGGTGAGGGTAGTCTAAGAATATTTGGATGTATTCCCTGATGATTTACCAGGACTACCGCCTGACCGAGAGGTAGAATTTGTTATAGAGTTAGCACCGGGCACAGCCCCAATCTACAAGACATATTTCAAGATGAACTCTGAAGAATTGGAAGAACTCAAGAAACAACTGGATGACTTATTGAGCAAGGGTTTGATTCGACCAAGCTCATCCGCTTGGGGTTCTCCCGCCATGTTTGTGGACAAGAAGGATGGTGGACGAAGACTAGTGGTGGACTATAGAGCATTGAACGCCGTCACTATTAAAAATAAGTATCCACTGACTAGGATCGATGACCTGTTTGATCAACTCCAAGGAGCTACACGCTTCTCCAAGATCGACCTTCGATCTGGATACTATCAAGTGAAGGTTCGGAAAGAAGATATACCCAAAACAGCATTCACCACTCGATATGGCCTATTTGAATATCTGGTCATGTCTTTTGGGTTAACCAATGCTCCGGCCTATTTCATGAACCTCATGAATTTAATCCTAATGGAATACGTGGACAAGTTTGTTGTCGTTTTTATTGACGACATCCTTGTGTACTCCAAATCGGTCGAAGAGCATGAAGAGCACTTGAGAGTGGTGTTGGACAAACTCAGAGAGCATAAGTTATATGCAAAGTACAGCAAATGCGAAATTTGGATCAGTGACGTAAGTTTCTTGGGACATATTATATCTGCTGAAGGAATCAAGGTGGATCTATCCAAAATTGACACGGTCATGAATTGGAAGACACCCGCCACTGTCAAAGAGATTCGCAGTTTTCTGGGTTTGGCAGGATACTATCGACGTTTCATCGAAGGATTTTCAAAAATATCCCGACCACTAACACAGCTATTGAAAAAGGGAAGGAAGTTTGAGTGGACAGAAGAATGTGAACTCAGTTTCCAGAGGCTCAAAACTCTCCTGACTACCACTCCGGTTCTAGCCACACCTAATATAGCTAAGAAGTTTGAAGTGTACTGTGACGCTTCCCGACAAGGATTAGGATGTGTATTGATGTAAGATGGTAAGGTAGTAGCTTATGCAACACGGCAATTGCGCAAGCATGAGGACAATTACCCAACCCATGATTTAGAACTTGCTGCCGTAGTTCATGCACTCAAGTTATGGAGGCATTTTCTGATGGGAAAACAATGTGACATTTACACAGATCACAAGAGCCTAAAATATGTTTTCACATAGGCCAACCTCAACATGAGGCAGAGAAGGTGGTTAGAGTTGATTAAGGATTATAACCTAAATATCTTGTACCACCCTAGCAAGGCCAACGTGGTAGCAGATGCTCTAAGCAGGAAGAACCAGTGTAACTTCCTGATGGTGTTCCCAGGAGAAAACATGAATACTCAGGAAGATACCATCTCGGAGCAACTATGTGAAGAATTAAATAAACTATGCCTGAATCTTGTAAAACCTGGAGGTTTAGCCAACATCACGGTTCAGCCAGATCTGATCAACCATATCAAGGATAAACAACAGAACCATCCCAATACCCTTAGGCTCGAAGGACTGATGAAAAGGGGTTTTGGAGCAAAAATGGTTAAAGATGAACAAGGAATTCTCTGGATGGAGAAGAGGATCTTTGTGCCTCACGACCCGGAATTAAAGGAAGAGATTCTAAAAGAAGCACATGAGTCACCTTTTGCCATGCATCCAGGAAGTACAAAAATGTACCAAGATCTGAAAGCAATCTTCTGGTGGCCTCGAATGAAAGGAGATGTGGCAGAGTATGTGGCCAAATGTAATACCTGCTGCTTAGTTAAGGCAGAACACCAACGCCCAGCAGAATTATTGCAACCAATCAAAATCCCGGAATGGAAATGGGATGAAGTGACTATGGATTTCATTATAGGACTTCCCCGGTCTAGAAGTGGCCATGACTCTATATGGGTAATAGTGGACCGGTTGACCAAGGTAGCTCATTTTCTCTCAGTCAAAACCACTTACAAAGGTAACAAGCTAGCAGAACTGTTTATCTCCCGGGTAGTGAGCGTTCACGGAGTTCCCAAGAGGATCATATCTGATCGTGGATCACAATTTACCTCGAAGTTTTGGGAAGAACTCCATAGCGCCTCAGGCACCAATTTGACGTTCAGCACGGCATACCACCCTCAAACGGACGGACAAACGGAAAGGACTATCCAAACTCTAGAAGACATGCTTCGAACTTGTGCTTTGGAATTCCCTGCGGAATGGGAAAATGGCTGCCTTATGCAGAATTTGCCTATAACAACAGTTACCAAAACAGCCTGCAGATGTCTCCTTTCGAAGCTCTATATGGAAGGAAGTGTAGAACCCCTCTCTATTGGTCCGAGTCTGGAGAAGGGCAGGTATTTGGAAGGAACACTCTGCAGGAAGCTGAAGCAAAAGTCAAAATTATTAGGAAGCAATTGTTGGCTGCTCAATCCCGACAAAAGAGTTATGCCGACCATCATCGGAGAGACCTGTCGTTCGAAGTTGGAGACTACGTGTACCTTAAGGTCTCACCATTTAAGGGAATTCGTAGATCCCAAGTCAAGGGAAAATTGGCCCCAAGGTTTGTGGGACCTTATCCAGTCTTGTCTCGCAAGGGTATGGTCGCCTATGAACTTGGCCTTCCAAAGGAATTGGCAGAAGTGCACAACGTGTTTCACGTGTCCCAACTCAAGAAATGTTTGAGAAAACCTGAAGGAGAAGTAGTTCAGCTGCCTGCTAACATCCTAATGAATTTGATGAGTTTACTTGAATAAATCATTAAAAAGCTAATTAATAAGTCTTGCATAGGAATTTATAGATGATAGCAATATTAAGGAAATTGTTGGAATATAAATTCTCATAAACCCTAAATTAGGAATATATTTACATGTTCATAAACATCCATAGACACACACACACACACACACACACACACACATATATATATATATGTGTATTTGTATATAGATACACACTTATTCACATAAGCATAAATATGATTAATTGCCCTAAATATCCCAGGAAAATTCTAGATACTAGTTTAGACCCTAATTGTAACTTTGACTCAGTTGCTGACCAAAATTGACCAGAGTGGGGCCAACGCAAGCCGTCCTCCTCGCCCCGGCTCAATCCCGACAGCCCTGCCCAGAATCCCTGCAAGTGATACTTCCTTGGCAGCTTGTGAACGTCATTGTGGTATGGTGGACCCCGCTCCGGCTCAGATGTGACGCCCCGCCATTGCTCGCCGCCGCAATCTGCCCGCCGTGGCTGATCAAGCCACATTGTCGGCTCAAGGCCTTCAGAGATCCCTAAACACCGCCAGGCTTGCCCAATGGGTGCCCCGGACAAGCCATTGATGGTCCTGGCTCCAGCCGCAGCCCGGACTGACATGGTCGCCGGTGCATGCCAGGTTCACTGCCACGCGCTCACGTTCGCCGCGCATGACCTCCTCACCGCCCAAACCCGCCAATCGGCGCTGAGGCATCCTTGTGACCGACCGGACCTCCCCACGGACCACGGGACCATGCGTGTGCTCTGGCCGAGCTCAAATACGGCCGCACCGCACCGGCTCCCATTCTTTCTTTCGCCCCTCCTCGTCGCCAGCCCATTCCCGCACTCACCGCACCTGGCTCGTGTGCGTATCCACTTCGTCTCACCTCCACCTTGCTCTCTGCCAAAGGAATCGACCCTAGAGCCCCTGCGTCATCGGTTGAGCTTTTCTCACCGCCGCCGACTCGGGAGCACCCCCTTCCCAAATTATCCCGTCTCGGTGAGTCCCTCGTCGATTGCTCGTGCACATAGCATCACCTCACCCACTCGCCTCTTTTGCCCAGGTTAATCGGACCCAAGGATCACCGGAGCTCCTAGGCGGCGTGGGCTCTGTTCCGCCTGCATTCGACTTCCTCGTCGCTAGCATAATCCACGCCTCCTCTACTTGACTCATAGCTCGATGAGCCTCCTCGAGTCCCTCTCTCACTCACGCATACATTAGTTTAGCTTGGGAAGCTTCGTGGAGCCGTAGCCAAACTTTCCCGTGGAAGTTCTCCGCCACTGCGCAGCTAGCCACCATTGCTAGCCTCCGCCGGCAAATACCACGTCAGTACGTCCTTGGGCTACTCACGTAGAACCCAACGCGCCCAAGAACACCCCGTAAGATGCACTGTAGCGCCGCCGATGAACCGCCGAATGTTCGCCGGTTTCATGACATCACCCCGCCGCTCTGGCCGGGGGAAGAAGACGACGTCTCGGCCGTTGGATGCTCGCCAAGATGCGTCCACATCGCTGTGCAGATTTTAAATCACGCGCGAGTTAGTTTCCGAGCCACTGACTTGTGGGCCTCCGGACCCACATGTCAGGATCAGTGGAGGCGCCCCGTTTCGCCGGCGCCTTCGCTCGCATGTTACACCTTCTGGAAAGACGCCTTCGACGTGGCTGGCTCGGCCGCGAGTGTGCGGGCCGGCCCAACACTGTTCACTGATTTTTCACCTAATTTATGAATAAAATAAAGACAGTTATTAGAAACGATTTATTTAAAATAGGTAGAGATCTCTAAAAATTCTGGAAAAATTATGGTAAATACTAGGACTTGTGATGGATTTATTAAAAATAATACCTCACACAGTAACCAAACACTTTTCCTAGATTAAATTCGTTAGCTTATTTTTAGGGTATTAACCCATATAGAAAAAAACAGCAATAATAGATTGTTGTGTACGAAAAATGGATTAACACTTAAATTAAACCTAGGAAAATCTTGGATGCTGGATAATGACTTTTTGTCCTAGGAGAGATATAATAAAATCTAAGGTATGATTCCTAATTACATGTTATCTTAAAAATGGCAAAATTAGTAAATAAGAATAATTAGTTTAACCCTCTTAATCTAGGAACTTGTTCAAAGTAAAATGTTATACAGCCAATTAACATAGTAAACCTGTTATTTTGATTTAATCTCACAACATGAAATATCATGGTATATATATATATATATATATATATATATATATATATATATGTGTGTATGTATGTATGTATGGACATAGTCACTTACGCAGCACTTAATCACTACTCTGCTAGAATAATGAATATTAAATAAGTTGATGAAGGAAATACTTCAAACAAAATGTGAGTTAATATATTCTAACTATTTAAAGTACTTTAAAAACAATAAAACCATAGTTTCTCCTATTGGTTAATTAGGGTAGAAATTACACTATACCTATATATATATATATATGTATCATGTGCATCATCTCGCTAGCACTTCGCGGCCATTACGCTAAGATTCATTACTTAGAAGGATCATGGAACTTTCTCGATATATATATAGATTCATATAGATAGTTAAACACAAGAATCGTAGAGCAACGAATACAAGCGATCTCGATTGCATTTTATGCATCATTCTTTTCCTCGCCGCATTGTGTTTATGATGAATTGTTGATTCTCGATTAGACGTAGAGGATCCGGAAGCAACGCTCGAGGACTCCGCATGTAACCCGGACTTCAATTCTCAAGGCGAGTTAACACTTCACCTATAGAGTGTTTGCTTTTACTAGGAGAGTCTCGGCTTTCCCAAGTGCGAGTTAATACCTACCTTTAATAGTGTTGCTTTTACTAGGAGAGGATGCGCTTTTCCTAGTGCAAGTTAACATCCTATAATATCATATTGAATCCCAGATTTCTAAAGTAATTATTTTACAGTATTAAACTGCATGCTCTTTTATGTATTTATACCTATTTGTTCAATCATGATATATCATGCCATTTATTTACTTGTTGTCAGTTTACCATGATGACGTTGTCTTGAATTAATCATCTGTCATTTGGCCTTACTATTGATCGCTTTGATGATCACCCTTGAGAGCCTGGTTAGAATAAATAAAATGATTTAGACTCCTAAGTCTTGGTTAAAATCTTGCTTAGACATTGCTCAGGTCCAACTATTAATTTTAGGCTTAGAATTGCCTCGGAACGGTGAACCGACGTTCACCGGACATGATCACACAATGAAAATGGTTAATTGGAATTTGGGCCTGGCATGCCAGTATGTGTATGGTTGGGATGTGCTGCAATGCAGACTGAGTCTGGCATTGGGTAAGAGATGGAGTAGCTGGTCTACGTGATTTGAAGAGCTAATCGCCCACATACGTAGTGCATGGAAGAGGAGCGCGGCGAGATCCGTGTAATGCCGTGCGCTGCCCCAAAAGGAGGGGTTCCGCCACATCGTGTGATTCAGACGGAGGGTGCGAGTTAGCCGAAGAAGGAAGTGCATAAGGGTGAGGCCCTTCAGGATCGGTGGGCTGAATCAAGGATTCCTGCACGGGTGCATCGAGGATGCAGTGTAACGCCATCGACTATCCGCTGCGGGAGATAGTTCCTAACACCACAACGCTACCGCCATCGCGGTAGTGCAAGTATTGGGGATTCGGGGTAGTTACGACTGCGGGCGTTCTCGCTGCCGCCATGCTTGAGGTGAAGACAGTTTCATGTCGTCATCCGAGGATGATCTAGGTCCATTCTTACAGAGAGCCGTGAGTCTAGCATGGGTCGGCAGCCTAGCTAGGATGAGACCGGGTACTTTGCTGGGGAATGTGATCCACAACGAGTGCGCCACACTCGGAAGATGATGGCGGGAGGGTGAAGAGAACGTTTGGCAGAGTGCTTGGAAACTGCCATGGGATTAGTTGTGTATTGAAATGGATATATGACAAATAATCATCTCGATATGGAAATTTGGTCAAACTGCTAAGTCATAGGCTTTGATTTCCAAAACCCAAAACTGGCTTATTCCGCAAATAAATAAACCCAGCCTTTCCTTTGAAACCTCTATCATTAAATGCATTGGGTTGGGTGTTAGCTCGCCAGTGTTTGGATGACACTGACCTCGCATAAATATCTATCATTAGACATGGAGGAGCCCGTCGAGGAAGATGCCTACGATTGTCATGAGGAAGGAGATCCTCAGTACCAGGACCAAGAGTAGTTGCTTAAGATAGGGTTTAGTGCATTCCACCAGTCGTGTGGGGTTACACAGCTGCAGGTGTGATTTTGTCGTTCTCTTGAACTTGCAAATTGCCTTTTGGGAGATTTCCGCTACTCTGATGAACTCTGGTCTGTAACTAAGGCTTAAATGCCTCTTGCTACTATTGTGATCCGATGATCGCTGTTATGTAATATTTGGACAATCGATGTATGAAATGATTCCAGCTATGTAACTCTTACACTAGCCTACTGATCCAGGGCCTAGTGCAGGTTCGACCATTTCTCACAAGGTAAGCCGAGAAGGGGCGTGAAAGCACTCGCTGCCGGGCAATCCCTGCCCCTACATCTACAACAAGTTAATTATTAAAAAGGTGAGATAACATATAGAGCCACCTAAGCCTGCTCTTAACCGCGAGCACGGCTATCATGATAGTTTTAACTCTGCAGAGTGGGTACACTTTGCCCATGGGACTTACCCGAGAGTGAGACGAAGCCGCTATGCCCGTTCCATCTAAGGTCAAGAATGCCTCACTAAGGATTCGCCCCAAGCCGTCTCCCACTAAGCCAGAGGTTCCCCTCTTGTGCCAAGTGAGTATACGGTGGTCGCGAGCCACACTCACACAGCCATGACAAACCAACCCTAAATTTCCCGAGGTAACAACTAAGGTAATACCATTATTAACATCCATGGTTGTACTGTTGTGTTTGGCTAGATTATCTACTATGTTCGGTCCTTATGTCGACCGAGGTGGCTTACCACAAAACCAACATCCACCGATCAAACCACCACCTCGAATCTACTCACGCCATGTTGATTTTAGTTGAATTAAATTAACCAAGACCAAACTAAAGAGTAGAATCTCTCTACAAATTTTATAAATGATAAACCATCATATGAATTGGATTTCCATCGAAGCAAATAAGCATCTAACGTGAGTAAATTCAGAGATACTTTATCCTACTTATATCGTGTCTTATTTGACTTATTTCGCTTTTTTAATTACTTTTTGAGTCGTTTTTTTATCTCGTAGACGTGTCTATAAGCTCTCTAAACCCCAAAATTGGAGGCCAACCGGTTCTCGAGGCTATCTCGAAAAATTCTAAAAGTGACGAGATAAGGCAAATAAGTACATAAGAAAAGCTGAAAAGAACCCACCCTAAGTTCACATCTCGGATCTGAAGTTCACCTCAACTCAATCTTAGGTGTGGTTCTTTTTAGCTTATCTTATTTGCTTATCTCGTTTGCTTATTTGCTTCCCGACGTGACCTCGAGAGTCGGATCCGCTTCATTCAACTTATGTTAGAGAGCTTTTATACAAGCCTTCGAGATAAAAAAACAAATCAAAAATTTAAAAAATCCTATAAGTCAAATAAGCAAACGAGATAAGCAAATAAGTCGACGTGTCCTCGAGAGTCGGATCCGCTTCGTTCGACTTGTGTTAGAGAGCTTTTATACACGCCTTCGAGATAGAAAAAACAGAATCAAAAAAAAAATCTCGATAAGTCAAATAAGCAAACGAGATGAGCAAATAAGCAAACGAGATAAGCTGAAAAGAACCCCACTTTTAGCCTTGAAGTTGTACAATAGCTCAAAGTTTTCTTCCTAGCTGTCTTGAATATCATCCAATTCTCTGTGTCTCCCCTTCCAAATTGTGTCATGCAGCTAAGACATTGTAATCATCTTGAAACTTTCCTTGCAACTCCTTGGCTCCAATGTTAGGATTCCTCCTTAAGATTCTTGATACCATGATTGCCACCTAGGACTGATATGCCATACTACTTTTGATATTGCTACTTGATACACATTTGTGCTCATTCAACAACTTATTTACCCTCATAGTTCTATTGTTTGTCAACAAGCCGGCTACAATTCTCCAAGGGCATCCTTCAACTATACAAGCACCCATAAATCTGGTAGTGTTAGACTTCTTGATGACAATGTCTAATTCTTCTTCTGAACGAATTCATCAAAGGGAATGTACTATACCAAGTCTAATCTTTTGATAATTCTTGTCACATAGAGATTGTTTCTGCTTAGACATGTCATTGGGTTCACTATCACACCACTAGCAGGCATATCATCACTTTCACTGCCACCACCAGTAGGCATGTCATTAGTTTCACTACCACCACCAGCATGAGTGTCATCAGATTCACTACCACTACCAACAAGTATTCCCATACCACATGTGTGAGGATCCCTCAAACCAAAAAGAACATATATGTCGTCCTCGCTCATAGACGACCAATCCACCCTATTGCCATCAAAAGACAAATCAACCCTACTCAAAGAATGAGAAAAAATGTGTGTTAGGGTTTCATAACAAGTGATGATGTTTCATGTATGAACTTACATACCTCTCGAGATCCATAGTAAGCACCCGTTGCAATCCCTCATTCCCAATCGATGAAATTACCCAGGGTTTCAATCCACCTAATTAACCACCACAACCAAGATCCATTCAACAAACATGTGTTAGGTCGCCGTCAAAGATGGCTGCCATGACAGCAAAGATGGGACGCGCCGCGTGGTCACCCTCGCTCATCATGGGTGACCGAAGAGGATGGTTGGATCGATGGGCTTGGCACATCAAAGGCCATATGCATCGCAGGAGACGGGCTGCGCAGCCAGACCTAGGTGTCCTCTTGGTCGCTTCATGTGGCTCGAGAGAGAGAGGCTACGGTCGGGTGTGACTAGGGCTAGGCACTACTAGGGAACCGGGTATTACAACCGGTTTCAAACCCCTTCACAACCGGGTCTATGAACAACCGGTCTATGAACCGGTTGTGAAGGGGGTTTGGAACCGGTTGTGCTGTTAGTATATTGAGAGAAATAGGATTCGAACCCAGGACCTCGCTCCTCCTCGTGACCCACGCCTCACCCTTCTAACCAATCCACCTACGCGTGCTCTCTGATGAGAGTAGGACAAGCATTCCTTTTAGCATTTCGAAAATAGAGTTTCTACAACCGGTTGGGAGTATGGACCAGTTGTAGAACCCAATTTCTACAACCGGTTCGTGTCTCCAACCGGTTGTAAAAGTCCACGACCGGTTAGGGACATGAACCGGTTTTAGAAATTGGGCTCTACAACCGGTTCGTGCCCTAAACCGGTTGTAGAAGCCCTCTCCTGGCTCCTGGCCTAACGAACCGGTGCTGGTGCACCATCACAACGGGTTCGAAATGAACCGGTTGTGATGGGGTTTTTGAGATCGCTTGTGATACCCATTTCTCTAGTAGTGAGGATTGGGTTTGCCTAGGGAGGTTGGGTCTAGTCAACTAGGTGTGGCCCATTTGGGTTTTCCTAGGGCGTAAGAAGATGTTGCTTGGTCAGTTTTGCCTGGGCTTGGTCAGGTTTGGCTCTAGCCAACCAAGTGTAGCAGCAGTCCGCAACAGTGGAGGGGGTTAAGAAGGTCTTGTCTTATGGTTTTATGGCAATCTTTTGCCAAAAACTCAAAATGGAACATATAATACATTATACTCTCATCTTTGGGTATATAATCAAGAGCAATGTGTTGGAGGCCAAATTATTCATTGTACCTTAACTTTGGAGCATATAATCAATCTTATTATACTATAAACACTCATTCAGTAAGACTAAATGATCATGTGGATGATCGATGAAGATCTCAGAGGGAGGAGGGACTGATACAGACATAGAGCAGCTACAATGGCAGTAGACAGGTGTGTGTTCGATCCCAAATTTGACACGTACTAGGTGTGCACTGAGGTCGAGAGGTCGCACCAGGAGTTCACCAAGATCCACTTCTAGTAAAATGGAGTCTGGATCCTAAACACAACTCATCACACTCTAGTAAGCTCCACCTCAAGGTGAAAAAAGGGCCCCTCGACTCTAGCATCCTTCTCGGTGTCGAAGGAGGTGGCAGGTCGGGTGGGATTTATTCCACAATGTTACTAGTATAGCTTAGCTTCCTATACAATTAGGGTTCCCTCAGCGACTCAATTTCGACGGCTTCGACACCATTGACAAGCTCTCTAGGGTTGTGTTGTTTAGGTTAGTTATGCCTATCATTTTTGCAGAAGGGGTGAAGCTTGTGGTTTTCCCTGGTTTTTTTTTTTTTTGAGAAGGGCTTAAACTTATATTAATAACAAGTGCAGCAATGCACAACCATTTTACACATACGTCCTTGAAACATAAGAAAATTACATGGAAGTCCTCCAAAGACAGCGATGCTAAAACGCAAATTTCCCAAATCTCGCCGCTCGTCGTCACCGAGGTTGGAGCAAACGGCGCCGACCGCCGCCATCACCAACGCCTTCCCGGCCGTGGTCCCTTTCGGATTGACACCGGTGCACCACCCGGAGTACCCTTCCCCTTCAAGGGGAATATCTCGGACTGTGGATGAGGGGTGGCGCAACCTGGGCAGCGACGGAGGAAGTCCTCTGCCACCAGAGAAGACGAAGATGATGCCGGCGAGACAACCGCCGCCGCCACCTCTTGGAGAAGAGCTGCAGAGAGAAACTCCACCCTCATAGTGGCAGCACCCCAGCCGTACCCACGAGGAGGAGCACATACCTCCGACGACCCCTTCCAGCGCCGGCGTTGCCGCCGCCACCGGACGCGCCGTCGAGGACCAAAAGCTCCCGAAGAGGCCACCAGATCCGACGTCCCCGACGTCGTCACCCGCGCCTCCACGGAGATCCAAAGCTCCGCCTCCAGCTCTCGCCCGCGGCAGAGGAACCTACAGACTACCCCTACTCTATCACAGACATCTGGCGGTGCGGATCCGTCGTCCTCCGCCTTAACGATGACTAAGAGGCCTCCACCGCGAGGAGGCCGAACGGATCCACCCCGGCCGCTTGCCGCTTTTTTCCGCCGCTCTCAACTCAGAGAGATAAAGAGATAAGGACAGATAGTAGAAGTGGTTTTCCCGGTTTGGTGTTTGATTTTGTGCCATCGACTTCAAGGTCGGCTGCAGAGAAGGTTGTCTTTGGACTTATTCTACTGCTCCAAAAGAAGGATCACTCCTTTAGTGTTTTACATGTGTCTTGACGAGACGCTCATCGCGCTGGATGTTGCGGCACACCGCTCAATTGAGCCCTCTGCTGGATTGGTCACGAGGACTAGCTCTCAATTTCATCGGCCTGATTTGTTCGTCGAATAGAAATCTAGTGTAGTGATGGTGATCAGGAAAGAACTCCATGTGGTCCTGGTGGTGTGTTTATGTTGTATTATGCAGCTCTCGTCAAGACCCATATGTAATTTGGGGTTGTAATATTCATAGACTACACCAAAAGAGGTCATATATAGTAGTATTAATGCCGGTTCACATAGAACCGATCCAAATAATATTATATGTACCGGTTCTGAAGTGGATCGATGAAAGTAACTCATATGTGCCAGTTTTTATGCGAACTGGTACAGATTTAAATAAATTTGTGTCAGTTCCCATTTAGCACCGATATAGATTTGGAAATATCGGCAGGAAAGAATTAGAAACCTATGGCCTCCCCGAGACAAGTTACATGCATGCCTCTCCCAGCTTTTCTTTTCCTCTGCCTGTGGATAACTTTAAACGCACCACACACTACTTTTTTCCTTCTCCTTCCCTCCACTCTCTGCTCTCCTCTTCCTCCAAATTGCATCTCTCTCCCTCTCCCCTCCGCCTTTTAGCAACCCATGGAGCGGCGACGGTGGCCCTCCAATGTTGGCATGACTTCCTGCAAGTGTGGTGTGGCGGATCCGGCATGGGAAGCGGTGGCGCCTCCTCTAGTGATGGAATGGCCGGATCTGGCGCAGGCGGCGACATGCCCTCCTCTAGCGATAGCATGGTCCGGATCCAAAGCGGGCCGATGGCGCGCCCTACCTCCACCAATTTAGATTATTAGTGCCGGGTCCAAAGAAAGTTATGAGTGTCGATTTAGGTTATCACACCGGATCAAAAACTAGCCCTAATACCAATTTATAATCATCAATGATGACGTGCTCTGCAAAGAGTGTTTAGTTTTAAAGAATTTTTGATTTGAACAAAAAGAAAGAAAAAGGAGTTCAAGAACCTCCTCAGACACACTCTCAAGACATCGACGTCATCTATTTACGTAGTAGTTGTCCTATACGATGGATTGCTTAGGTGGAAAGTAATTAATGCGAGAGAAAGCATGATACTAGAGTAAATCTACAATGAGAACATTGTCATATCTAGCTATATGATCATAAATATATAGAAAGAAAAGAAAATAAATTAATTACTAGACACGATGCACTAGAAGGTTTATATCTATATTTGTCAACTTAATATATATGTATATGTATATGTGTGTGTGTGTATATATATATATATATACCACTTTGGGCATGCTTGGTTACTTAAGTTCACCTTCCCTGCTCGCCACGAGACAAGGCAAATAAGGAAAAATAGGTTGTTTAGTTCCTTCGCTAGCCTCCTCTCTCCTTTCTAAGGTTTAGAAAACCAAATTTGAAATTTTTGGTGTGTTTGCTTTTGTTTGGAAAATTTGGCCCTTTTTAGTGAAATTTTTAATTTTATCGAAGATTGAAAATACTTTGCCAAATTTTGAATTGTCGAATTTGTTTTTTGGCAAAGTATAGCCATTTTTTAATGAAAATTCGATTAAATGATTAAAATTTAAATTTTACCAAAAATAGAAACTTTCTCCAAATTTTTGAATTGTGATTTTTAGAAAATTTTACCAAAATTTGAATTTTTGGAAAAAGTAATTTTCCAGCTAATTTTGCAAAAATTTGATTTTTTTTAGAAAATATTTTTCAGATTTTCATTTAAAAATCAGCAAATTTGAAAGAATGTTTGTACTTTGTTTTAGAAAACCAAAAAAATTCAATTTTAAAAAAAATTAAATGAAAAACTGAAATTTTCGTACTCACAAAGTCCCTCTCACGCGTTCACGAACCTTCCTTGTATAAGAGAGCTAATTTGGCTCTCCTAGCATGGCAGGGTTTTCCTTTCCAAGACAGCTAGTTTGTTGAGGAAAGAAAGCTTTTTAGCTCGCGGCAAACACCTAACCTTGCTGAGCGAGGTCAAAAAAGATCTTGCAACTTAACCAAACCTAAACATATCCTCCTTCTCCGAGCTAAACAACAACAGCAGTTAAAGGTTCAGGCAGATGAAGGCAGAACTGAACGCGAATGTGCTTATGGCGATTGCGCTTAGCTCAAATTGCAGTTAAGGTCCAATCGTCAGTTGCCGTGCAAACAGTCTTTTCAGAAGCTCTGCTTTAAACATTTTAGCCCGTATCAGATCACTCAACAAGAAAGATATGTTTGTTTAAAAAAGGTTAATTAGATAGATACCACTGTTGAGTGTCCCATTTTGAAATTAAACTGCCACCGTTGGATCAGAAACTCTAAAGTTGCCACTTTTTAATTGCAAAGTTAGATCAATGACATTATATTAGTTGGATCAGAAACTCTAAAGCTGCCATTTTTTAATTGCAAAGTTTGATCAATGACATTATACTAATTTCAAAGCACCTTTCTAATGAAAATACCTACGTGTCAATTTTTCGGATGATTTTGCTCTTATCTTTCTTCTTTCCCTTCCCATCTTCTCCAGCAGCCCTCCTCTTCTCTCATGCCCCCTCTTTGCTCTGCCTTCGTTGTGCTTGGAGAGGAGGAATCTGAGGAGACCGGCCATGGCCGAGGTGCTGCTCCTCGGCCAGCACGTCGAGGTGGCGCTGGCGGTTGTTGAGTTGAGGACTGTGGGGGAGTTAGTCCTTCTCGAGGAACCGCCTTCCTTTGTTGTCGCTAATTAAGCGGCGCCATCCCCTAAGAAAGCTGGAGAGCTCGACCTCGTTGCCGGAGAGCCGCCGGTGACCTCTCGCTCAGTATTCCCCATTTCAGCCGCAAACACAATTCTACAAACTTCGTCGATTTTGATTGTTTCGGCTTCAAATACATGCCCCCGTTAATTTCCAGGAGACCCATAGAATCAATCTCATGCATCCTCACGAGTAAATTTGGCCTCTTGTGGCCGCCATCGTTGGAGCCGCCATGAAAAGCGTTAGGCGTTAGGGTGCTTAAGCCAGTGAGGTACATGCCGTGATAGCTCAAACCAAGGTCACCCCTAACTCGCCCGTGCTCTGTAGAATCTCCTAGTATCATTTTGCCAAACACCCTGGAGCAATGTGCCGCCGTCGTCGCCATTGCTGTCCACTCGACCACCATAGATAGCATGCTAGGACCATGCTTGTGCTCAGCCAAGGCCACGTACATGATCATGGTGGAAATGGAAAGCACTTTGACCCATTAATTGAACCCGAGGGGCACCGGAAGCCGTCGCTGTTGCTGCTGCTGTGCCGCTGCCGCTGCCGCTGCCGCTGCCGCGTCACTGCCGAGTCACTGCCGAGGCTGGCACTGTGGAGCCGCGCTTGCCCTTGGCCGCTGCTGTCCGTCCAGAGAAGAGCGGGAGCATGATGAGGAGGAGGAGGAGGGCTGTTGGAGTTTGGGGGAGAGAGGGGAGACATTGGGAAAAGAGAGAAAGAAAGATGAAAAAAGACAAGTGCAAAATCGCCAGCAAAAAAATTGTCATGTAGGTGTTTTTTTGGAAATATGGTTTAAGATTCGCATAATTGTATAGGTCAAATTTCGCAATGAAGTAGTGATAATTTTAGAATTTTTGATTGATGAGACATTGGGCAATGACATAAATTTAATTTTAAAAAGGCACGCTATATAAACAGTATTAGAGCATCTCCAATGACACTAGATATAAGTAATGACCATGTCATCTATAGATAGCATGTAAACAACCTCTCCAATAGATTAGCTATAACATTGTCTATAATATTAAATACTGGTCCAATAATAAGTGCCTTGAAGTCAGTTATAGCCTGGCTGTAAGTTAGTAGTCAGTCTATATCTCTCTCATCCTTTTCTCTTTTCCACCTAAGCAAAATACTGAGTTGACATCTTTATAGCTAGTTGAAATGGCACCATTGGAGATGCTCTTAGTCCGTCTCTCAGTTCCATGGAGGAATGACAAGTGACCCATTCATCAATGGCATTCAATTTATTTGTACTTGGTGCAATAATTTGCATGGCCCACGTGGCAATGCTGTCTTTATAGTTGATTCCCAGAATCATCTATAGAGCACACCGAGGCGGACAGGCTACATCAAAGTAGAGATTTCTATAAATAATACTATTTGAAATTAACGCGTGCTCTGCGACATATGAATAGGTGTCATTTTCTAGATTTTGGACGGTGAAGAGTTTACTAATAGGCGTTTCTAGAGTCCCAAGACTTCATGTGCATCTAGCTATATGCACCTATGTTTTGGCCCCGGATTATGGCCCGGCCCATTTTGCTCTATAAACTTTAAAACTGTGTTAACTTGGTTCTCGAATTGTCAAAACTATGACATCCCAAAAGTATTAAAAAATTTACAACAGAAATTAATTACTTATCTTTTCTTGTCTTTAACCAATTCGGTTCTTAACCCAATTCTCTCTATAACCGGACTCGATCTCTAAATTCTCTATTTATAAATCGATAACCCCCTAAGCCCTCCCTAAACCCATCTAGCACCGGTGTCGCCGTCCCTCGCTACCATCATCGGCCGAGCCGCTTCCATTGTCATTGCCATTGTTGGAGACGCCATCGCCAAGGTAGTCGCCACCGCTCTCTTCCTCCTACTTTCCCGGCGTTGTTCTCCAACGCAAAGACGGCCGCAGTATTCGCCGCCGCCGCCGTTGCCGGTCCCGTGCTCTCTGTTCCTTTTTTCCTACCACAACCTGGCGTCACCACCTGTCGCCGCCGGAGAAGCCCTGCCACTTTACAGCGCCGCCCCACCACCCCGTCGTCGGAGCTGCCGCAACAGAGTCGTACCGCCACCGCATGGAGGACACCGCCTGCCCCGCTCCCCCCTCTAGGCGCCGTCCTCCACAGATTCGCACTGCCTCTGTCTCATTGCACAACCGCCGGGCGCCGCCGCGTTGCATCCGCGCAGACGCAACCTGCCGCACCGAGCCGCCGACACGTCGGTGCCAAGCTGCTACCACCTCCACTTCTTCCATGCCTGCGGAGCTGCCCGTCAGATGCAGCGCCGGAGCCGCACCGTTCGACGACGCGCCGC
This sequence comes from Olyra latifolia, assembly GCA_036346145.1. Taxonomy (NCBI): domain Eukaryota; kingdom Viridiplantae; phylum Streptophyta; class Magnoliopsida; order Poales; family Poaceae; genus Olyra; species Olyra latifolia. The sequence continues at coordinate 27,705,007 of CM070528.1, read as the reverse complement.
CACCTTTGCTCTCTCGCCACGTCACCGCCTCGCCAGACCCCAGTTGCTGCCGCCGCCTCCCATCCTTAGGCCGCGCCGCCATCTTGCGTGCTACTATCGCTCACACCGCCAGTCGTCGCCGTCGACGCCACTCATCACCGCCTCTGGACCGACGCCGCTCGTCACCGCCTCCGAGTGCCGCCGCTTGCACCACCGTTCCCGTGTGCACTGCCCTGCGCCGCCGCTATGCAAGCCACCGCTGCTCCCAGCTCCGAGCGAGCCACCGCCGCTCCTACCTCTGTGCTCGTGCCGACGCCATGGCCGCCACACGCCGCGTTGCCATGGCCACCATCCCGGCTTGTTGCCGTCACCGCCGTCACGTAGCTACGCCTTGCCACCCCCTCCCGGCCCCTCCATCTCCTCTACCCACACCCCTCTCTCTATCTCTCACTCACCAGCAGCCTCATCCTTCCCTTATCTTTTCCTTGTTAGGGAAAATTGCTACAGTACTTGCCCCATTAGCTACGATGCTATTTTTCTTTCCTAGAATTGCAAAGAACAGTGTTCCTTTACTATTTTGCTGCGATTTCATCCTATCTCCAAATCCAGTGATTCCAGTTTAGAGGAAAAATAATGTCGGAATTATTACCATACATGTACCATAGGTGAGGTCCCGAGGGATGTGTCATCCCGGGGTACTTGTATCCTATCAGGTATGATCATGGCAAGATCGGGGTTAGTCTTCCAATATATTTTGTTATGATGCAATCCAATAGGAGAGTATCATATCTTGCGGAAAAAGCATACAACGTCTGCAGTGTGTAAACTCATTCGAACGGCCGTGCTCCCGATTATGTGTATCTTGGTGGTTTTTCACATCGTAGCTATACCTTTTAATTAATTTGACTTGGGTAAGGTTTATCCGGCTGTGTGCCGTTGCTAGATGATTTAGGATGAATGAGAGTGAGATGAGAACTATATTGAGACTATGATATGGGACAATGAGAACATGAGACATGAGACCCTGAGATTGAGAGCTATACCATGTTTATGTTATTATTAAGATTAATCATGAGAATTGCTTATTAATATTTATTTATATTTCTTTAAGTGTTTTTATACTTCTAAGTTAAATGATTTTATACAAATGAGCCATCATCTTTTCTATGATGAGCCTAGCCTGGCCCTTCTTAGAAAAGACTTGCTAGCATTCGTGTGCCAACCCTAGGTTTCATTCGGGGTTGCTTATTCTACGAGTAGGTCAGGAATTTTTTAGAGGGTGATCTGGACTACTAGAAGCTTTTCCAGTCAGTTTGCCTGTGGCTAATGATGGGTCAACTTCAGTTGTTTTTATTTAGTTCTGTTGATATTATAATCTATGGTAATAAATTGCTTTGCACTCTAATTTACTTTCTAGTTGATACAGTGTTGTTATTGCTATTTTATTTTTGTTTTATTCTGGGTATGAGTCTTATCCTTGGGCTCATGCTGTCAACACATAGGCATATGAATTGAGTATCATTTTCTAAATTTTTGACAGCAAAGAGTTTACCAATACGCGCTTCATATCCATCCAGCTGCATGCACTTACATTTTGGTCCTGGATTATGGCCCGACCCATTTTGCTCTACAAACTTCAAAACTATGTTAACTTAGTCCTCAAAATGTCAAAACTGAGCACAGTTCCTTGACCAAGTCAAACTGCAGTTTTGATCGGTCAAATGTGGTTTGACCAAATATTATATGTTTTTATATTAAAATATTTCACAAAATCCAAATTAAACTATATTTTTGAGTTTCTTATGATTTTCTAATCTCACATAATTTTTCACGTAATTTTCTAAACCACACACAATTGTTTAGCATCTTGTCCTATTTTTAAGACCACTAGGAAAGGCTTGAAATTTTAAAAAATGATACAACATAGTAAAATATATGAAAATCTTTTATGTGCATATAAAACAATTATGAACTGAAATATGCCATTCAACTTGGGTTTTATGAAATATTTTTTTGTAATAATACATGTAACATTTTGGTCCATCCACCTCTGACGTCCTTTGACGGGTGAAGGGACCATTTATGCAAGGTTTTGATATTTCAAGAACCGAGTTAACTTGGTTTTAGAGTTAAGGACCAAAATTGGGTCGATGGGCATGGTTCAGGACCAAAACAATAATTGTTTTCTAATGTAAATGTATTCACCGTCGGACTTCGTCAAATATGTCTTCGTGTTTATACGGAAGAAAAAATTAAATACACTATGCAAAAATGACATAACGTTTTATGAAGTGTGAACGGCTGGAAGGACAATTTTAACTAATCATCATTTGAGGATATGAAAGCCCTGGCCAGTGGAAAGTGAATGTGCACATCCTTGAATGAATATAAGCTGCATGAGTGAAACATGACTGAATGAAATAAGCTGCTGTTCAATATCGAACTGGAGTAATACAATAGCTCTGAAACATAAGGTCACAAACATCTCAAGGCAGAATATAATGCCAGATAGACTTATTAGAAAGCAATTAATCCAAAAATGGAGAAATATGGATGAAATGACTACAATCAGAACCAGAAGGTATGAAAGTAGGCAAACCGAGCAAAGTATGGTTCAAAGCTTCCTTATTCCTACAGCCCAGCCAAACCGCTGCACCTAAAGCAACAGATATCTCAGTATATTATCGTCACGAAAAATATCAATTGCTTATACGTAACACATTAAACAGTACTTCTAAATGAAAGGCAATGGGCATATACTGAAGCAATAGACATCTCAATATACATATATATATATAGACTTCCAGTAGAAGTACCGTTTAGTGTGTGTGTGTGTATATATATATATATATATATATATATATATATATATATATATATATTATCGAGCAACACATCTGTTGGGACATATGCTCCAGAAAGTTGAGGATCGCACTCTGTAGCTCCTAGATAAGCTCAGCCATCTCTCCTACATAAAAACAAATTTTCTGAAGCGACATACAGTAAAAATAAGTACACCATGCTATAGTGCGTCGTACAGTATTAACGAATCAAGAAGCGTCCAGAAATGCCATCCATCCCGTTACATTCATCAATGGCATTTAACTTCGATGGCGAAGATCACCAACAGCCAACTAACAACACATTCTTGTTGCATGATCCATGTGGCAATTAATGTTGTATATATACTACAAGTACTAGGTTCTTGAAGAGCGAGCTACAGTCTACAAACTTGTCAGGCACTGAACGATCATGTGGAGGCTGAAGATCTCGCAGGGAGGAGGGCCATGGATGCAGACGGCGAGCAGCTACCATGGCAGGCAGGCGTGGGAGTTCGACCCCAATGCCGGCACGCCGGAGGAGCGCGCCGAGGTGGAGAGGCTGCGCCGCGAGTTCACCAAGACCCGATTCCAGAGGAAGGAGTCCCAGGACCTCCTCATGCGCATGCAGGTACGTACGTCTACTTCCATGAAGGCATTGACCGCTCTTACGCCTTCACTGTCCATGCATGCAGTTTGCAAAGCAAGACCATCTTCAGGCAGAGATCCCAGCCATCAAGCTGGAAGATGGTGCCCAAGTAACGGAAGACACTGTGCTGTCGTCGTTGAGGCGTGCTCTCAACCGGATCTCCGCTCTACAAGCTCACGACGGGCATTGGCCCGGTGACTTCAGCGGAATTATGTACTTGCTACCATTCTGGGTACGTCTATTTAATTACCTTGCTACCGCTTGATACCATATGGGAGCTCCCCTGATCTGTTTCTCTTGCAGATCTTTGCTCTGCATATTACTGGATCAATCGATGACGTGTTATCAACAGAGCATCAGCGGGAGATATGCCGTCATATTTACAACCATCAGGCATGGCAAGGCTGTCGTGTTATATCTTTTCAATTCTAGCTACGATCTTAATTACTAACAAGGGACTAATCAACTGATATTTAAACCATTTAAGTCACGTAGGCACATAAAACTATTTTTGTCTCCACATAAAAAATACAAAATAAATACAACACAAAATACAAAACAAAAATATATATGTCGGCGACTGGGAGGCGAGCCTCCGCAGCGCCAATGAGCAAGGGAAAATGGGTGCGAGGCCCGAAAGCGGCCCTGTCCCCGGACCGAGGCCCGGCCGCCTGGCCGGACGCTACCGAAGGAAAAGAGCTTAGTCCCGACGCGGTCGGGCGCGTCGAGACCGGATCGACGGGGATGATGACACGAGTGTTTTATCCTGGTTCAGGCCTCCACTGCGGGATAATAGCCCTACGTCCAGTTTTCGTTTAATACCGAGCTTAAACGAGTACAAGGGGGTGAAGTCCGGGCTTTGGGAAGCCTGAGCTTCGAGTACAGTAAGTGCTCAAGGCACTGCGTGTGTGTTCCTACAGTTACCTAGACGCGGAGAACTACCACCGGGAACTAGAGCTCCTACGAGAGTGCAAGTGCTCCTGTTCTACAGTAGCTATTCTCCAAGTGAGTTGTGTGTATGCCGAAGTGAAGCCCCCTTGTTGTTGTGGCCTGTGCGCCCTTTTATAGGCGCCATTTGGCCACTGTAGCTTGTGCTGGTCCGTTGAATTAGTCGTTGCCTTTTCGCCACACCGGTAGCGTACCGAATCCACCGGGTAATCGAGTGCAATCCTCCGATCCCCGTGCTGGACCGCTAGCGGTCAGCACGTGTCCTTACCCATGCGGGCGGTTGACGGATCGCCACCTACCCGTCGAAACGCTGCCAGCGCCTCAGCAAGGCGCATTTAATTCTCGATGACTCTGGGGACCCGAAGCGTATCCTGTCCGCGGCGCGTGATGATTTGCCTTGGGTCCTGTCCCTTTGTACCTCAGAAGCCCGGAGGAAGCAGGAGGCCCGAGCTTTTGAGACGGGGAAGCTCGGGCTCGAACTTACCAAGCTCAGGCGCGAGCTTGCTGGTCCCGAGCTTGCCTCCTGTGGGGCCGTGGGTAAGTAAGTGGGCCGAAACTCCATGGGCCACGTACTTCCCCCAACAATATATAACAAAAAGTTTAGTGAATTCTTACACCTTTGTTGACACCAGAATTTGGCAAGAAGCTGATGGGCTAAAAATCAGCTTAGGCCTTATGGAAAACGGGGTGGAACAGGTGGCCTAGGTCGGTTAAGAAGATAAACATGGAAACTGAGTCTGGGTCGGCTAAGTCCTAGTGTATTAGGGAGAGTTAGTTAGATATAAAACATAAAATCGAGTCTATATCGGTCATGAGACTAGAGTAGCTAGTTGGAGTCAAGTTTAAAGAGTTTGTATAAATCTTTGCCCCTGAGGGTGTGTAAGGGATCAACACACACCAATACAACATATCTACTTTTACCTGTTCTTTGTTTTTTATCGCATTAGTAGTAGTTTTGTTGTATTTAGATTTCGATTGACTTGTTGTGCATCACCTTTCAATCGGTTTCGACATACAACCCGGGAGTTCTTGCAAGTAAGTACTGTCTCGATTAAGTTTGATCTACGGGCTTGCATCCGTTTTTGGTCGAAACACTATCTTGGTTGATATTGTTGTGCATCGCCGTTTCAACCAAGGGTTAGGTTTCACCCTCTTTCTACTGATCAACACATTTATTAGCAGTAGATTGTTTACTCTCATTCTATTGGCTTATAGCTTGCTATTTATCGATAGTCTATTTACTCTTCATTCTATCAACTGGACGATACTATCGGCTAGTTGATAGTCTGTTTATCCTCTTTCTTCTGCTTTGTTGATTTTATCGGCTTAGTGATAGACTAGTTATCCCTTGAAACCGTTGGTTTGGACCTAATCTGAGCCGATATTTTCGTTACCTGTTTGCCTAAATCTGTTTCTAAGTGTTGAAGATTCGCCATATTATAGATCCGATCGGCTATCCGAAAGTTGATTGCGTCTTCTCTTGCCGATTATAGATCAAATCGGCTGGCACGCGTTTAAACCCTGCTTCCAGTGCTGTCGGGGATCCAACTCCCTAAGCCCACGTGGGTTGGCGTGAAGATCAACTTTTTACGTCAACACACTTTTTGGCACACCTGGTGGGATCACAATGGCCGATCAGCAAGATCGGGCTAACGTCAACAAAGAAAACATCATCCGCGAGACCGACGCTCAGTACATAGCAGCGAGGATGGAGGAGGTGAGGCACGCCTACCTCAGCACGTTTTAGAAAAGCCGACATGGAAATACTGTGCAGAAGGGAGAACTCCCTAAAGTGGTGGATCCAGCCAAGTCGCGCTACGAGATCACCCCCCATGAAGTATCAGAATTAGTGCACTCATCGGTACATCATGCTATGGCGAACTAGTTATCGGCTTTCATCGCCAACCTCAGCCCGGTAATCACCAACAGTGTCAAGCAGATAGCGCACGAGATGATAGCCAATGGAACACTATTTGCTCCTCTGTGGGGCCTATCCTTTGCCCACCACTTGATCTGCACTAGTCCCTATATCAGTACACTAGTGCACACCATTCACATAGCCAGATCATTTCATACAAGCGGAAGACTTATATTACACAAAATACCTGTATTAAGTCCAAATGCTATTTAAGTGTTACAACGTGGTACATTGGCCCAAATAATCAAAATATTCAAAAGATCATAGTGCAGAGAACCAAAAGATCCAAAAGGGTCTCGTGCCAGCTATGCCTAAGCACTCGATTGGAGAGACGCCCTATGCCTCGTCCTAATCGTCAGCAAATTCTTGATCTTCGTCTTCATGGCAGGCGTACAGATCCTACTCATACTCTCCGTCTAAAAGAGAAGATGAATGCGAGGTTGATCAGTGTCATCCAAACACTGGCGAGCTAATACCCAACCAAATGCATTTAATGATAGAGGTTTCCAAGGAAAGGTTGGGGTTTATTTGTTCGCAAAAAGCCAGTTTTAATAATCCAAATCCTATAACTTAGCAGTTTTAACCAAAGTTCTACTTTCTATGTGTCATATCATAGTTCAAGTTCCATACCATAATCTAAATCACATCCCATGGTAGTTTCCATGCACTCTGCCAAACAAATCCAATCCCTAGCAATTTCTATGCACTCTGCCAAACGTTCTCCTTACTCCCGCCATCATCTTTCGGGTGTGGCACACTCGTTATGGATCTTACGCCAGCGAAGCACCCGGCACCCGGTCTTCCCTAACCGAGTTGCCAAGCCCGCACTAGAGTCACGGCTCCCTGTCACGTAAGACCTAGATCATCCGTCCGGATGACAACACATTCTTGTCTTCGCCTCGAGCTGGAGGTTAACCCTGACGCTATCCTGCAAGCCAGCGGGCCCCAAGTCCGCACTACCGCGCGATGCCCACACATTGTGCAGGAACCCCAGTGGGCAGCATAAAGCTATGCGAAAACAACTCACGCTCCGACTGGCACAGCCGTCCTTGGCTGTCCAGCACTCCTGGAACTCACGTTGTGCAGAAACCCCAGTGGGCAGCATACAGCTACGTGAAAACAACTCGCGCTCCGATTGGCGCAGCCGTCCTTGGCTGCCCACCTTCCCCGTGGTCCCGCCTTCCTTCTCTCACTATCGTTCCATCCATGTAGGCCAGCTACATCACACCCTTAACCACAAACCGGGACACATCCGTGCTCCCAACCACACACACTGGCATGCCATGCCCAATATCCAGTTAACCAAGTTCATTGTGTCATCATGTCTGGTGAATGTCGGTTCACCGTTCTGAGGCAACTAAGCCTAAAATTAATAATTGGACCTGAGCAATGTCTAAGCAAGATTTTAACCAAGGCTTAAGAGTCTAAATCATTTTATTAAACCTAACCAGGGTAGCAAGGGTGATCATCAAGGCAATCATTAATTAAGTCAAATGATGGATGATTTTATCAAGGCAATATCATCATGGTAAATTAATATCAAGAAGTTAACATGGCATGATACATCATGATTAAGCAAGTAGGCATAAATAATTTAAAGAGAGCATGCAATTTGTTATTGTAAAAAAAATACTTTAAGAAACTGGGATTCAATATGATCCTTTTCGGATGTTAACTCGTACTAGGGAAAGTATGGACTCTTCCTAGTAAAAGTAAACACTCATTAGGGAAGATGTTGACTCGCACTAGGGAAAGTATAAACTCTCCCTAGTAAAAGCAAACACCTTATAGGAGAAGTGTTAACTCGCCTTGGTCTTGCGGATAGTCGGGGTCTTCTTGCGGCTCTTCGAAATGTCTCTCGGGCTCCTCGGCATCTATTAACGGAACGAATTCGAAGAACAATAAATAAAACACCAATATGCAATAAGAAGTATGATGCATGAAATGCAATCGTAATCTCTTGTATTCGGTCGTCTATTCCTTCCATGTTTAACTATATATATACATTCATATATTGTGTGTGTGTCGAGGAAGTTCCATGACCCTTCTCAGAACTAGTAATTTCTGGTGTAACGGCAGCGGGGTGCTTATGAAATGATGCACAAACTTATACATACATACATACATATATATATATATATAAAATTAGGATTTTATTACGTTCAAAGAATTCCAAAAGTATAAGGATATGTTATCCAAAATTTTGTTCAAAAGTATTTCCTTCAACAACTTCTCTTATCATTTTTAACCTTCCAAACTAGGAGGTTTAGGGTGCGTGTGAAAGGTATAATCTTATGTTATATATATATAGTGCCGGGCTTTTGTCAGCCACGGCTGACGGATCATTCCGTCACCCGCGGCGTATTTGCGAAATCCGTGATCGACTTTGACGATCCGAACCGACCATCTCCTTCGTCTCGCTGAAATCTCACTACCGACAAAATTTCACATTTTTTTTTATTTTTTTACTATGTTTTCGTATTTTTGAAATCCGAGATTATTGGAGGGTCCACAACTAATTAGATCATGGATTTTTAGAAAATAATAAAAAATGTCGAAACAAATAGTAAAAAATCAAAAAATGTGAAATTTTGTCGGTAGTGAGATTTCAGCAAGACGAAGGAGATGGTCGGTTCGGATCGTCGAATTCGATCACCGATTTCGCAAACAAGCCGCGGCTGACGGGACGATCCGTCAGGCGTGGCTGACCTGAGCATTACTCTCTCTCTCTCTCTCTCTATATATATATATGTGTGTGTGTGTGTGTGTGTAACCATGAGATTGCATATTATAAGCTTAGTTAAAATAAAGGCTTTACTGTCATGGAAAGCTCTAAAATGTATACTTTGTGCAGGTACATTAACTTAGGATAAGTAGATCATAAAATAACTAATTAACCTTAGTTCTTAATTAGGCCACTTATAAGATAACATGTAGTTAGGAATCATATCATAGATTTTATATTTTTACCTAGGTCTAGAAAGTCATCACACACTAGTCATGATTTTCTCATATTTTATTAAGTGTTAATCTATTTCTGATTTAACAGAAACTCATTTCTCCCATTTTTCTATATGGGTTAATACCCTAAAGGCAAGCTAATCACATTAATTCACTAAATATGTTCTGTTACTGTTTATGGTATTATTTTTATTAAATCCAGCACAAGTTCTAGTATTACCCATAAATTTTCTAGCATTTTTGGAGAAGTTTAGCTATTATTAATAAATTGTTTCTATTAACTTGTACTAATTTTATTTGCAAAATCCGGGAAAACCCGATGAACAAGATTAGGTGGCCCATTCGGGTGGCAAGACAAACTTGGTTTGGGTGACAAAGGGTCCCGCATCGATGACGGTGAAGCACACATACTAGCGCGGACGCGCCTCCGTGTGAGGAAGGCGTATTCCCAAAACTGCGTGTCCACTTAATCCGATAGTGGGCCACCGGTCCCACTCGTCAGTGACACATCAGTTTAACACGCGGGAGATTTGAACTTAAACAGTTCACGGCACGAATCTTGGCGTGGATCCAATGGTCATGATTGCGTCTTCCACCTCCGGCCGGGGTGACGACGTGACGTCATGAAACCGGCCATCCTTCGGCAACGCGACGGCGGAGCTATAGTGTTCTAGCAAGGGTGTTTTTGAGTGCTACGTTTTCCTGGTGGGTATCTGTAGGACGTGTCGTCGGGCTAATCACCGGCGACGGCCCGGAACGGCGGTGAGCCGAGCGGCGGCGGAGAATGTCACATACCCAAATTTTCAAAATTGGTATAAAATTTTTCGCAAAAGTTATAATTATATTCTTGTAATCATTCCCAAAATTTTAAAGAATTTTCTAAACTAAACTCCTATTTATTCCCTAAATAAAATACTTTATCTATCTATTTCCAAAAATATAAATTCCATAAAATAATAAATATTATTTCATATTTAGATTCTATTCATTTTTCTTGATTTTTTAAAAATTATTTTATATTTTTCTGAGCCTTCTAGAGTCTTCTATAAATTTTTAAAAGCCCAACTAAATTCTGGAAAGCCTTTTTATTTTAAAATTAGATCCTTCCATTTTAGGCAAGCATGGGAATACGCTTTCCCTTTCGGGAAATGCGTTTCCACTTAAGTCCATTCCGGCCCACTCCTCTCACAGACCAAATGGCCCTACTTGTCATTCCCTATACCTAATCTAACGGCGCCCACGGATTAGCCTTTGATCCAACGGCCGCCCATCGATCCCCTTCCTCCCGCCAGCACCGCCACCTGCAACCCTGCCAGCGCCGCCGTCGCCACTGGATTTCCACCGCTACCACCGCTCCCGTCCAAGTTCCGCCAAGTTTAGTCGCTACCGGATAGCTTTCGCTGCCGTCGACCCGCCTCGCCACCTCATCACCCTCATCCTCCTTCGGCAACCCACCAACCCATCGCCACCATCTCATAATGCCGCCGTCACCATGAAGCTTCCCCATTCAAGCCCACTACTCTATCTCAGCCTATAAAAACTCTCCCTCCGACACTGCAGTGACCTGACACTCCCTTCCCACCCCTTTACTCTCCCTCCGCCGTCCTCAATCACCACCACCACTTGCTTCTTCTCCAACTCCGGTGAAATCCCTCCCCGTCGCTCCGATCCCTCTCCGGATTTGACACCTACAGATAAAACCTTCTAATCCTCACCACGAACCCATCCCTACCATCGCCCAACCTCGGCAACCACCAAAAGCTTGCCGCTGTCATTACTCGCCCATGCCGCCGCCACCACCTCGCCGCCCCCGCCAACTCCGGCCGTCCCGAGCTCCACCAAAACTACCAAAAGAATACTCATGTTCCCAATTTCATTTATTTCCCCCCAATTCTTCGCCACCGGTCCTCCTTCGCCGTCACCGGTGAAGCTCCTCCACTGCCTCACTCTGTTTTTCCCCCTTCACGCACCTCCTCTCACTGCACATACGCCCCACCCGTCAGCCAGCCTACGCGTCTTCCTCCCACTGTACGCCGGGCCCTCCCTGTGAGCCACCCGTGCGTTAGTTATTTGGGCCGAGCCCAGCATGAGCCCAGTAAGAATTAAACCCTTTTTTATTTCTATTTCTATTTGTACTGTTTGAATTTATTTAAAATATCAAATCTCTTTTATAAATTCTACAAAAATTCACAAAAATCTAAAATAAGATAAGGAATTATATAAAAATATAAAACATCATATTTTTCAATAAAATAACCCTAATAAATCCTTTCTTTCATTAAATAAGAATTTTTCTTTAAATATAAAATTGATATAAGATCTTACTAGTAAATTTTACATATTTCACTCAACTCATATAAATACTTATATATAAAATTATAATGCCGAATCAATTCTTTTAATTATTATAATTATAAGGTCAAATAGAAATACTAATATTCCAAAATCAATATAAAATATAAACTTTATCCTGTTATATATCAATTTACCATGAATAAATTATAAAAATCTCTCCACAATTATTATTTATAATCACCTACTTTAAACCTAAATTGATGCTGCCCAAATAAAATACCTATTTTATCTCCACACCCCTACCCTTTTTCTTTTAGAAAATATTTTGAAACGTTTAGAAAATCGTACAACCCATCACCCTTTTTACCTCAGACCCTTTTTATTTATTTTATTTTATTATTTATTTAAAACTTTTCTTATTTGGATATTTATTGGAGTTTTGCTCTTTTTCTATTTTTACAACGTATGGACGACGAACTTCGTCCTCTGAAAGCTTTAACCGAGAATGTCCGGAAAATATAATAAGTGTGATCCGATTTCCAAATAAGGCAGGTTTTCTTATCTTTGATGCATTTTTAATATACGTTCATTCTCTTACTAAATTATTGTTGCATGTATTTTCTAGTTACTTATTTATACATTCCAAGTATAATTTTTTTATCCAAGCCCCAATACCTTAAAGGCCACCTAAAACTAATCAGCCCCTGATAAAACCCTACTGTAGGCAAAAATACAAAATTTTGATTATCTCATGAAAGGATAAAGAATTGGTCCATATAATAAGTTGGGTTGGATAACTTATTTGATATGGAAAAGTTGTAGTTTGGGAGATAAAATGATTTCCTATATAGAGCAATTCGGAAGAAGAATTTGTCGGCTTGGGCCAAGTACCCTGCAGGTAGGGGTAGACACTCAAGGACACCAGGTGGGTGAGGGTGTGAACTCCTTCGAATCATATAGAAGTAGATTTGGAAACAATGTTTTACCGATCTGGCCGGTGGAGCGTTAGTTGACACTCAAGGGCACTAGATAATTGCTCTGTGGTAAGAGAATTTCTAGATATCATTTGCTTCTATAAAAACTTGAGTTTAAAGAATGAGAATGACACAAATTTTCTTCCATCCATGTAGTAGGCCACTATATGGGTAAAGCTGGGTAGATTCTGCAGAGCTAATAACAAATTCATCGATGGACCCTACTTCGGGTATATGAAGTTGTGTGAATTGGGTGATGCCTCTCTTATTTGTCAAAACTCATGAATTTGTTTTACAAAATTATTGTCTGGTAAGCAGATAAATAAGAATGAAGAAAGATGATAGAATTTGTACTCTTAAAATTATAATTATTAATTGTTTTAGAAATATGATAGAACTTTTAAAGCTCAAAATTGCATATTCACCATAAAGCCTTGCTATTCCTTGAATCCTGTTTTCATATAATATTAGTGTTATTTTCTTAAGAAACCTGCAAGTACAATTAGTACTTACCCACATTATGTGGGCAATTTTTTTTTACATGATCCACTTTATAATCAGAAATGGACATTTATGAAGAAGACAGGAATTCGCATAGGATCGATTTCTAACGTTTATCTTATGCTCAGGCTTTGCCTTTGGTATATGGGCATGTATTTTCTTTTTATTACCAGGTTATACTTCCACTTCCTCTGTAAAATATTTTGTAACATATAATAAATCATGCAGGCCGTACTATTTCTGAATGCAACTAAAATCCTGGACAGTTGGCATTCTGGACATTTTCTGGTAAATTTTTATCAGAATTTGGTCCGCCACAGAGAATTCCCATGGGAACTAGAGGTTGTGGCTCTACGAAGCCCTATGAACTAAATTAAGGCATGTATGGGCTACAGGGAAGTACTAGGGCGCTTACCTAGCACCAAGCTGAGACGGAGGAGAAGGGAATCAAGCTGGCGACGAGAAGGCCGAAAGAAGGCGGAGCAGAGCACAGGCGGCCAGGGAGATCCGATGATCCCACGGTCCAATTAACCTGGGCGAAAGACGGGCAATGGTGAGGTGATGCCCCACGCGCGAACGATCGACATGGCACTCACTAAGAAGGGAGAAATCGGAAAGAGGAGAATCGGGCGGCCGGCGGCGGCAAGAGCAATCCGGCGATCACAAAGCTTCCTGGTTCAATTCCTTCGGGCAGGAGCACTGCGAGGGTATGGCAAAGCTATTGCGCGCAGCGACGAAATATGGGGAGCTCTGGTTTAGGCTGTCGACGAGAGGGCAAAGAGAGAAAGAAATGGACCGATGCGGCTCGGCCGAATTTAAGCTCGGCCGAAGCATGCTCATTACCTAGCGGTCACGACGGGTACTCAGGCAGTCTGTAGGGAGCCTTGTCGTGGATAGGTGGGCTTGGGCGGTGGCTTGATCACGCGCGGTGAACGAGTGAGCCGGCGGCGAGGTTGCTTGGTCCAGGCGGCAATTCCAGTCAGGGCTGCGGCGGAGGTCAAAAGCATCGATGGCGCGACCAAGGCAGCCATTGGGCAAGGCGAGCAGTGCCTGGTGCGGCCTGTCCACGCCTCCCCGACAAGCCAGCTTGATCGGCACGGCTGGCAGTGAGCGACGGCGAGCAGTGGCCAAACGTCACATCGGCGCAGTGGTGGGGCCCCCTTAGGCCAAAACGACGCGCGCAAGCTACTAAGGGAGGATCTTTTAGGCGATTTTGGGCAGCTGCGAGCGGGAATCGCCGGTGGGAAGGGGGCTGAGCCACGGTAGCCCAGCTGCTCGGGGAAATGCCCACAAGGGCAGAGAGAGAGAGAGAGAGGCTACTATGTGGGCCCTACCTAGGTCAAACTTGGTCAGACTAGGTCCATGTTGTCATTTAGGCTCAAAATCAGTTTCTAGAATTTTTTGTGTGATTTTTAATGTGATATATCACATATATACATCTATATCTTGCACATATACATATGTGTTTTATGGGTGTATATACATACATATATATATATATATGTATGTATGTATGTATGTATATATACATAGGAGCCTTATTTTGTGTGGAGGGATTATGTGAAATTACAAATTCATCTTAGCCCATTCATTGCTGTATTTTAGATGTTTATGATCAGAACCTAATTTTTTTAAGTTTTTAAATTATCTTAATCAAGTTAATTTAGCTCTTTATTAGCTTATTGGGTTTGAAGGGTCCAGAAAAGTGTATTTCAAATAAGAATTTCTTTTAAAGAAAAGGTTTCTTCAGCAAACAAGCTTCCCAAAAGTGTTCCTCAAAATATCACATTTTTTTGGGCTGTTACATCCTGGACCTGCTATACCAATGTACCCGCAGTTTACTATTGGCCAACAACAGCGAATCCACGCGATGATGGCCGCTAGAACAGTTGCGTCGGCTCTAGTGTTTTCATAGCCAATGAGGTGTGCATCTACAGCAACCTATATGCGAGCTTCATATACGCCAAAAGCCGGACCATCGGGAGCACCCCCGAGTCCCTAGACCTACACTCCGGCAACATCCTTCCCACAGGCACATCAGACTCCTCGACCAACGCCTGTGAGGCAAGCGTACCAACGGCCGACCATGCCTAGTCCGTTGCATTTAACCCCGGTGAATCAGCATCAAGAGCCGACCATGCCTGGTCCGACGCACTTCACCTCGGTGAATCAGCATCAATAGCCGACCATGCCCGGTCCGACACAGCTCGCACCAGTGAATCAACAAGCAGAGTATCAGGCTTCTCCTCAGCCGATACCCGTTCCTGAGTCGATCCCGGTCCAAACACAAGCTCCTCAGTACTCATACATGCCGGCTAGACCTACAGCCTTGGAACCTTGGACAAGGAACATGGCCGTCGGTGTTGAGACATACTAGGGACACCTAGCCGAAACACAGCCAGGACCTGCCCATCCCACTATCTTCACCCTGCATTGGGATCAGACAATCCCTCCGGTGCACATCTCTGCTCGACACTATGGTAGGCAACTGGCAGACAATGAGAGATCGTCCCCTCTATCGGCTACTTAGCCGATCAGATCACTAAGTCTTGTGGGATCAATTCGGGATCCAACCTACAGGGAATATCATGGGGTATAGGAAACCATACCTGGATTGGATGGACCAGTATGCTTTCCTGATTGGTTTCAAGGTCCTAGGTTTTACCAAGTTTTCAAGGGATGAATCGACTTCAACCATGGAGCACATTTGTCGATTCCTGGCTCAATGTGGTGAAGGAGTCCGATACAATCATCATCGTGTTAGGCTGTTTCCATTATCCCTGTCAGGGCTAGTGTTTACTTGATTTATGTCTTTGCCCGCGAACTCTATCAATACCTGGGCGGACATGGAAAGCCGATTTCATGAATATTTTTTTAACAGAAGCGCAGAGTTGAGAATTTTTGACCTTAGCGTTGTTCGTCAAAAGTATAGGAAATCGGTTAAAGACTACATCAAGCGGTTCAGGGATGTGTGCAATCAGTGCTATAGTGTGATGCTACCTGATGCCCAACTAGCCGATCTTGCATATCAAGGCCAACTGCCCTAGATCAGGGAGAAGTTCAGTGGATAAGAATTCCCTGATCTCAATAGTTTGGCCCAACATGTATCGACTCATGAAAGCCAATTTGCTGAAAATAAATAATTCAAAAATAAATTCAAGAAAACCAAGGACAAAGTCAGCTATGTCAACTATGCATCACATGATGAAGATTCTTCCGATGAAGATCCTGTGGAGGTGAACGTAGCTGAATGGGGGCAAAGGTAACAAGAAACAACTCGTATGTACTTGGCTTAAACCTTTTAAAAACTGATTGAAAGTCAACTACTCGTTTGACGTGATGAAGTGCGATCAGATATTCAATCTACTACTGCAAGAAAACCACATCTGATTGCCTAAGGGTCGCGTGATGTCGTCTCCTGAAGAGATAAAAAAGAAAAGGTATTGCAAATAGCACAACTTGTACTTCCACAATACCAATGATTGCAATTATCTTCAGGTAGCAAATACAATTGGCTATCGAAGATGGAATGCTCAAATTTGAAGATAAGAGCACGATGCAAGTGGATGTAAACCCTTTCCCGGTCAATATGGTTGAAGTATCTGACAAGGGGAAAGGAAAGGTTCAGTCATGGGTTGACGAGGTGGAGAAACAAGGCAACACATTTCACCGAAAGTAATGTTCTCCTAGAGCGTTACCCAAATGGTCAATCAAAGTATTTAGTCTACCATCCGCTCAATGAATATTTCCATGAACGTTTCGGGCATGCCCAAAACTGTGAAACCCAAAGAAGACCCTAAGGTCAGTACATGGAATCAGCTAGAGAAAGATAAGCAAACATCAAGGCCAATATTGAAGCCAAAGGTGACGTTTGATCAACTTTTTAACAAGTACCAGAAACAGGCGTCGCGATCGGCTCAGCGAGAGGCACTACCCCGAAGAGAGCACGTACAAGACAGGTTGAAGAGGAATCCGGACATGGAGCATTGGGAGTGTCCCTTCTTTCAGTTCTGTTAGGAAAGAAGGATGACATTGCCATCGGTGTGGGATTGTCCGATGCAACACTTCCAGCCACGGTGCTATCGTTCCAGGAGCCCAAGTCTTAAGAAGAAGAGGATATCGGCTAAGGACAGGATCGAGGAGAACAGGCCTCGGGGGGCAAGACCAGAGGAAAGCCTAGAAGGCAAGATCAGGAAGCCAATGGAATCTAAACCTTAATGGGTTCCTAATGGGCTAACAAAGACTCAGAGGAGGCGTTTGCAAAGTTTAAGGACCCATGAGTAGAAGGAGGCTGAAGTTGAACGTGAAAGGGATAGAGCCTTCAATGAGCTAAAGCCGATGGTGACAAGGAATGAGTGGCGTAGGAAGACCATACCCAGTGATGAGCAATCCTCCTCCAAAGTCGACATCAACGTGGTGTTAATACTTTTCGATGAATACCAAGTATCAAAGGTATGTATGTCGGACCCTCAAGGATATACAGGAGCTCAACTATGCCTTGGATCTCAAGAAGTTATGTTCAAGAAACCTAGGGAGCATCAGCATATCATGCCATTGTACCTGAAGGGGTTCATCGACGGTAAGCCGATGGCTAGGATGCTAGTGGACGGAGAAGCCACTGTGAATTTGATGCCCTATTTGATGTGCCGTACGTTGGGCAAGGCCACAAAAGACTTGGTCAAAAACAATATGGTGCTCAACGACTTCAACAGCAAGCCAATGGAGGCCAAAGGAGTGTTGATCGCTGAACTCACCATCGAAAGCAAGACTTTGCCGACTGTGTTCTTCGTAGTCGATGGTAAGGGTAGCTATGCAGTGCTACTTGGATGAGGCTGGATCCATGCCAACTGTTGCGTCCTATCAACTATACATCAAATCCTCTTCCAATGGGACGACGATCAGATCGAGACAGTGCACGCGGACACAACTGCTCATATTGTAATGGCCGATACTGATGTTATCTAGCCACTTGGTGATATTGAGTGCTTATCTAGGGAAGTATTGGAAGACTACGACTTCATCAATGTTTGTCGATCAAGCTTCAAGCCGATCATAAACGAGAATGAATCGGCTAATGCTGCAACATGCCTATGGGATCTAAAACCATAGAGGACTTTGAGAAAAAGTTAGGCCAAGAGTTTATGTCGGCTAATGCTTTAGAAGAAGTCGACATAGGAGATGGTGAAAAGAAAAGGCCAACTTTTGTAAGTGCTCAGTTACCTGCTGAGCTTAAAGTTGAATTAATAAAATTGCTTAAAGAGTATCGAGATTGCTTTGTCTGGGAATATCATGAGATGTCTGGTCTAAGCGATCGATAGTTGAACATCGACCACTAGTGAAACCTGGGTTCAAGTCTTTCAAGCAAGCTTCAAGAAGGTTTAATCTCGAGATCTACGATGCGAACAAGTTGGAGATTGAACGACTCCTCGAAGCTTTTTCATCGGGTCTTGCCGATACGCTGAGTGGATATCCAACATAGTCCTAGTAAAGAAGAAGAACGAGAAGACTAGAGTTTGTGTTGACTTCAGGGACTTGAACAAGGCGACGCCAAAGGATAATTACCCGATGCCAATAGCCGATATGCTTATCGATGCTGCATCCGGGCACAAGATAGTCAGCTTCTTGGATGGCAACGTAGGGTACAACCAAATATTCATATCAAAAGATGATATCCACAAGATGGCTTTTCAATGTCCCAATCCTATCGGCTTGTTCGAGTGGATCGTTATGACTTTTGGGTTGAAGAGCGCTCGAGCTACCTATCAGTGTGCAATGAACTTAATATACCACGAATTGATCGGCTTACTAGTAGAAATATACATTGACGATATAGTCATTAAGTCCAATGAGCGGTATGAGCATATAGCCAATCTACGAAGGGTATTTGAGAAGACTAGGGCATTTGGGTTGAAGATGAATCCACAAAAGTGCGCTTTCGGTGTGTCGGTCGGTCAATTTCTAGGGTTCATGGTGCATGAAATGGAAATTGAAGTGAGCCAACAAAGAGTAGAAGCGATAATGAAGTGCGAAGCTCCTAAGTGCAAGAAGGATATGTAGAAGTTGATCGGCATGATAAATTATTTCCGAAGGTTCATCTCCAACTTGTCAGGACGCCTTGGAGCATTCACGCCCTTGCTAAGACTGAAAGCCAATCAAAAGTTTGTTTGGGAAAAGGAGCATCAGGAGGCCTTCGATGATATCAAGAAATATTTTTCTAGTCCTCCCGTGTTAACAGTGCCGCAAAAGGGAATCCCATTCAAACTCTACATATCGGCTCAAGGTAACTCGATTGGCGCAGTCTTGGTACAAGAAGTTGAAGGCAAGGAGAAGGTAATATTCTATCTAAGCCGACGACTCATTGATGCTGAGACGAGGTACACTTCGGTAGAGAAGCTATGTTTATGTTTATACTTCGCCTGCACCAAATAAATTGAGGCATTACGTCTTGGCTACTGTTTGCAAGGTGATTTGCAAAGCCAACGTAATAAAATATATGCTATACGCGCCTATCCTGAAAGGGCATCTAGGTAAATGGGTATACACGCTTGTTGAATATGATCTAAAGTATGAATTGGCTAGAGCAGTTAAAGGACAGGTATTGGCTGATTTCATTACCAGCCATTGTCCTACCATCACTGAAGGGCTGGTCAACATTGCACCCTGGACCTTGTCCTTTGATGGATTAGTTTGCAGTCAAGGAAATAGTATCGGCTTATTGCTGGTATCCCCGAAGGAGTGCAAGTTCGAGTTTGCGTCATAAGTAGAATTGCCATGCCCAACTAACCAGGTAGAGTATTAGGCTTTGCTTAAAGGATTGCAATTGCTAGAAAATGTTGGAGCCGATGCTGTGGAAATTTTTGGTGATTCACTCTTAGTTGTACAACAAGTATCTAGAAAATACAAGTGCAAAGATGAAGTTTTGAACAAATACTTGGATGAGTGCCTAGATATCGTCATCTCATTCAGAATGTTTAAAATCATTCATGTTCCGAGAGAATAGAACTGCGAAGCCAACGCGCTAGCACAGTGTGCGTCTGGCTATAAGCCGATCGAAGCAAGGGATACACTAGAGGTTACAACTACGAAGGACGATTGGATACAAGAGATCATCGGGTATTTGCAGAACCCTTCCAGATGCAAGGATAAAAAACTAAAATGAAGGTCTTTAAAATATGTGTTACTCGATCGGGTATTATACAATCGGACCTTGGAAGGACTACTGCTTAAGTGCATTAGTACAAAAGAGGCAAAAGTCGTCATGGGGAAAGTTCACAAGGGGATTTGTGGGACTCACCAGTCGGCTCACAAAATAAAGTGGCTGATCAGGAGGACATGATACTTCTGGCCGACGATGTTGGATGATTGCTTTTGATACTACAAAAGGTGCCAAGATTGCCAACGATTTGGTAATGTCCAGATAGCTCCAGCATCGGCTATGAACCCTATCATTAAGCCATGGCCATTTAGAGGATGGAGAATTGATATAATTGGCCATATTTATCCTTCATCATCTAAAGGACACAAGTATGTCCTAGTAACCACGGATTACTTTACCAAGTGGGTGGAAGCTATTCCCTTGAAGCAAGTCACAGCCGTTGAAGCTGTCGGCTTTGTTAAGAAACACATCGTATATAGGTTCGAGATTCCTCAGACGATTATGACGGATCAAGGGACTGTGTTCATGTCAGAAAGTTTCTAGGACTACACAAGGGAATTGGGCATGAAGGTGTTAAACTCATCACCGTACTACGCATAAGCCAACGGACAGGCTGAATCGTTTAACAAATGATTGACTAAGCTAATTAAGAGGAAGATAGACGAGAAACCGAGGATATGGCATACAACGCTACTAGATTCATTATGGGCCTACCGGATTGCATGTCATAAAGCAACCAAAGTTTCTCCTTATCAGTTAGTATATGGCCAAGAAGCGGTACTACCGTTGGAAGTCAATATCGGCTCATTACGCGTAAGCAAACAAGATGAGTTACAAGTTGATAGATTACAAGAACTTGCTGATGGACAACTTAGAAGATTTATCTGAACATCGGCTTAAGGCGTTAGAACAGATTGAGAGGAATAAGGCCTAAGTCGCTAGGTATTACAACAAGGGCGTTGTCACTAAGTCCTTCACAAATGGCTAGTTAGTATGGAAGACAATACTACTTATCGGCTCGAAGGATAACCGCTATGGAAAATGGTCTCCTACATGGGAGGGGCCATACCATGTGAGCCGATCGGTGCCTGGCAATTAGTACATATTAGATGTGCTAGAGGGAGAAGTGTTTCACAAGGCAATCAATGGCAAGTACCTGAAGAAATATTACCCTAGCGTTTGGGTCGGTTCTTGATCATAAACTACCTAGGCCGACCTAATCTATAATAGCCGACATCAAATACGTCGCCTTTAGTATTACTACTACTTAAAACAAAAGGGGAACGAATTGTGAAGTTGAAAGGGCAAGCCGATGAAGAAAATCAAAAGCTTTATAAATAGGTGCTTGTACATCATCGGCTCAAAGGCCATGAATTGCAGGTGCTAAGGCATACAGGCCAAAAGGAAATTACAATAATCGGCTCATAAGGTTGTAAAAGAAAAGGTACAAGAGGCGATCACTCTGAGTTGACTTGGACTGGGGCTGGGCAGATGATCTTCGAGACCACTATTGCAGCCACTGCCATAATCTTCTAGACCTCCCGGATGATTGCCTCGTCATCCTTGTCCGACCCCGGGACCTCGACGATGCGAGCCTTCTATTGTTTCACCGAAACGATGCAGTCCTTCACCTTCTGATTCTGCAGCAGGGTGGCTGCATCGGCTTCTTCCTTGGCTTGGATAGCCTAGGCCAGTTGACCCTTGGCTGTCTTCAACTTCTCCTCCAAAATTGAGGATGGCAGCTAGGGCGGCGTCGGCTTCCTTGGTGGCATTGGAAGCCGACTCAGTAAGCTTCCTATATGCAGCCCGCTGAGTATAGGTGTCTACCACCAAGGACTTAAGGAGGTTCTCCTCGTCCTGTTGGGTGACACGACGGGCCATTCGATCCTTAGCAGATGCCATGCCCTCCAGGTGCGAGTCAAAATCGTAGGCCGACAGAATAGCGTTCTACGCGGCATCCAGGAGGACCATATCTAGGTCCTGCACAGCATTGTGGAGGGGTTGTGCGTCTTGGAGGAGGGCGTCGACACTTGATGTTAGCAAGAATTGCATCCTGCGCAGCTTCTCTAGGGTCATTGGAGTCAGGGTGGAGGAAGCCGATGCTTGCGCAGCCTCCTTGGATATCTTGGACAAGTCTGTCACAGGACGGGATTCTACTCCTCCCTTTTCATCGTCCTCTTCAAACTCCAAGATCGAAGTCTAGGAGAGCGGTGAGGTCGGAAGTGCCCTTTATCGGCTTTGGAGGAGCCTGGGAAGAAAGATATTGATTAGACTAATGGTGAAATGAACAAGTGCTTGGTGAGCTAAGGGGAAGTGTACTTGGGCTGCGAGGACGATAGCAAGAGGAGTTTGAATCGGCTTAGGAGCCGATGGAGGGGTCACAATAAGGATATCTACCATTGTGCCTTGAGTAAGGAGAGAATGGTCAGAAGGCAGTCTGGAGGTGGAGTTCTTTGAAGCAGCGGGATAAAGAGGCATACCTCCTGTGGAGCTGATCTTTGAGGTTGAGACTTGGCCGCTCCCTCTGTCCTCCCGGCAGTGTCGGCGACGGTGGGAGCTCTCTTGCTCTTCTTAAGTCTTGGGGCATCCTTCTTGGACGCCAAGCGCTTGGAGATGTCAGCAATTGATATATCAGCTTAATAAAATAAAAATCAATGTATAAGATGAAAGCCCATATGAAGAGTACTTGCACTTAGTTTTATCCTTCTTTGCTGCTAGCTCAAAAGGGGTTGGAGCATCCGAGTAAATGTTGGCTGATGAATCGCCAACAATTCCTGCAGGAGCCTTCTTAGTGGGGGTTCTCTTGAGCTTATCTTATCTACTTATTTACTGTAGCACATCACTTCGGGAATTTTTCGAGATAGCCTCGAGTAGGTTGGCCTTCAATTTTGGGATTTAGAGAGCTTATAGACCGCCTACTTAATTAAAAAACCGACTCAAAAGTAATAAAAAAAGTGAGATAAGTCAAATAAGACATGAGATAAGTAGGATAAGTACTTATCTTGAAGTCTGCCTCGAGGCTACTTAAAATTCTCAAGTGATGTGCTACAGTAAATAAGTAGATAAGATAAGCTCAAGAGAACCCACCCTTAGTCTGATCGACCTGTAGTATAGCACAGAAAATTTATGAATGGCTAAGAGCCAGACAATTACTAAAGAAAGTCAGAAGGTTAGTTGGCTACCCAAAGAGGAACAAAAAGAAGAGGATTCATCGTCTTCAGCGATGTTCTCTTGGATTTCTTGAAGAGCTTGTTCAAGAAGATTGGGCAGATCCGGATACAGCCGATTGATATAGAAGCTGAAAGGCCGATCGGCTGGAAAAATGGCGTCCGAGATCGGTTGCCACCATTGCTTGAAAGAGATGGAGGTTTTGCCTCCAAGCCGAAAGGAAGGGAGATTAGAGTAGAAGAGGTCATCGGCCAAGCCAAGAATGGCGCTTATGGTTCCTTTGGCCAATGACATCCTTGGTTGTAGCCTCCGGTTTAGGATAAGGTCTAGGATGGCCTACCCAAAACCAAGTTGTCTGGCGTATATGGAGGGTGATAGAATTCATACAAAGGCTTGAAAGTTCTGGCTCTAGTGTTCAAACCGACGACTAGGGTGCAAGGGGAAATAAAGTGCTTCAGCATCTCTTGTGACTCTTCATCTGGGTGATCGGAGAGTCTAAAGAAGGGAGGTACTGGGAAGTCCGCCGCTTCTCGATAGCAGAACAAGTACCGTGCTGGGACCTCGTAAGCTGCTACGTGGATGAAGAAGTCAAAATATTTCACCATGGCTAATGCATGGAGCCTGGCAGAACCTTGTCCTAAAGAGATAGCCTCCCCATATGATCAGCTTGGTCTGTATTTAGGTTCTTCTTCTTCTGGGATGTCTTCTTGAAAGAAAGGAACTGATGAGTTTATAGGGGTCTCCCACAGCCGATGGAATTGTGTATACAACTAGAGCTGAATGAACCACATCAGGTTCCCTATGTTTCCTACCGCGTGACCTCCAAGGCCAGTATACAGCCTAAATTGGATGAGGTGCATCATCTGATAAGCCGATCCTAGGAGTAATTTGGCTGAGGACACTCGGCCTTCATGAAGCAGCCTCTCAGTTAGCCCTTGGTATATCTATGTAAGACCGAGGGAAGCCCCGCAGAAAAAGAAATGATCTAACCACATGTTGAGGAAGTCCACGTGTTCTTTGTCCGATACCAGGCCTATCTCTGGATTGTTCTCGTCCATGTATCGATTCCATCCTTCGCCTTTTTGCGAGATCAGCTAGTAGGAGATCGAGAGATCATAAGCCGATGGTTGCTCCCCATCAGGACTAAGACCGCATAACATGGCCACGTCAAGGAGGGTTGGTCCTATTGGTCCGTGCTTGAGCATGAAAGCATTGACGGTATCAGACCAGAAGGAACTAGCCGATGCTAGCATGGACTCAATGGCAGGAGGATCAAGGAAAGGAGGAGGTAATCGGCTATTCCTATTTTCTCCATTCAGGCTTCTTGGCAGCCAATACCCTAATAAACCAAATTTTCCAACCAGCTAGCTCAGTCGACCAAGAACGAAAACTATCCTCCTTATATATGAATGTCCACAACAAATAAGGGAAAGCAAGGAACATCTAATTGAACAATAGCCAATGGGTGAAGGTTCCCCACCGGGCTCAAGGTGTAGGTATCGGACAAGCCGAGAATTGGAGTAAGTACCTGAGACATGGTGTTGAGTGGAAGGAGGAAGTGAAGGAACGGCTAAGTCCAGTGGTGGAAGCTATAAGGCGATGCAGGTGTGTAAGCCAATTATAGAGGGCAAAAGCGTTTGAAATACGTACAAATGAAAACGACGGTGGCCCTATTTATAGGAAGTAAAATCGAAGAAGCTAACTGCCAGGCACGTCAAAACCGTCACATGCGAAAAGACGAAGGCACCGAGGGCAAAATCGAGAGAGAAAGATGAAGACAAAGCCGATGATGGAAGAATTTCGGGACATGATCCTCATATCCCAAAGTTGGGGGCATGTGTTGACACCAGAATTTAACAAGAAGCAGATGGGCTAAAAATCGGCTTGGGTCTTGTGAAAAATGGACTGGAACAAGTGCTGTGGCGGCCTAGGTCAGCTAAGAAGATAAATATGGAAACTGAGTCCGGGTCAGTTAAGTCCCCAGTATATTAGAAAGAGTTAGTTAGATATAGAAGATGAAATCGAGTCTGTATCGGTCATAAGACAAGAGTCCTAGTTAGAGTCAAGTTTAAAGGGTCTGTATAAATACTTTGCCCCTGAGGGCTTGTAAGGGATCGACACACACCAATACAACATATCTACTTTTACCTGTTCTTTACTTTTCATCTCATTAGTAGTAGTTTTCATGGTTTTTAGATTTCGATCGACTTATTGCGTATCGCCTTTCGATCGGCTTAGAGATACAACCCAAGAGTTCTTGGAAGTAAATACTGTCTTGATTAAATTTGATCTGCAGGCTTGCATCAGCTTTCGGTCGAACACTATCTTAGTTGATATTATTGTGCATTACCATTTCAACCGAGGGTTAGGTTTCACCCTCTTTCTACAGATCAACACATTCGTAGGCAATAGATTGTTTACCCTCGTTTTATCGGTTTGTAGCTTGTTATTTGTCGATAGTCTGTTTATCTTTTGTTCTATCAGCTGGACGATGTTATCAGCTAGTTGATAGTCTGTTTATCCTCTTTCTACTGCTTTGTTGATTTTATCGGCGACTTAGTGGTAGACTGTTTACCCCTTGAAACCGTTGGTTTGGATCTAATCTGGGCCAATAGTTTCATTACCTGTGTTGCTCAAATCTGTTACCAAGTGTTGCAGATTCGCCATATTATAGATCCAATCGGCTATCCGAAAGCTGATTGCGTCTTCTCTCACCGATTGTAGATCAAATCGGCTGGCACGTGTTCAGGGATCCAACATTCGTAGGCAATAGATTGTTTACCCTCATTTTATCGGCTTGTAGCTTGCTATTTGTCGATAGTCTGTTTATCTTTTGTTCTATCAGCTGGACGATATTATCAGCTAATTGATAGTCTGTTTATCCTCTTTCTACTGCTTTGTTGATTTTATCGGCAACTTAGTGGTAGACTGTTTACCCCCTTGAAACCGTTGGTTTGGATCTAATCTGGGTCAATAGTTTCATTACCTGTTTGCTCAAGTCTGTTACCAAGTGTTGCAGATTCGCCATATTATAGATCCAATCGGCTATCCAAAAGCTGATTGCGTCTTCTCTCGCCGATTGTAGATCAAATCGGCTGGCACGCGTTCAGGGATCCAACTCCCTAAGCCCACATGGGTTGTCGTGAAGATCAATTTTTTGCGTAAACAACAGTACAAACATAAGTGGAACTAAAAGTTGCAGTGCAGGGGTATTAAAATTGTACTTTAGTTTATAGTGCAATTTTAGGCTTACTAATGTGCAATTTTAAGTGAAATTTCAATCAATTCGATAGCACAAATCCCAAAACCAAAATTTAACCGATGCCCACAAAATGGCTGATATTGGCTAAAAAGTCAGTTGATTCACATTCGCAAAAAAACCAATCAGTTGATTAATAGCAAAACTGTATTAATTGATTAATAGCAAAAGTCAGTTGATCGGTGGACAGCGTTGTTAGGGAGGCAGATGAGATGTACTATGGAAGATGCTCCGGTTGTAACATTTATCATCAACGTTTGAAAAACATTATAAAAATATATTTGCAACATTATATTTTGATCTCAGGAAACATTGCTTGTATGATATTGAAACATGTTCAAACCATTGTTGGAACAATTTCTATAACCGTTTGAAACATGTCTAAACCATTGTTGGAACTTTTCTTTGGTATTATTTTTTCATATATCAACATTATATTGGATTTGCTGTAATCAATTCTCTTATGTAGAATGAGGATGGCGGATGGGGCTTCCAAATTTTGGGACCAAGTACCATGTTTGGCTCCTGCTTAAACTACACGACATTGAGGCTTCTCGGTGAGGTGCAAAAAGACGAGGATGATGCACTGGCAAAAGGCCGTGCTTGGGTTTTGTCCCATGGCACTGCAACTGCAGCACCGCAATGGGCAAAGATATTACTCACGGTAAGACGCTCTAAATAATGTAAATAATCATGATTAAGGTTTTTTGATATTCTAAATTAATTACTTAATAAATAAAACTGATTCAATTAGATTTTGGTGTCGTAAGATAAATTTTTATTTTGTACCAAAACAAATGCATATGTACATATAGGAGAACATAACATCGTTGCCGCTGTTTATGAAATTACATAAGTATCCCATCTTTGGTTTTCACCATGATAACGCGAAGCGTTCCGGCAGACCGACCTTCACACATTTTAAGCAGGCATGCTGTGAGGCAAATCCGTGCTCTTATGATAACTTTCTTTAGGCACCATTTTTCTCTAGACATTATAGGCACCAAATTTAACATGCAATTAGCACTTGCACATACCACAAATTTCTAGATCCAAGTGAACCCATGGGCCGGGCCAAACAAATGGATGTTAGATTGTAAAACCAGTATTGCAGCTAGATGGGCTAAATAGACGCCAAGGGTCTGTTTAGTTGTCTTTCCATCCAAGTCTGGCTCGTACGAGTGAACCAGGCTAAGTTGAGCCAGGTTGAGTGCATGCATGTGTTGGTGTTTGGTTGTCTAGATAAGCCAGGTTAGAGAGAGATCATATTTGGTTGCTTGTGTTTGGTTTTGCACCAACATATTGGCATTTCATCGAACACGTTTTGAGCACACTTCGCAACGTTCTGGCTGCGAACCGAATACCATTACATATCATCGAACACCTCTCGTGCGTCCCATCCTGAGCCTATTCGGAAGTTAATTACACCCGGCAAGCAAACATCATCATAGCAATCAGCTAGAACACCATCACTCGACAGCCGAGCACGTTCGCCGCTGCGAGCTTGTTCGCCGCTGAGCTCGAATTGCAGCCGTGGCACGAGCAACCGGGAGCCACCGAGCTCGTCTGTGGCGCCGCCGAGCTCATCCACGCTAACGCACATTGAGCTCCTCTGCGTCCATCTCCATGCTTGCCCGTGGACGTCGCCGTGCTCGCAGCCGGGCTTGTTCGCTCGCCCGTGGACGCCGCCCCTGTGCACACGCTAATCCCGTTGCAGCACTCGAGCCAGGCTCCGCTGAAACGATCAAACTTGTCGTTTCCAGCGGGCCAGGCCGAGGCAATGCTTTTGCATCCCTGGGGCCAGGTTAGGAGACCCAAACAGGCAACCAAACATCTATCTCATTGCTCCTGCGAGCCTGGCCGAGCCATATGTGGGCAACCAAATAGGCCCCAAATGAATCTACTCTAGACATTTTTTTTTCACAATAGAGTTGTTCCCTATGGGTTTTGCCTTAAAACAAATCATGACGTTTTCTTCAACAATGAGCCTCAAGAATCAAATCAAATGTTGAAACTTGTTTCAAATAGCTATTGAAGCTGACAAGAACTAGGGCCAAGAGAATATGCTAGTAGCCTAGTGGTGGAATGCTTTTGGTTGTAAAGCACACCACCTAGGTTTGAGTCCCCATAGGGGCAATGAAAATCCGGGTCTCACTCGGGACGTGGTTTATAGCTATGATACCATATCACTAGATCCCCGCATCAATCCCTCAAAAAAGAACTAGGACCAACGCAAGAAATGAACCAATTGACTAACCTTGTCCCAAATAGCTATTGGAACTACCAATAAACACAGCAGAAAGCAAATCTGGATAAACCCAAATAGGTATTGAAACTACCAACAAATGCAGCAGAAAGCAAATCTGGATAACATGACAAATGTTTGGTATAATGGACATAACTCTCAAACCATAGCTCATATGGTCACGACATTTACCTAAGCTAGATCTGAATGTTAGGAATCCAACAAATTAAGAATCACCTCAATAGCATCACCGATTAAAAAATACGAAATTTGAAAGTTCTATTGCTGATGAAAAACCACTAACTACATGACAAGGGATTGATAGAACCTTCATAGCTCCCAAACCGTAGACCTAGGCCCAATGAAAGAACCACTAAAGATAGATCTAGAAATCATGAAGCTAACCCAATAAGAATCACCTTAAAAAGGTATATGAGCAAAAGGAGAATTAAAATAACAAGATAGCCTTTCTGCTTGGTAAAACGCTCATAGATCCATAAGTACAATTCCTATAGCCATCTGATTTTTGCAAGAGGTATATCAGGATGTAACGGAGTCAACCACCTCAAAATCATGTCGGATCGAAAAGATATGAAAATATAACAAGCACTACTATGTAGAGAAACCAAACCAACAAAAGAGTGACAAAGTCAAGATCTTGATCTCGGTGTTCTTATGGTCTGCTAGATGAAATACATGATATTACCAACCTCTACACCTCCTGAATTAACAAGATTTCAGTATGTAGAAGGAGGTGTGTGGCAAAGAAAACAAGTTGCAAAATAAATAAAGAAGAAAACTAGATCAAAAGCAACAAAACAAGGTAAGAAGAAAACAGGAACTTTTTCTGGAGTTTTTCTCTATTGCTTAGTTTTGTACGGCCACACATGAGTGCACGAAGCTCCCAAGGAGCACAAAATTCTTAAATGAAATCCAAACCAAGGCTTGAGAGGAGGCATTGCTCCACCCCTTCTTAAGTCACCTCCACCCTTGTATGGTCATCTTGCCTTGCAAGAAAGCAACCAATGGGTGGGATTGACTCACCCCACTTCTCTCTAACCCGACCCACATGAGCCATGCACAAGACCTAGGGCTTTACACAAAGCCCGAAGCACCCGATGCAATAGGCCTTCAACCCATGTCTTGACCACTCTTTTTCTGTGTCTTCGAGTTTCAAACCGGAACCAAAAATCTTGAGTTGCCTAAAGTCCATATCTATGACGTCCATGTGAGTCCGGTTTGAGTCCAACCATCCCACTAGAATGCTTGACTATTCTAGACCTTGGTTTTCCCAATTTAGTCCCAGTTTCCACTGATGACCACAACTGTCTTCAAAACTGCACTCAAATAGACCAATACAATCTTCAAAAATACACTTTACTCCCTTCAAGTTAGCTTATTAGTACCAATAATCATGCAATATGTCTAATCAACCCAAGATCAACACTAATGTCAACATGCTAAAATTGCACCCCAAGAGCACAACATGTTGTAAAAATTATAGCAATTAATCCGTACATCAAAGGACTTTTCACAACAAAAGCTTTACCTTAAAGTTCTCTACATTGTCTAAGTAGACAAAAAATTAATAAAGCTAGAGAACCACTAAGGGTATGTTTGGTTCCCAGCAGGCCAAGGCCAGGCTCGCCAAAGCCAGTTCATGCAAAGGCCAGGCTGGCGTTTCGTGCATGCTGACGGCCATGGCCGATTTTACTGCGCTTGCATCCTCCCAGCCAGGCCCGACAGCAGTCTGAGCGACCAAACACGCTCATGCGGATCAACGCGCCAGCGGCTTGGGCTTCGCTCTGACTGGGCAACCAAACACACTATAAACAATCCAAACCGTAAAAAATGTGCATGTTGAAACATTTATCCATTCAGCTCAAAAAAGTCTTAAACACAAGCTCTTCAAGCAAACCAAACAAAGTCACATACACTCGTCACGTCACATTAGGAGGACCTCCACATGGTCTCACATAGATACAGTCTTATTTACACTTTATATTGTTACCAAGATAATTTTCATTTAATTTTTATGAATAATGTACCACTATATTATATTTTGAAAACAAACACAAAATAACCCATCACATTTACTCTCAATATATAGCTACAACTTTGCACTTTTTTCAGAGTGAAAAAGGAAAGATTATTCACATGCGTGAACTGTTACAAATCTGTCTCTCGATACAAATATATGCAATATCAATATATATAGTATATAACCACAAAACAGCAAGGGGAGAATTTGATGTGCTAGCTAGTTGACCTTATAGTAGATTCATAAGAAACATGTATATGCACTCTCAGAAAAATAGATGCACGTTTTGTTTTAGTAGTCCAGAACGATTTCTTCCATTATCTTAGAAAGATATTTTATTTTAATAAGGACAAATTTTCTTTCAACAATAGTGTGTACTATATAGTTCTATATATGCAATGAATCACTCCTTACTTAAATGTCATTTATTTGAAGCTACCATTTTATTAATTTAGGTTATTGGCGTATATGATTGGTCTGGAAACAATCCAATGATCCCTGAATTATGGTTGGTTCCACGCTTTCTTCCGATTCATCCAGGTATGATTCATATACATCCATAGATTATATATAGAAATATAGGTGGTGGGCATAATATTTAAAGTTCTGTTTCTTGGCACACATTGTAGTCTCGATAAATGCTTGCACGTTTAGTTGGAAAGAGTGTATCCACATTCCAAATCTATAAATAGCATAGCATATCCAGTGGTGCATAATATTATGTGTACCAAAACAACTACCAATTTCTTTGGGAAAACAATTACCAATTCCACTATTGTATACGGAATAATTTACTCCTCCTAAAGTGACATTACCTTAAAAAGTCAAGCCCTCTTGTAGCACAAAACTGCTGTTAATTGGTGCAAAGACCTTTTTGTTTTCTCCAATGGCATTAGAAGCTACATTCTTTCCTAATATTCGTCCATACGTATGCTTGCGTACATCTACATAGTATTCCTAAGGCCATGTACAATGTAGTTCCTTAGAGAGGTGCCTAGGAAAAAAAATGCCTTTTGCCATGTAGGATAGGGAGTGCTTAAAGAGATTGATAATAGAAGAGGTGGAGTGCGTAGCTAAGCATCCTAGTTAGATAAGTTCTTAGAGGAGGTTGTGACATGTAATACCTAGCCCGTTTTGATGTGAGACCCGTGCGACCTATGTGGATCGGTTGTAGTGGAATAATACCACATTACTAGTTTAGAGAGAGTTATACCAGTATATAATACCAGATAGACATAAACATGGTATGTCGAGTTAACCCTTTTAGATAAAACGAGGCCGAAAGTCCAAGAGTGGTGTCCTTTAAGGTGAGCTGGGCTCTAAGAGATTTGGACCAGTGTGTTACATAACATCAACATTTAATCACCTATATAAGCATCCTGGTATTAATTAATTGGAAGGGAGATTTTTTATATAGATGCTTAGTGACGTGACAATGTCCTCTTTCCTTAAACACTTACAATAATCATCTCTTGCATTGTACATGCCTACTAACCCTCATGCCAACTAAATCTTAAGTCAAGAAATCATTCCACATCTTGCCGTAAAAATTTATGACCATCGATGTTTTGTCATCCATGATCCATATTAGATCTATACTCTGCCAGACATATAATACATTAATCTAATTTGCCAAATTCACAGAAATAATTCCTTATCAAATCTCCCCTCGCCATATACAATTAATGTAATCATATCATTTCTGATACTGTCCGATCTTCACAACCTAGGATCCCTATAATTACATCAACCTGCGATAAGAAATATAGACAATTTATGATTTGTCAATGTCAAAGAATAAGAATTGACTATTTGACACTAATAATGAGTCAATGGCATATACGACCCGCACGTCATTGACACAATAAGTGATAAATAATTAATTGCCAATCTAATATTTGGAGTGACAAATCATTAATTAATCTTAAAAATATAGGCAAAATCACATGCTTGAACCAATCTGCTACTCAAACTGCATATACAAGACCTGATATATTATGCACGCAAGAGTGCACGCACCAGTACTACACCAAAACAGGTCATATATACCAGTATATCTATACCGGTTCAGTTAGAACCGACACAAATAAGGTTACTAGTGTCAGTTCTTCAATGGACATACCGTAAAAGTTTGATGTGTTCATGCTAATTACGAACTGGCACAGATTACAAACTATATTGTGCTAGTTCTAACTACGAATCTATGCCGGTTCATATAGGGACCTAGAACATATAATTTATATATGTGGCGGTTGAAAATTACAACTGGCACATATAAAGATTTTTCTGCGTGTCAAGTGAATAGATGTGTTGCTTCGTATTCATAAGAAACTACAATCGGCACACATATTGTTTCGTCTCCCATGATGTTTCACGGGCTTTTTTATCCCTGTCAGATCGATGTAATCTAATTGATCCCCATTCCCGTCCCCTTCTATCACTCCCAAATCTCCGCCGCCTCTTCCCACTCTACCATGGCCTTCCTCCCCTGTCGCTACAGCCCTCTCTACTCGCCTCGCCACCGGCTCACCCCTATCCACCTGCCGCGCCGCTGCATCCCTTTCCACTCGCTGCCTCGTCCGACCTCGCCATGGTCACCATGGCCTACTGGCGATCTGGCGCCTCGCGAGGAGGAGCCGGCCGCCAGCTAGGAGCCCTCGAGGAGGAGTTGGCACCCAATTGATAGCAGGCCACATCGCCGGATCTGTCTTCGGATCCTTCAGTGTATGGCCGTGCTAGTGAGGAAGAGGATGCCAGCGATGAAGTGGAGGCACCGAAGGGCAATGGCAAAGAGCTCACCCTCGCCGACTCCTCCGTGGAAGAGTCGGAGGAGGAGGCCGTCGTTGGATTCACCTGAGGGTCTGACGACGGGGACACCTCCCCCAAGGACAGTGAGGAGGCGGTCGGCCACGATGACGATGTTGGTAGCTACTCCGAATTTGAGCTGGCCAGCGGCGGCGACGACAACGACGCCCATCATATAGGTAGTTAGTTAGCTAGGGTTGGATAGTAGTATATGTAGGTAGCAATAGCAGCCTACCTAGCACCAGTGTGGTAGTAGCTAGGCTAGATAAAAACATATTTTAAAATTTATCTATGTTTGTTCTAGCTATATACTGGCAAGGAAAATGGGTCATCTGTGCTATGTTGTTTTGTGCTGATTCAAAAACCTGCACTAATGATCGTTTGGAACCGGCACTGATGGCATGTTTTGTAGCAGTGCACGAACACCTGCAGGAATTCAAAAGGTACCCACGAGACGCTGAACAAAAACAATTAAATTGAGCAAACTATTCCTGATTAGCTCTCTTTGCGATAGCTAGCAAAGGAAATCACCTTATGATCCATATGTACACGTCATCTAAGTGGGTGGTCATAACTCCATACCTTGTACCATTGGTATCATAGAAAGATGTCCACTCCCCCCTAGGTTCATGTTAAATATATCCATTCGGAGACACATTTTGGTTGCCTTACATTAGTCATGGCCAATTCTATATGATACGTGGACATCTCATCGAGCACAACATAGAAAACTTCCCCACCTTTATAGGTTTCTTCATCGTCTCTCTTATGTGCTTCATTGTGGGGTTATATATTTGGTTTCATAGTGTGCACCAAACTTGCTGTGCTCGTTTCGATCAAAAGCCTCCCTAAAAGCTCCATTATATAGGTTATTGTTCCCGAATTGCTTGTAGAAATTAGCACCCCAAATGCTTGTACCACCACCTACTCTAAACATTAGGTCATGAATAGTCCTTATTAATCTTGTCGTTGTTTGCAGCTGCACAATCCCCTCCAATAGGGTGACATGTTAATCATATGTGATGCAAGCTCAATCCATCCGCCCACAACACAAACATTCACATTCTTCATAAACCCAAACCAACTATTTGTGTTTTGCTCTTTGCACGTTCAAGTATAATGGGAGATCATGGATTGATCGTTACCCAGGACATCATGCAAATAGGAGATCATGGATTGATCGTTACCCCTGACGCGCAGCGGCAACAGAAGAAGAGTTAGAGTAGCCAGTTCCAACGTTGTGTGCATTGAGGTACATGAAGTAGTTTTCACGCTGAGACGAACATCTCCTCCTAGCCGCTCATCACCACAGCAACGTTGCACGTACAGCCATAGAGGAAGTGTTTGATCTCGCTGACCTTCTCCTTCTCGTCACCGATTAGCACCGCAACAACGCCTTTACGGTGGCTACACGTCCAAGGGAGGAATGTCGTGCGTCGGTGTGCTAGCACCGCCATGTGCAGCTAGGGTTTATAGGAGGTCGGTAGGGCGACAGCTAGGGTTTCATGGTGACGAAATGACTTGGGTACACCGTCTAATGCCTCCTCTTATAAAGAGCGTGCACTAATGGGCTTCTATACTAGAGGCCTATTAGGACTCTAATCCCACGCGGATTAGTATCCACAAAAACTACTAATGGAAAATCCATTAGATGTGTTCCAACCTGTTAAATGTCTGACCCGTTAGGTTCATATGCAAGCGGCCATAGCCTTGAAAACCCTTTTACCGAACCACAAGTCAATAGTAGTTCTTAGCAAGACATATTGACTCCCGAATGCACAAAATAATCATATTGAATGAACCTTGATATACTCACATATCAATCCTTTTGCTGCATGATACCTGTCAAGCTCAAGCCGAGATACGTGCCACCCTTTTGATAACTCAACCATTCACTCGATCTTGTGGTCAGTGTTCCCCTAGGCGGCGCCTAGGACCGCCTAAGCGCTTGGCGGCTGCATTCCGCCCCGCCTATGGGGGTAGTCGGCCTCTAGGCGTCTAAGCCGCCTAGGCAGTCCAAGGCGGGGTTAGGCGGTGACTTAGTCTAAGGCGGGCTTAATTAGATATTTAGTTGCTTAACTGTTATATCATATATGAAGTATTTTATTTATCATGTGAATTACTGAATAGTGAATTGTGATGGTGCATTGGTGCCATTTGTACACTATCATATATATCATATATGAAGTATTTTATTTATCATGTGAATTACTGAATAGTGAATTGTGATGGTGCCATTTATATACTATCATATATGATTTATCTTCTAAAATTTCATATCTTCCATGCAAATGTATTTGTACACTATAAAATATCAACATATATCTTTAAAATAGCCACACATCACAACCGAAACCCTAGGACACATGCAAAATGGTTTGGCCGCCTAGGCGGCCTAGGCGGCCTAGGCGCTAGGCAGCTGCTCACTGCCCGCTTAGCGCCTAGCGCCTGGGGAACCATGCTTGTGGTTGATGCTGAAACCGTGATTAACACCTTAATCATATTGGCATGACCATGCACTTTCCAATCCAACCACCTCAAGGGATCAGAAATATCTCTCGCGTTATCAAGGAAGGAAAATTCCATCTCGATCGCTCGTACCACATGCCATGCTTCATAGCATACCTGAAAGTTATCTTGCGGTGTAGCGGTTGATAGCCCCTCAATGAAGATTTCAAGTCTAAGGATTATATATCACTCAATAATCACTAATGGCACATGTAAGATAACAATCTCAATAGTGTCTCGGGGTGGGTCTATTCAACACCATGTTTTCTTATATGTGTTCATATTATTGATTTGGTATCTCTATATCTATGGTATGTAAAGCATTGCCATCAATTAATAATGTGCTAGTCAAATCATTATTGTCCCAGAATACGAGTCTAGGGATCATTTGGAATAGCAACACATAACAATGTGTCTTACAAGCAAGTCTTACTCGGTGAACAATGTAAACGATATTTATTCATGAAATTGATAATACATTATCCAATAGTATATAAACATAGATGTGATATAATCATCTTCATGATCACCTTTAGGGCATTCCACTAACACCCTGTCTATTATAGCTAAGAGTCGAACGTAACCCTATTCGTACACATATTCGAAACAAACTCTTACAAACTCCGCCTTCACGAATATGACTTCACCACCTAGTAGCTTGAAATTGTTCTATGCGAACATCCGTGTGCTCGGACTTGAGTTGAGATTTTAAAGCTTATTAAGAGCTGCACGACGAGTTTAACTTGGTCTTAGACTCGTCGTCTTCCAAAACGAACATTGTTGCAACATGTACTTCAGTGACTCCACCTACAACAGTACTCTCTTGCAACTTGTAAAGTTGTGAAGCTGTCCTCTCTGCTATCATCAAAGTTTCATCACCCTTCATGATCCTGATGGTCTTCCTATCTATATTAGCCTAAAACACCATTCTATCCTGAGCGAAATCAGTCATGCATCTTGATCTTGATATCACCCACTACAATGGCACAATAGACCGTGTTATCTTCCAAATAGACTGAGCCAAAACCACTTGTCGTGTACCAAGAGAACCACTCCTTTTTATGTGTCACATGAAAAGAACTGGCAGGATTCAACATTCATGCGTCACTTGATTGCATATTTGATACTAAGAAAAGCTCACCAACTCAACTTTAGTCATTGCCACATTAGTACCTTTTCCTTTCCTTAGACAGTCTTCTCGCATATGTCCCCACTCCTTACACTCGAAGCATTGCACCCTTTTCTTCTTGCTTTTCTCTCTACTCCTTTCCTGCTATGTTCACCTTTGAGTGAGAAAGCATCACCGTGAGGAACCTCCACTATGTTCTTCTTTCTCCTTAGTTCTTGAGCTAGTAACTCCGCAGTAATATCCTCAGTACTAATAGTATCCTTGCAATATGTCAAAGTCGTCATAAGATGGTCATACGATGGCGGTAACGAACAAAGAAGAATTATGGCCTAGTCTTCATCTGTAACCATCACATCCAGCTTTGCTAGTTCCCCAACCAACTAACTGAAGATGTTCACGTGCTCCACGAGAAAAGACCCCTGTTGCATCTTCAGCCCATACATCTTTTGCTTCAGATATGGCTTATTGGTTGGAGTCTTGGACAAGAATTGAACGAACAATTTATCCTAGATTTCCTTTGGCATCATTAGGTCCATCACATGATACATGACTCGATCGCACAACACAACCTGATAGTCGTGGCTACACGTAACTGCATCTCGTTAAAATCATCATCCTCTACCTTATCCGGTTTCTTTGCCAGAAGAGCTTCCAAGATTCCCTGTTGCGTCAACGGATCAATGGATCTTTAATCCTCGTCTGCCACAAACCGAAGCTACTAGTACCATCGAACTTCACCAAATTGAAACTAGTGTTGGATGTCATACTGCCGACCCATGGTTTGACCGGCTCGATGACTGGTTTGTTTCTTGATCCTCCCGACTTGGATAGATCACTACTAACCTCGTTGCTGGTTTCACCGCCCGACCTATCCGACACCTTGGACAGATCATCACAGAGTTTATTGTTAGCTAGCTTGACCTACCAGTCATACCATCTTTAGCCTCCCTTCAGAACCTGCATGACTGCGTTGCTCCGAAAACTATGCTCAAAATAGCTTTATTTGGCTCTAAATCGAGATTCGTTGAATCTCCCAAGACATTCTTCCGATTTATGTCTTTGGGCTTCCGTGGATTTGATATTTCTAAGAAGAAGAGACCTTTACTCCTTCTCTATCTCGAAACTCGAGTCCATAAAAAATAGACTCTTTCGTAAGATAAGACACCTTTTTTATTTGTCTCGGTCTTGGTGTGTGTATCGCTTGGTCCGCATGGTTCGTGGCCACATGCCCACCAGTCCCTGGCTCCGTCACATGAGCAGACTACATGCATCACCACCTGCTACCCTAAGAGCATCTCCAGCTGGCCCCTCTATCCTTCCACTTTATAATACTATTCACTCCACACTCTATCCGTCCCTCTAAAATTTCTTCACACTTTACACTACACTCTAAAAGATTTTTTTCTCCAGCAACTACTTTATCTACATGAACAGTATTATAGAGTGCCACCTGGAGATGCTCTAAGAGCATAGACCCACCACTACAAACCCTTCCTAAGCGCGCCACATGTTTTTTAGGGAACACCACATATTGTAGCATGCATTTTGCCCGCGGCCCTGTCTGGTTGCATGCGGCATCGGCTACCCACTGGGCCTGCCACTGCATGCTGCATGCGCTTACCACCATGGGGCCCAGCACCTCTTCACGTTGCCTTGCCGCGGCATGCCGCTGCGCCGCTGCCTCTACAACCATCGTCTTGCAATGGGGCCTGCCCTATGACACAACCGCCGCTTGTTTGCAAGGTGGCCCACTGTAGGGTTGTCCTTGGCACTTCGGTTTGCCCACAAGCTTGGCCGATCACGTATTCGAGACCACACCGTCTACACGAGACCCACCATGCCACCACATCTCTTTATCTCGCACACGACTCCACCTTCAAATCCAACCTCCAACCCTCCCGCGCGCTATCCGCATGCCCCGTCATATGCGATATCATTGCCGCACACTGGTCACCCGCATCACTAACACATAATTGCTCCAGTGTCATGATGGCTTCATGTGTAGCACGTATGTGGTCGTATCACCTCTCGTGATGCTCTCACCGCTACAATCTATCTGGTTGTCCACCATGTCTGGCCCTTGCTGGTCTGATCCCAAGCCAAAGTCACCGCCGTTATCGCATCAACTCCACTAGCCGTCTTGTCGGTTTGATAACTACGTCTGGCCAATCCTCACCGACTACAGCCCATACCGACTACAGCCCATCGAACGATCCGAGCCGTCCGCCCGAATTCTTGGACACCGCTGATCGAATCATCAATCACTGCCATGCTCCACTTGCGTCAGAGAGCACAGACACCCGTGGAAACATGAACCTCGCGCCTCTATGAATATCTTCCACATAATCCACCTTGCTCTAATACCACTTGTTAGGAATTTAACACATGCAAGATCTAAACGACACCAAAGGCGCGATGTTTGATGATGAAGTTTGGCACAACGGCCTACATCTATGGACATAATTACGGGCGCGCCTCTCAAAAGCACAAGCACACCAGGCCATCTAGGTCCTGGCCACAGGCCAGCCACTGGCCCCTTGTGGACCTTGCGTTACAGGTAAGTCATCATTGTTGGTTAAAATAGCAGTGTCCCCTTTATATACGGCATAGGATATAGATCTGACTCAAACTCTAACCTACCCTGCCTATCACAACTTAGGATCCAAGGGTCCAATGTAACCCTATTTGTACATATATTTAATACAAACTCTTACAGTCTCTTACCTCCTTCTTAGCGGCTTTGTTAGCATACTTTTGGGAGTAGGCCATGCATGACAACATATCACATTGTCAATATGCATCGATGCATGCACCGAACACAAAGAATGCTTTCTTTAGTACATCTTCCATGAATCTGCTTTAAAAACTTTCCAAAATATCAACATAGGTCACATAATTCCTTTGTTTTATAACTTGAAGTAGATCAAGTAGTACGAATTTTAGAACATACTAAACCTTGCTTCCATTGCCTTTGCTTCTGTCTCCAAGCCATTGTATGTCTTACTATGTATTATAACCTCTCCTCTATTGCTATGATGATGGTGCACTTAAAATCTATGTTTCTGTAAAAAGCTTGAAGATAGGTTTTTGTGCTATGCCATGGACTTTTGTCACCATGTATATGTGCAAAACAACTCAAGCAATTCCAAAAAGTGTTCCACTTAGATTGGTATGAATGAACTTCTAATGGGTTATACACTTACATCATACATATGCAGGCTAGACTTCTCTACCTTGGATGTACTTTTTAGTGGCCCTTCCAAAAAGTTTACTTCTTCATACACCTCTTCCTCCATGCTTATGTATAATCTTCTTGGCCTGACCTCATACGACACCCGCTCACCTTCATGCACTACTAGGTTCTCGAATTCTAGTTATGCTTCCCTCCTATGGAATGCTCATGGGTTTTTGGTCTCTTCCACTTCAAGTGACTCAATACCACCTTCGTACATATTCTTGACACAATGTACATATGGCTCACTATGGCTTGATCATCTGATTTTTTCGGCATCACCATTAATTGATGTCATTTTTTATACATCCATTGAGCAAGATGGACTTTCTAGAATGCTTGGTCGACAGGCAAGACCAATCTCACTGATGAGCTCACAAATTTGGTACCATCTATTGGCATGGGGATGCACAACGCTGCTGCTAAATTCACCAAGAAATCCTAGGGAGGCAAGTGGGCACATCCACGGACTAACCGCCAAGGCACTTGGGCGCCAAAACATTTTGCAGGCAAAAAGCAACGACCACACGAGGGTTAGCGAGTTTTATGGCCCTTTAGGTCGCCACAAAACAGTGCATTTGAATTGGAGAAGCAGGGGAACATTTACCAAATAACATCAACCTCAATTTCTCAGGCTTAACATGTTCCCTTGAATTGGTGCCACGATGTGCTGATTTCCAGACTTTACGCAAGATAATCACACTTTTACAAAATCTGTAGAAATATACTTGATCCCTATACCTATAGAGGCGCAAATAGCATAGCTTTGAGATCCTCAAAATTCTAAGAACAAAGTACAAGATTCTCGAATCATATGCACATGGATTTCTTAAAGGACAGTAAAAAACAAAAGATCACAAGCACCACCAGACAACTCTATTTCTAACTACGCAAAACAATGATGTTTTAACATTATGTATCGAAATCCAAAAATT
This sequence comes from Olyra latifolia, assembly GCA_036346145.1. Classification (NCBI taxonomy): domain Eukaryota; kingdom Viridiplantae; phylum Streptophyta; class Magnoliopsida; order Poales; family Poaceae; genus Olyra; species Olyra latifolia. The sequence continues at coordinate 27,663,485 of CM070528.1, read as the reverse complement.
CACACCGACCAGACCAATCGCCAATTTTATTAAATATTCCGCAAAAAAAAATTACAGGATGCCATGGATCTCAAGACAACAAGCACATCGTCTTTAACTGTCGTTGTGCTTCGCCGAACTTAGGGATAGCAAGGGTTGCACTTGCGCCTGATGCACACCCTCCTAAGCATGGCAACAATAATCTTCCTCGAAATATTGTAAAAAAATATTATATCATTCTCCGAACTTGCACGAGCTATCAACGATGAAGACAATGTCGTCGTCGGCAAGATTTTGAATAGCAAATGAACATGAGGAATCAATAGATTATGGATTTTGCAATAATTATTCAATGGTGTGTAAGAAATATTCTCATAGAAAATGACCTTACACCATCCTGTTAAATATATATTTTGCTCCCCACATGCATTTGCATGTTCGTTTGGCTTAAGTAAGCTTTCCGTTGTGCAGGAAAATTTTGGTGCTTCACAAGGTTGACTTATATGGCAATAGCTTGTCTTTATGGTAAGAAATTTGTTGGTCCGACTACAACAACTATATTAGCATTGAGAGATGAGCTTTACAGTTCGCCATACAGTGAGATCGACTGGGACAAGGCTCGTAATATGTGCGCCAAGGTTTGTCTATCCCCACTAAATCCCCAAGACTTCATTAAGACTATATTTAAGGCGTGCACAATATAGTTATTTACTTATAAATAAAAATATATTGTCCAGGGTCTCAGGACTTGAATTAAAATGGCTTTTGTATAATTATAAATATAGATAATGCAGTTTCCAAATAAGTTTATTTGAAATGAAATAGTTTTCATAATTATAAAAATAAATAATATGGTGTCCGTATAAGCTCATGATCCCCAAAGAATACAACAAAATGTGCAATCGTGTATAACTACTCTTTTTTTTTCTGCTCACAAACTGGTCGGCATTTTTTCTATTTACATTTACAAGCATAATTAGGACAGCTTTGTATGGTCGAGCCATATCCCTCGATCTACCGGCATCACTCCCAAAACAATAGCCCACTGATTGTGAATGAAACATAAGCTTCTTAGGAAGGTTCAAATCATGCTATCAATCACAAAGCCTAACCGTACCGTCCGAACTAAAAAAAAAGAGCCTAGAGATTTGTTCATCTCCAAACACCATATATAGCCCATAAAACAGTAGAAAAAACAATCTTAACCTTCAGTTTTACCTTAATTGGCTGTCGTATTTTGATGCTTGACGGGTCTTTTTGTCGTGCTCTATTCTTTTTTAGTTTCTCTTTTCATTTGACCTAATCCTAGGTTCGCAACAAAAAATGGCTAGTCCCAATAAACCATATGTCATTAATCATTGACACAACGAGTGGATTCTAGATGCAACGTACAACTACAATAGCTCTACGTGTGATGAAATAAAAATACAAATTCGGTAGCATAGGAAATGTGAATTCGATGGAAACAAATATGAAGAGATAACGATTTCGATACACTCAATTTTATTTGTTTTGTTTCTCCTTGTATGTACACCATGTTTTGATTGAAAATAGATGATTGATAACATCTAGACTCATCTAACAATATTTTTTTTGAAATGTTGCATGAGCATTCATTGTTTTTTTTAATATAAGACACTCAGATGCACTTAGGAGAAGGATGCATAGAATATTTCCTCCTGTTTTCACTACACTCTTATTTATTTAATCTCCTTCCACATGCAAACGATGTTTACAATCATGCTGTATCTGTCAGGAGGACATCCGCTATCCACCTTCAGCAATAAATAAAGCTATTTCAACTTGTCTTAACAAGTTTGTGGAGCCAGTGTTAAATTGTTGGCCCATTAACAAGCTAAGAGAGAGAGCTTTGAGACGTATCATGGAACATGTTCACTATGAAGATGAAACCACTCAGTACGTTGGTTTATGCCCTGTTACAAAGGTAATGTTGTCTACTACAGATTTTGCGATTCTCTCGTCACCATCTTTGTAGTAATGTAGTTAATATATTTTTTTTTGTTAAGCTATTTTTTCTTCAGCTTATGCCATTGATGCTAGATCTGTTTTTATATAAACCAATATCAAGTGAGTCTTGACTGTTATATTTAATTATAAAAATTTTTAAATGATCAAATATTTTAGGTCCTCTCCAGCTCAGTTTTATTGCCCTGAGCTAATTGTGCAGTAAAGTTCTCAAAAGAAACACCTCTTTATTTAAAGCGGTAAAATTTTCAGAACCCCTCTGTTCTAGAATTCATTACCACACTTGTTTTCTTAAAACCGTTCATTTTACTCAAAATTTTAACTAGGTGCAAACAGGAGTTTGATGAGTAGTCGGCTGGAATAATTTTTAGCAGTGTTAGGATTAATCCCACATCAAAAGTATTTATAAGGGTGAGGGAGCACCTCCTCTTTAAGCTAACTTTTTGGAGAAAATGGCATAAGAGATCTTGGCCTGCTGCTCTGGCTGGGCTTGCAAGTATACTACAGCCTAACGACTTAGGGTCCGGACGTGCTAAGTGTAGTGGTCTGGCTGACAAGTGGTATTAGAGCTTAGGTGGCCCAGGTGGGTTCCTAGATAATCTTGGCCGATGTGTGAGGGGAAGATTGTTGGAAATAGTCCCATATCGGAAGTTGGGAGGACTTGAGAATGGTTTATAAGGGTAAGGGAGCGCTTCATCTTTGAGCTAGCTTTTTGAGGGAGATGGCACAAGAGATTTTAGCCCGCTGCTCTGATTGGGCTTGTGAGTGTGCTGCGGCTCAACGACCTGAGGTCCAGACGCGCTAAGTATAGCGGTCGCCTGTCAACCAGCTCAATTGAATAATTCAAATATTTTTTGAATGAAAGACTGGCCTCAACAGTTCCGGCTGTAATGTAAACCAAACAGCCGCATCCATCCAAGCGGGATTTGCATCCTCTGACGTTGTCTCTGTCTCTGTAGTTCACCTCACAGATCACTGTAGCACAGTGATGAATAGTAACATGGCACAGTAAACGGTACTGCTTGACATTACTGTTTACTACAGTGTCGGTGCTACAATATTTTCGCTACAGTACTCTGCCATTGCACTCATAAATCACTATACACCTCTGCCAACTTGCTGTAACAAAGGCAGAGGATGTGCTTTAGTCATAGAGCCTCCTGCTCACCGTCCTCCTCGCTGGGACCCTCTCCATACATATTATTGTTTTTTTTAAGAGGGTACAACTACGAACGCACACAAACTCACTCCACCACACACACCTCACGCACGCGCACGCGTGTACATCTTAACACATGCTAGACACAAGCAGCTGGCATCGAGACATACGCATGTGCGTACTCAACTATTTATTATGGCAGAAATAAATTCGGCCGGCGAGGCCCATGATTTACGATCCTAGGGCGAGCAAGCCATCCGAGCAAAGCTCGGACCTCTATTATTGTTTTATTCAGTGGATAATATAACAAAGGCAGAGGGTCTGCTTCAGTCACAGCGCGCCCTGCTCTCCGTCCTCCTCGCTGGGACCCTCTCCATACATATTATTGTTTTGTTCAGTGGATAATAATGGGCAGCCTCCTTGTGTCCGGTGGATAAGGCAAATACCGTCAATAACAAGACATGTTAGCACACCTCTGTGGCCCGCAACAAAAATCTACTAATATGTTCATCCCAAGGAGACAAAGCACGATGAAGAGATAGTTGAAGGCGGCTTGACTGAGGGAGGATACGTACGTAGAACACCTGCAGCAAAAGACAGTCAGATATAATATATGTACATATTAGCTCAAGTAAAACGTGGTATTCTACGTAAACATAGCTAGAACCAAATTTTACCGTGAAAATCTAGGGGAGCTTATAAGTAACTGATAATGAGATGTTACCGACTCATGCGTAGTGCAACGGAAGAAAAGTTGACGAAGCTAGTTTAACGGCCTACACATAGTCGTACGAAAGTATTCGATCATCCAACGCTACATCGACGACTATCATCTCCTCCTCACAGATTGTCCCGATCAATACTACCAAATAGCAACACCTGTACATAGTCCACAAGTATGGAAGGAGAATCCACATGCCGGTGAGCTAGCATGCACCATCACACACGGTTTGGGACACAAAAACCAGGGTTTCAGCGGACTCTAGACTGATATGTCAAACATGTCTCATAGCCTCCACCTCCTCCCTTTAAGTAGACCCTCAGTGGATCTTAACTTGGAGACCTGACAATCAAGTCGCAAAGCCTACGTCTCACGAGCTCATTAAGCCTACGGCCTATGTGGCCCAATATTGTCTCCTGGACATAAACCCAATCTCCTCTCCAACTTGAACAATAACCAATCATGCAAGTATCTTATGTGGGAAACTAGTCAGTGACTCTAGCACAAATAAAAAATTTTCTACCGCGGTTTCACAGACATCATGTAAGTAGGAGATCATGGATTGTTACTCTTGACGCCCAGCCACAGCGGAAGAAGAGTTGGAGTAGCCGGTTCCAATGTTGCTTGTGTCAGGGTCGTTCACGCCGAGCCGAACGCCTCCTCCTAGTCACCGATAAACTTCTCTCGATCGTCGAGCAACACTGCTTGATCGCCGAGTAGGTTCGTTTGGTTGCCGATCAGCGCCATAGCAACCACAACAACACCTCGACGATATCCACATGTCCAAGCAAGGAACACCGTGCGCCGAAGTGCTAGCACTTGCTCGCGTGACTGAGTTTCTAGGAGATTTTGTGGGACGCGATGACAGGGTTTCCTGGTAGCGAACACTTCTTATCATTGTCACGCAGCCCCATGCCTACTCTTATATAGTGCACACACTAATGAGCTATTACACTAGAGACCCATTAGGACTCTAATCCTTCATGGATCAGTATCCGTAAAACCCACTAGTGGATCCAATTCATCAAATCGTTAAATGTGTGACTCGTTAGGTCCATGCGCAAAAGGTTGTCGTGCACCCCGGTATTTCTACCGGCTTAAGTGGCCGAATACTAGTCCTATAAGATCATCGTTAGTATTGCACTCTAGGACAGTTTGGATTATCATCGCAGGCATTGCAATAACTAGAAATTAACAGTTTACATAGCATAAATAACATCCGATTGACATAGACATTCACATAGTCTTGCATAGGACATAAATCATTAACTTACAAACACAGCGGAAGACTTCAACTACGATGATACTCCGAGGATGACCCAGAACGCGTAGCTAATCACCTTGACCCTCCTGGTCACAACTGGCACCGGCGTCGAGATCATCTCCTGAACAAATAATCTGTGATCCATATAATGAGTACACGGCTACCCAACAAGTAGTCCTTAATAATGAATGAAAGAACAAAGGATGGGTTTGGTTATTTTGCTAAAACAACACCTATCTATTCGTTTATGTATTTTTGATTCATTGAACCCTTTTAACACATGAGCGTAGCCAAAGGACGGCTAACCGGCTCAGCACCTGATGAGCGTAGCCATAGAAATGGCTAACCAGCTCAGAAGAGAGTCACTCCCTACCTACACTACCATCAAGTTAATTAATTAAAACACATTGGACTACCTTGTGTCAAACTCCTTTCCCCTGCCCATAACCGCGAGCACAGCTACCATGATAGTTTTAACTCTGCAGAGTGTATATGTTCCCCACAAGCCTTGTCTCATCCCAAGAGAGAAACAGTACAAAACCGTTCACTGCTTTCACCTGTCCCAATAGTGTACCCTTTCTTTTGGTTTCGCGCCCCATACGCTGCGCTTCGACCAGGCCGACAGTCTTGCGCAACTCCTTCAGCCGGACCTGATAGCGCACTGTATGAGGTTAGCCCCCATTTAAGCCATTCGGAACCGGTGATCGCGTATCACGTCTGTCCGCTACGAGTACACCGGAAACTAGGTTTCCACAGCTAATAAGTTAGGGCCAGAAGGCACAAGTGGCTGTATGGTTTAGTTTCGGTATGGTAGTCACAAGTATATGGTCCTTATACGACAGAGAAGACCTACTGTGAACTCACCAAGGCGACAGAGAGGGGTGAATGCAGCCTTTTTCAAAATTTTAATATTTTGTGCTCCATTCAGAACTCCAACCCAAACACCAGATAAAACAGCGGACAGAAGAGAAAAGACTTAAGCCAGCTGTTGGAGGTACAGGGATGTCCTTTAGATACCCAAGGGCATCTGGACTATTGAAAGACCCCTCCAACAACACCGAGAGAAATATGCAACATGGACCAGATCAGACCAGGAAGGACCTGTTCAGATCTGGAAGCCTGCAACTTGGACCAGATCAGACCAGGAAGGACCTGTTTAGATCTGGAAGAAACAAAAAACAAAGGACCAGTTCAGACCTGGATGGACCAGATCAGCTCTGGAAAACAAAAGGAAAAGGAAAAGAGAGAAAGCCAAACCATCAAAGATACTTTCAGAAATATGAAAACAGATTTTCAGAATTTTCCCCCACTTGGAGCAGAAGGTTGGTGGACTTCTGGTGCTCTAATATTTTTGGAATTTGTTGTGCATAAGACTTCATGAATCTCGAAGCACTTCACCAAAAATCTCCTCAAAACTCTCTGTAAGAAAAATATGAAAAATCAAACACTACAGACTGTCTGGAACTTCGAGCAGAAAGTTTGTAGCTCGGTATTCACCTCATGGCGTTCAAACGGTGCAATGGAATGACTCCCAAATTTTTATTGAGATGCACATATGAGTCTCGCACCGTCTCCAACAAGAAGCACACAAAAATGATCTTTCTAGATTTTTCTAAAAATTAAACACTGAGTGCTGCGCGAAGAACAAAATCTGCAGAGATTTACAACTTGATTGAAAACTTGATCTCTAGTCTATCCTAGGGTGCAAGAGAGGTGTAAATACCATATAAGAACCCTCAAGACATCATGTATCAGAAGCATGTAGAAGGAGGGGAGGCATACAAACAAGTTGCAACAAGAGACATCAAGGAAAGAAGATTGAAACAAAAGAATCTAGTAAGAACAAGACATGAACATGGAGGAACTAGTTTTGTTTGATTTGGAAAAGTTTTACGCAGCCACCCTAGGGTGGAAAACACTCACAAGTGGCTAAACTTCAGAAAACTATTGGCTACAAAAGACTTGAGTGGAGACACCTCTCCACCCCTTCTTTTATAGGCCAACCGGTTCTAGGATATCTCGATATATCGCGATATATTGAGATCCCCTTTGAACCACCCATGAATGGCTGAGATTAACCCTCTCCAACCAGCCATTTACATGGGCCTTAGCCTACTCACTCATGGCCCAACATGGACCATACATGGGCTAACCCGAAACCCAACCCATACACGGGTTTCAACTTTCACGCACGAATCTTAGAGCGTCGCGAACCGCCTCCAACGATCCCTTTGCGTCCAAGCATCCGCAAGTACCAACGTTCAGTAAGAACTCGTACTCCGAAGTGATAACCGTTCCCACCGCGAAACTCTGCGCCCAGCCTCCTACCGAACCGGCAGCCCACCTGGCGAATGGACTCATCCACTCCACCTCGCACCCTGTTCTCATCTGCATCCACAACACCAAAAACAAACAACCAAAACACATCTAGAACGTCTGCGGCATCACCACGAACCCAACACAACAAACCGATCCTCGATCGGGGTTAGTATGCAAAAATGATAACCGAAATAGTGACTAGCCCGACACGAAACAACCGCCTGGGGGCAAGTGCGTCTTGTGGCACTTTGGCAACTTCGCCGGCTACACCTAAATCATCTAGCGGTCTTTTCATGCTAAGGAGATCACAAAACTTTGCAGGAATCAAGGAACAACATGCCACGTCAAAGTAGTGAAGTTTGGAAGAATTTTGTCAGAAACTGAAAGTTTTGACCGACTTCTCACATGCTCATCATCTTGACTCCACAATCTCCCCCTTGATGAGCATGTTGACAAAACCAAACCAAGTGGCCAAATGTGCAAAGTTTTGATAAACAGATGCAAGGGTTTTGGAAGAATTCATGCGTAAAACCAAGAAAGAAACCCTTGATCAAATGCCCCACAAATTTTCAAAATTTGCCTCCCCTGACTTAATGTATCATTTTTTGTTTTGACCCAAATAAATTCTCCCCCTTTTTGTCAAAATGATCAGCAAGAAAACAAAAGTATCAAAGATACCTCAAACATGCACATGCAAAAATAATTGAAAACCTAGGCAAGAGCTTTAAAAATTAGCCAAATGGTTACCAAAACCGGAGGCTGATGCTCAAACCAAGTTTGCGGGTCACAAGCTGACAAGACGTGAGAGAGATACTAAGGCTTGCAAAGAGCTAACCAAATTTTCAAATCTTGTAACAAGGCATTTGCATAAGTCAACTGAAAAGATTTTCAAGGTCAAAATAGGTGCACAAACTTGAGAAACATCAAGACCAAGAAAGACAAGGTTGCCTAAACGAAATGGCCAACTCAAGAATGTGTCCAAAATTTTTCCGATTATGTGTTTGCAATACTCTTTATTTTTGGCCTTTTTCTTTTTCTTTTTCTTTTTTTTTGATGTTTTTTATAGGCCTTCTTGGAACCTATTCACATAGCAAATGATTGCTAGTAGAGCACAGCCCAAGGGTAACTTGGAACAGGCCCCCTAGGTCACCCGCTGAGTCTACAAACTGCAAACTTCAGGATTGAAACCCATGTTTGTTTGCTTTATTTTACACACAAGGGACAAATAAAAGGATGCCACCCAAGAATGGCCAAGATCAGAAGAAGGCAACACAAGTTTCAAAATCTTGAAAGAGACCAAGAAGATGTACCGACATTTGACAATGAAAATCCAAACTTTTGAAAAATGCAAATGTCAGGTTTTTGCAATACTTTTAAAAAAGATGTTGATGCTCCTTTTCGCCTTTTCTCAAACTTGTGTCAAATCAAACAGGTTTCCAACAAACTCAATTTGGAACACCGAAACTCAACTGAGATGAAACCAATAAGCCTAATAGGCAAAGCTCTTATAAAAAGAAAGCAAGACTACATGCAAATGTAGAACTGCAAACCTCCCCCTCAAAATAAGAACCCGTGGCAAAGCATTTAGAGGAAGAAAGAAGCAGAAACTGGTTTGCGATAGAACAGTGAAGAGAAACAGCAGACACTCTAGTGCAAGGCACACTCCTAGCTACAGAAGATAGGGAAGCAAGCCTAAACTCAACTACTAGAGAGAGCAAACACAAACCCTGTCTACCCAGGTATCCTCCACATACCTGGTCAACCCACAAGTCTATGTGAGACTCACTAGCTAGAGTAGAGGACATTGCTAATCGCGCATGATAGCAACCTAAAAGGTAAGAGGTGCCAAAAGAACGTGCTGTGACTCTAGCCTGTTCTAAGAACAAACCCAAACAAAGCAGGCAAACAATAATATACATATCATACAAGATCAAGGTCCCCCTTACTTGATGCCTACAGCACTAACCAACCCAAGCTCTCCCCGGAGAGTGGCAAACCTAGGACCATTTAAGGGCTTGGTGAGAATATCGGCAAGCTGGTGATCACCATCCACAAATCCTAGCCTTATATCCCCCTTTTCTACATGGTCTCTAAGGAAGTGGTACTACATATCAATGTGCTTGGTTCTAGAATGCTGGACGGGATTTTTGGCAATGTTGATGGCTAAGGTATTATCACACAAGAGTGGAACACTACCAACCTCTAACCCATAATCCCGGAGCATTTGCCTTAACCAAAGCACTTGACTGCAACAAGCAGCTGCAGCTACGTACTCGGCCTCGGCCATAGATTGAGCTACGCTGGTCTGCTTCCTAGATGACCAAGAGAAAAGAGAGGTGCCTAGAAACTGGCATGTGCCTGAAGTGCTCTTCCTATCTATCCTACAGCCTGCAAAGTCAGCATCTGAATAGGCTCTAAGAGATGGACAAGAAGCAGAAGAATACCAGATTCCTATTTCGGGGGTGGCCACTAAGTAGCGAAGGATTCGCTTGATTGCCTGAAGATGAGAAATCCTAGGGGAAGCCTGAAACCGAGCACACAGACACACAGCGAAGTGTATATCCGGCCGAGACGAGGTAAGGTACAGAAGGGCTCCTATCATGCTCCTATAGAGCTTCGATCTACTGGGCTCAAACATCTAGGTCGGGCTCAAGCACGAAGAAGTTGCCATGGGGTGGAAGCAGCTTGCTATCGACCATGGCAAATCTCTTGAGCAGGTCTCTAGTATACTTGGACTGGTGAAGAAAGATCCCCTGAGGGGTCTGCTTGATTTGAAAGCCCAAGAAAAAGTTCAGTTCACCCATCATGCTCATTTCAAACTCAGAACTCATGACGGAAGCAAATTCAGAGACCAAACAATCAGAAGCAACTAAGCAGTCAGAAGCACCAGCAGAAGCATAAGGGAAAACAGCTCAAAAGACTTGGCCAAAATGAGAAATCCCACAAAGAACTTGCCCAGAGGGGCTCAAGACACAAGAACCAGAAGTCCTAAATCTAGCCTCATAGCCCAGATTAATAAGCTGCGAAACAGAAAGCAAATTATACTTCAGCTTACTGACTAGGGCTACGTCCTTAAGAACAAATTGTGGACTAACCTGGACAGATCCGTGAACTAGGACATGACCTGTAGACACATCCCCAAAGGTGATCAGCTCACCGTCGGGGACTTGGGCAAGAAAGGCAAACCATCGTGACTCACCGGTCATGTGACAACAACAACCGGAGTCAACGATCCAGACCTCCTTCCTCCCAGCCCTACGGGCCTGAGTCAAGTAGAGAAGAAACGAGTCTCAGTGTGAGGACTCACTAGAGCAGACCTAGGAACCCAAAACTTAGGCACATGACCAGCACGTCCTACTGACTCCACCTCTACAAGACCGTGTGGCACACGTTCTGTCCTAACAACATTGTGCCTTGGGCCATCCCTCGGCCTCGACTGCCTCCTCTGGTCAGTCCATCTGACCTCTGCAGGGAACTCTCGCCGCGGGTGTCTACCTCCACTAGAAAATGAAGGCACACCCTGAGGACGGCGGAAACTCTGAAACCTAGACCTATTGAACCCACCAGAGGGCTCAATTTCCCTGAAACCCAGACCAGGCCTAATGCTCATCCTAGACTCCACTTGTCTAGCTACCTGGTGTGGTGAAATACGTGCCTGAGAGACTCTAGCTGCCTGAGTGTGATTATGGGTACTCTTGGGATGTCGCTTGGGAAAACCTACCAGCTGATAGCAGAACTCAGCTATGTGACCAGTCCTGCCACAGTAAGTGCAAGCGAACCTAGGTCCTGGCTTTGTCCTAGGTGGTGCTACAGGAGTTGCAGACTTGGAACCTGACCGAGTACTCTTGCTCTTAGCAGAAGGAGGTTCTACAGAAGAACCAATCACCTAGTCAGAAGCAACCTGAAGACCAGTAGACCTAAAGACTGTCTTCTCTGAGACTCCAGAAGACGCAACCACCATCCTACCTCCCTCAACAGTGACAACCCTAGGTGGGTGACGCTTGATGTGATCAAGCCAATCAAAGCCCAAACCTCTATCCTGTGAAATCTTGGATTGATCCAAGATCAAGTTCAGTTTCTTCTTACCATCAATGAACTTCTCAACAGTGCTCATGAGGTACTCACACTCCTGATGAAGCTGTGGACAGAACTCACACGAGAGGGAAGAGGACCTAGCAGCACTTGTGTCACCCTGACCACTTGCAACATCCTTACCCTGCAACCTGCGCACTTTATTACCTAGAATCTCAAGCTCTCTCTTGAAGGACTGACAGGAAAGACACTCAGAGTTTTGCACTTCTGCTAGGCGACCTTGATACCTACGGCCTAGCTCCTCTAGCGCTTTACCTACGTTCCCATCCATTTCATCACATCGCAAATAAGTAGAGCACTCATCTAGAGACTTTTTTAGTTCAGCAATTTTACTCTTCAATGTTAAGTTCTCTAGTCTAAGCATCAGACACTCACCGCACACAAGTAGAGTGGCTGTCATCTCCATCGCTAGTTGTGTCCTTAGGTTCATCATGATCACTACAGTTCTTATCTAGGTATTGGGTCCTTAAGTGTGTCATGTGAGATATGTGCGAGAGGATCCGGACAAGCAACCATTTCAAGGGCAATGCAGCAGGTTTTAAAGCATTTCTAGTTTCTTCAAGCTCCTCAAGCACACAAACATGTTTTTCCTTAAGTTCTCCAAACTCCTTAATCACACTATCATGCAAGGTCCTTAATACAGTAAGTTCAGAAAGAGCTTCATTACAAACTTTCCAAGCATCAGAATCAAGAACAGAAATAGTAGAAGAACTAGGTGCAACCCTAGACTTCTCTAGCTCTAAAGTAAGATAGGCTACTTCTTCCTTCAAATCTCTAACCCTACCATTTGCCTGAGAGAGGAAGCCACCTAGCTTGAGAAACGTGGCATTGAGATCATCGTAGTTTTCATAACAAGGTACCTCTGATTCAGAGTCGATGTCGGAGCAGTCCGAACCGGCGTGTCCGGCCATGAAGCACATGCCGGCGTAGCCGATGTCATCGGAGTCCTCGTCTTGGGGCTTCTCCCCATCATCACTCGCCTCCTGGTCCGAGACATAGGCGGAGTCCAGGGCTGCCAACACTTTGCGGAACAGCTTCCGCCCCTTCTAGAATGTGGGCTTCTGGCCACCAGGTACAATCTTCTGGTTCAGCTTGCGGTTCTGCTTGGGGTAGTTGTTCTTGGCAGCAGGAGCTTCTTCTCGTCCTTTCTGAAGATTTGGGCACTCTGCTCGAATGTGGTTGAGGCCTCCACACTCATAGCACCTCAAGTTGCCTCTCCTCCGCTCACTCACTCTCTTGTAAGCTCTAGCAAATTTTTTGGATAGGAGGGCTAAACTGTCTTCGGGAACTGTATCTAAGCACTCGTCTGGAAGCTCCACAAGAACAGACAAAGAGACTCCACCAAGATCGCAAGAGGAAGAACCAGAAGGGTTTGTGACCAAAGCTGTGGAAAGTGACTCGGTCTCAAGAACTGACAGATGCTCAAGTTCATAAGTTTTCAAGTTCGAATAAAGACCGTCCAAAGAGAGTGTAGTGAGATCCGTAGCCTGCCGGATCGTGGTAATCTTTACTCCCCAAATTTTTAAATCAAGTGCTGAGAGAAAGTGACGAGCATTTCAGGAGTCAGTGAACACTGTCTCAACTGCTCGTAAGTTGCTCAAGATTTTTGTGAACCGGCTGAAACAAGCATCCAGAGATTCACCTGGTTTTTGAGAGAACCGGTTGTACTCATGCTTGAACTGGTCCTGGCGAACGGTCTTGACTTGATCTGTCCCCTCATGGAAAGCAATGAGGGTAGTCCAGATCTCGTGCGCGGACTCAAGGTGAGCAACCCGGTCGTATTCATTTCGACCCAAGCCTTGGAAGAGAATATTCTTGGCCCTAGCATTCAACTCAAAATCCTTTTTGTCCTCGGGAGTGATTTCCTCCTCATTCGGCACCTTATATGGTTTCTTGACTTTGGCCCAAACATCAAAACTCTGCGCCATATGGTAGGAAAAGGAAAAATCAAGGCCATTGAAAATCGGTGGTTTGTTCGAGTACCTCTCCTCTGCCATGGTTAAAGACAGGAAGGGCTCAAAGACTCGCAAGAATCACAAGAGCTCAACCTCGCTCTGATACCACTGTGAACTCACCAAAGCGACAGAGAGAGGGGAGTGAATGGAGCCTTTTTTAAATTTTTTATATTTTGTGCTCCATTCAGAACTCCAACCCAAACACCAGATAAAACAGCGGACAGAAGAGAAAAAACATAAGCCAGCTGTTGAAGGTACAGGGATGTCTTTTAGATACCCAAGGGCATCTGGACTATTGAAAGACCCCTCCAACAACACCGAGAGAAATATGCAACATGGACCAGTTCAGACCAGGAAGGACCTGTTCAGATTTGGAAGCTTGCAACTTGGACCAGATGAGACCAGGAAGGACCTGTTCAGATATGGAAGAAACAAAAAACAAAGGACCAGTTCAGACCTGGATGGACCAGATCAGCTCTGGAAAACAAAAGCAAAAGGAAAAGAGAGAAAGCCAAACCATCAAAGATACTTTCAGAAAAGTGAAAACAGATTTTCAGAATTTTCCCCCACTTGGAGCAGAAGGTTGGTGGACTTCTGTTGCGCTAATATTTTTGGGATTTTTTATGCGTAAGCCTTCACGAATTTCGAAGCCCTTCACCAAAAATCTCCTCAAAACTCTTTGTAAGAAAAATATGAAAAATCAAACACTACAGACTGTCTGGAACTTCGAGCAGAAAGTTTGGAGCTCGGTATTCACCTCATGGCGTCCAAACAGTGCAATGGAATGACTCCCAAATTTTTATTTAGATGCACATATGAGTCACGCACCGTCTCCAACAAGAAGCACACAAAAATGAATTTTCTATACGTTTCTAAAAATCAAACACTGGGTGCTGCGCGAAGAAAACAAAATCTGCAGAGATTTGCAACTTGATTGAAAACTTGATCTCTAGTCTATCCTAGGGTGCAAGAGAGGTGTAAATACCATATAAGCACCCTCAAGACATCATGGATCAGAAGCATGTAGAAGGAGGGGAGGCATACAAACAAGTTGCAACAAAAAACATCAAAGAAAGAAGATTGAAACAAAAGAAACTAGTAAGAACAAGACATGAATATGGAGGAACTAGTTCTGTTTGATTTGGGAAAGTTTTACACAGCCACCCTAGGGTGGAAAAGACTAACAAGTGGCTAAACTTCACAAAAATATTGGCTACAAAAGACGTGAGTGGAGACACCCCTCCACCCCTTCTTTTATAGGCCAACCGGTTCTAGGGTATCTCGATATATCGCGATATGTTGAGATCCCCCTTGAACCACCCATGAATGGCTGAGACTAACCCTCTCCAACCAGCCATTTACATGGGCCTTAGCCTACTCACTCATGGCCCAACATGGACCATACATGGCCTAACCCGAAACCCAACACATACACGGGTTTTAACTCACACGCACGAATCTTAGAGCGTCGCGAACCGCCTCCAACGATCCCTTTGTGTCCAAGCATCCGCACGTACCAACGTCCAAAAAGAACTCGTGCTCCGAAGTGATAACCGTTCCCACCGCGAAACTCCGCGCCCAGCCTCCAACCAAACCGGCAGCCCACCTGGCGAACGGACTCATCCACTCCACCTCGCACCCTGTTCTCACCTGCATCCACAACACCAACAACAAACAACCAAAACACATCTAAAACATCCGCGGCATCACCACGAACCCAACACAACAAACCGATCCTCGATCGGGGTTAGTATGCAAAAATGATAACCGAAATAGTGACTAGCCCGACACGAAACAACCGTCTGGGGGCAAGTGCGTCATGTGGCACTTTGGTGACTTCGCCGGCTACACCTAAATCATCTAGGGGTCTTTTCATGCTAAGGAGATCGCAAAACTTCGCAAGAATCAAGGAACAACATGCCACGTTAAAGTGGTCAATTTTGGATGAATTTTGTCAGAAACTAAATGTTTTGACCAACTCCTCACATGCTCATCATCTTGACTCCACACCTGCACGTCTTAACCACAAGCACCAAATCCGCCTCTTCTGTGTCTCCTCAAATCAACACACACCACGTTGATTTTACATTATTTGGTTTACCAAAACAGTACCACGAAGCCAAAATCTTCACGGATAAAGATCTAATAATGAGTGAACCTATCGACTATCAATCCTAGAAGCAAGACTAAACAACTACACAAAGAATAGGCTTGAAAAAATATACCAATGGGCTATCAATGGTAGGCTATTTCATATTAGTAGAGGACTAACATAAAACTGGATCAAATAGCACCTACAATGATAATTCAAGCATGCAAATCAAATTAAAACGAAATTAATAAATTTTAGCAAACTAGGAATTCAATATGAATCTAGCTTGCCTTCGAAGAAGTTTGGATCTGGCTCTCCTTCGTCGAAGGGCTCGGGGACGACTCTCGAACAACAGGTATACGCCGGATCTATGCGAAAGAGAAATAAAACAGAAATAAATAACAATCACAGAGAAAATAGTATGATAAAAATATATAAAATTCTTGGGATTATTCATGATTTTTGGGCTCTGGAATCAACTAAATCGGAGTTTGGATGCTCCCTAAACAATTGGTGAAAGTTTCGGGAAAAAAGAAAAATCCCTGAAAAGAATAAACCGGAATAACCAAATAAACCTCCTAAGCCGACACGTGGCCGCTTCTGATAGGTACGGGTGTGGTTCGGCTGACGCGGCGGGTTCGGCTCACACGGCGACGACGTGGCGATGCGTGGCCCACACGTGGCAAACACGACAGCGGCGACGGCGATGACAGCGGGACCCACGGGAACACGTGGCTCCCTTGGGTTGGAGGGTGCGAGGCGCGCGTGGTGCGCGAAGGTGGACGCGGCAGTGCACGCGTGGGACGGAGCGAACGGCGCGGCGACACGCAATGCACCGAGCGATGCGGCGCATGGCGGGGAAAAGCGATGCGCGGCGCGATGCGGTTGAGCGGTGTGGAAACTGAGGCGGCGCGGGCGACGAGGTGGGCCGGAAGTCAGCGCCGGCGGCGAGAAATCTGGCGAGAATCTCTAGTGGGCCATTGTGGCCGCATACTCCACGGATTTTGACGATTCAAATTCCTACGGCTTCGTCTCGTCAAGTTCTAGACCGTCTAGGTACTGGATTCACAAATTGAGGAGAGATCAGAGGGGTTACCTTAGAGTGAGAGAGAAGATCGGATCCGATCGTGCGAAAACCGAGGGGATCTGGGGGCTTGCACGTGGGTGGTGGCTGTGGTGGTGTAGGGGTGCTGTTGGTCGGCTTGGGGCGCAGGGCACGTGTATATATAGAAGGAGAAGGGATTAGGGTTTAGATATGGGCCAAAAGCCCAATTAGGGTTTGACCAGGCTTTGACCTTGGTTGACCACGTGAAAAAGGTTGACTTGGCTAGGAGAAACATGCTAAGTTGGCTTGGTTAAATTTGGTAGCTTCCTAGGGCACTTATATCACAGTAGGGTTTCTAATAGAGCCGTATATAATAAGATAATGTTTTCGCCTATTTTTTTATAAATGAGAGACAATATTTTATTGGGATGTGACAAACCTCCCCCATTAAGGAGAATCTCGTCCCCGAGATTCGGAAAGGTCCTTGAACAACTCTGGGAACTGTGCCTGCAAATCCTCTTGTCACTCCCACGTTGCTTCTTCTTCGGTGTAATTGGACCACTGCACCTTGCAAAACTTGATCACACGGCTGCGAGTACGTCTTTTGGCTTCCTCCAAAATTTTTATGGGTCTTTCTTTATTAGTCAGGTCCTCTTGCAAATCCATTGCCTCCACTTGCATTTGCTCTTCAGGTACTCGCAGACACTCCCGAAGTTGAGAGACATGAAACACATTGTGCACTCCAGACAGATTCGAGGGCAACTACAACTGGTAGGCGACTTCTCCTCTTCTAGCGGTGATCTCGAACGGACCAATGTACCTGGGTGATAGCTTTCTAGACACGTGGAACCGGCTAGTCCTTTTAACGGTGACACCTTCAAATATACGTGGTCACCCACGTCGAATTGTAAATCCCTTCGACGCTTGTTGGCATAACTCTTTTGTCGGGACTGGGCTGTCTTCATCCTCTGTTGGATCATCTTGACCTTCTCTTCAGCTTCCTTTAGAATTTCAGGGCCAAACAACTTATTCTCTCCGGTCTCACTCCAGTACAGGGGTGTGTGACACTTCCGACCATACAACGCTTCGAAGGAGACATCAGTATGCTTGACTGATAGCTGTTATTGTACGAAAATTCAGCATAGGGATGAGCTTCGTCCCAACTCTTGGAATCGGTCAATGCGATGGATCTGAGCATGTCTTCTAGGATTTGGTTGGTCCTCTTGGTCTGTCCATCCGTCTAGGGGTGATACGCATTGCTGAAAGCTAACCGTGTTCCCAACAAGGAGTGGAGTTGTTGCCAAAATTTTGAAGCGAACTGTGTACCTCTATCTGAGACTATTCTCTTCGACACATCGTGCAGGCAAACAATCCTTGACATATACAATTCTGCTAACTTGTGACTTGGGTAGGTCGTCTTAACTGGTATGAAATGAAGTACCTTGGTTAGCCGGTCGATAATAACCCATATCGAGTCATAACCCCATTGGGTTTTTGGCAATCCAACAATAAAGTCCATGCCAACTTCTTTCCACCTCCACTGCGGAACTTGTAGTGGCTGTAGCAATCCTGCTGGCCGTTGATGTTCAGCCTTCACACGCTAACAAACATCACATAGAGCTACATGTTCGGCAATGTCCTTCTTCATACATGGCCACCAGTAATTCTCCTTCAAGTCAAGATACATCTTGGTGCTACCCAGATGTATAGAATATGCTGAATCGTGAGCCTCCTTCATAATCAACTCCCTGAGTCCTTCCCTCTTTGGTACCACGATTCTTTTACCAAACCAGACAATTCCAGTCTTATCCATATTAAATCCTGAAGCTTTCTCCATTATCAATTTAACTATGACGTCAATGGTGTCTTCGTCATCCTGCTGGGCTTGTTTGATCTTTTTCCCCCAATGTAGGCTGTACTTCCATTGTATACATGCATCCTTGTGTCACGACCTCTAGATTCAACCTTTCCATTTCAATCTTCAAACAATTATTCCTTGGCTTAAGGCTCAATGCATTGGCAACTACATTAGCTTTTTCGGGGTGATAATGGATTCCGATATCATAATCCGCTATCTGTTCAAGCCATCTTCTCTGCCTCAGATTCAAGTCTGGCTGCGTGAAAATGTATTTGAGACTCTTGTGGTCGGTATATATCTCCGTACGATTTCCGACAAGGTAGTGTCTCCAAATTTTCAATGCATGCATAACCGCGGCTAACTCCAAATCATGTATCGAATATCTGAGTTTGTGCGGCTTTAACTACCGGGAAGAGCTACTACTCTTCCCTCTTGCATCAGCATATAACCCAATCCAAGCAATGATGCATCGCAATACACCTTAAAGTCTTTATGTAGGTCCGGCAATACCAAGACCGGGGATGTGGTCAACTTACTCTTCAAAGTTTCAAAGCTCTCCTGACACTGCGGTGTCAATTGGAATTTAACATCCTTCTTCAACAACTGTGTGAGAGGTTTGACGATCTTGGAAAATCCTTCGATGAACCTTTGATAATATCTTGTTATTCCCAGAAATCCTTAGACCTTGGTCACTGTATTCGATACCTTCCAGTCCAAAATTTCACTAACCTTAGAGGGATCGACTGACACTCCTCCTTCTGAAATAACGTGTCCTAGGAAAGACACTTCCTTCAACCAGAAGTCACACTTGCTGTATTTGGCGTATAACTGGTTTTTCCTTAGAATATCTAGCACAATTCGAAGATGCTCGGCATGCTCTTCCTCATTCTTTGAATAAATTAAAATGTCATCGATGAAGACCACGACGAACTTATCCAAATACTCCATAAGTATTTTGTTCATCAGACTCATAAAATGTGCCAGGGCATTAGTAAGACCAAAAGACATCACCAAAAACTCGTACAACCCGTAACGAGTAGTGAATGCCATCTTCAGAATGTCGTCCTTCCTAATCTTGATTTGATGGTACCCAGATCTCAAATCAATCTTTGAAAATATACAGGCTCCTTCCAATTGATCGAATAGATCATCGACTCACGGTAGAGGGTACTTATTTTTGATGGTTACCTCATTGAGTGAACGGTAGTCTATACACATCCTGAGTGTGCCTTCCTTCTTCTTCACGAATATCACCGGTGAGCCACACGGTGAAGTGCTAGGTCTAATAAAACCTTTATCCTTTAGTTCTTGGATCTACTTCTTCACCGCAGCCATTTGAGTGGTGTTCATACGGTAGGTTTTTGAGATATCGGGTTAGTGCCTGGCTGCAGGTTGATGGTAAACTCTACATCTCAATCTAGCGGCAACCCTGGCAAGTCATCCGGAAACACATCTGGATACTCACTAACAACTGGTACTTTCTCCAACGGTG
Source organism: Olyra latifolia (assembly GCA_036346145.1). Taxonomy (NCBI): domain Eukaryota; kingdom Viridiplantae; phylum Streptophyta; class Magnoliopsida; order Poales; family Poaceae; genus Olyra; species Olyra latifolia. The sequence goes on along the minus strand of CM070528.1, from coordinate 27,643,523 downwards.
GTCGCTCTTTGTTGGCCGTTTTCACATCCATCTGATGCACGATCCTAACCGGACTGCCTTTCATAGTAGACTCATACCGGACTTGCCTACCATCGGTGTTGTTCAGGGTGACTGCTCGGCTAGCACAATCAATCTGCCCCTTGTACTTCATCAACCAATCCATACCCAAAATAATTGGTATTCCTTTGGAATCCAACATGATTAAGTTTGATAAGAACTTAGAACCTTCGATATCTATTTCCACTGCTGGACATCCCACACTTGTGTTCATGGATCCTCTCGAGGATTGAATTACTAGGGATTGTTTTGAAGGAACTATTCTCCATTGATTTTTAACTACTAAATCTTTTGTAATAAAAGAATACGAAGCTCCAGAATCAAATAAAACGGTAACGGGTACTGAGTTCACTAGGAACTTACCAAACACAATGTCTGGTGCCTCCTGAGCTTCCTCCGCGGTGACGTAGTTGATGCGTCCAGATCCCACGTTCGGTGTCGTCCTCGATGCGTTATGAACACTCTTGTTCGAACCAACGTGCGAAGATTCACTTCGTTGATTCTTCTGCTGCTGGTTCTTCAGCTTCATCGGGCATCGATGAGCATAGTGTCCCACTTGATTACACCGGAAACAGGTAACTCCTGTTGCTCCACTTGATGCACTCCTGTTTGGCCCTTGGTTTGCAGTCTGATTTGGGCGGTGAGCATGCTGATTAACCGTCTAACTCTGACTCTGCCACTTCGGCACAAAACTCGAGGTCTGCCTCGGGTACTGATGATTATGCCCCTGAGGTTGAAGTCTATGGGAACTCTATCCCCGAGAAAAAACGACGATGGACGTTGCATTCGTTTTTCCCTTGGAAGTTCATCTTCCTCTTCCTGTCTTCATTGTGTTTGCGTTGAGCTCCCTCCAAAATTATGGCCTTTTCAGTCAGTTGCTCAAAATCTTGATATTGCAAAGGTAGCAACTGTATCCTCATGCCGGAGTCCATTCCCTCAGTGAACCTCCAAATCTTGGCCTTCTCCGTAGGGATTAAATCTAAAGCATAGCGAGACAATTCTATGAACTTGTTGATATACTGTGCGATGGTCATGTTCCCTTGATGCAAATTCTCGAATTCACGTTTCTTCTCGTCCCACATACTTTGGAGGACGTAGATGTTCTTGAATAACTCCATGAATTCATCCACATTAGGTTGTGGTAGTTCGGATGTCCATTGCGGTAATTTTCCCACCAATGAGTGGCATTTCCCTTTAGCATATGAGTAGCAAGCTGAACGCTCTCATAATCATCACAATCTGCCAAATACAACTTCTCCATGTCCTTAATCTAGTCATTTGCTTCTGCCGGATCTCTGGTTCTAGAAAACTGTGGTGGCCTTGTCCTCATGAAATCACTGAACTTGGACTACGGGTGATATGGTGCTACCTGGGGTGCCTGTTGCTGAACCGGCGGGTTGTTCAACCTCTCCACAATCAAATTCAATGCCTGTAAGACCAAGTTGTCTTGCTGTTGCTGAGCAGTAGGTTGGGGCTGCGGAGCAGCAGCTGCAACTAGAGCTTGATGAGCAACAGCATTGACTTGAGGGGCAGCTCCCTCCTCTTGTTGAACTCTGTTCTGGTTCTGGCTGGCGGCTTCTTCCATACCATCGATAGGTGTTGCAGCATGACGTCCACGGCCTCGGCCTTGGCCTGCAGGAATACCACGGCCCCTTCCTCTTCCTCTCGGCATCTGCTCCAAGAAAAGGAAAAAGGAAAGATGAGCAACTAAGACGGTAGTGACATCCTTTAGCGAAAATAATTTGAGAAAACGATTTTTCATGCATTACAAAGATCCAAATAAAAGATCCAACACACCAAACCAAGTACATCCAGCAGATGCCACATAGTCGCAATTAAGATGCAAATCATTACATGATATACACCCATATGAACAAATTAGTTGTTATAATAATGCCTTATTAATGGCTAATTAGTCTCCGGTACTTAGGGAGTAATTATGGTTTACTTTAATGGAGAATTCAACTTTTAGAAACATAGAAAACAATTAATTTTCGCATCTGTATGGAACTGTATGGTTCTGTACTGAACTATACGGTACTGTATCCTCTGACGTTGTCTCTGCAGTTCATCTCACAGACCACTGTAGCACACAATAATGAATAGTAACATGGTACAGTAAAAGGTAATGGTTGACATTACTGTTTGCTACAGTGTTGGTGCTACAATAATTTCGCTATAGTACTTTGCCGTTACACATATAAATCACTATACACCTCTGCCAATTTGCCGTGCCAAAGAAAGAGGACGTGCTTCAGTCACAGCGCCCCTGCTTGCCGTCCTCCTTGCTGGGACCCTCTCCATACATATTATTTTTTTTTTGAGAGGGTACCACTAGGACGCACACAAACTCACTCCACCACACACACACCTCATGCACGAGCACGCGTGTACGTCCTAACAAACGCTAGACACAAGCAGCTGGCGTCGAGGCATACGCATGTGCGTACTCAACTATTTATTATGGCCGAAATAAATTCGGCCGGCGAGGCCCATGAGTTACAATCCTAGAGATCGAACTTGCGACTGGCCGCTCGACTCAGCGCGAGCAAGCCATCCGAGCAACTCGGACCTCTATTATTGTTTTGTTCAGTGGATAATATAACAAAGGCAGAGGATGTGCTTCAGTCATAGCGCCCCCTACTCGCCATCCTCCTCACCGTCCTCCTCGCTGGGACCCTCTCCATACATATTATTGTCTTGTTCAGTGGATAATAATGGGCAGCCACCTTGTGTCCGGTGGATAAGGCAAATATCGTCAGTAACAAAACATGTTAGCACACCTCTGTGGCCCGCAACAAAAATCTACTAATATGTTCATCCCAAGGAGACAAAGCACGACGAAGAGATAGTTGAAGGCGGCTTGACTGAGGATACGTACGTAGAACACCTGCAGCAAAAGACAGCCAGATATACTATATGTACATATTAGCTCAAGTGAAACGTGGTATTCTACGTTAACATAGCTAGAACCAAATTTTACCGAGAAAATCTAGGGGAACTTACAAGTAATTGATAATGAGATGTTACCGACTCATGCGTAGTGCAGCGGAAGATGAGTTGACGAAGCCAGTTTAACGATCTACACACGTAGTCGTACGAAAGTATTTGATCATCCAACGCTACATCGACCACTATCATCTCCTCCTCACGGATTGTCCCGATCAGTACTACCAAATAGCAACATCTGTACATAGTCCACAAGTATGGGAGGAGAATCCGCATGCCGGTGAGCTAGCACCATCACACACGGTCTGGGAGACAAAAGCCAGGGTTTCAGCGGACTCTAGACTGATATGTTAAACGTGTCTCATAGCCTCCACCTCCTCTCTTTATGTAGACCATCAGTGGATCTTAACTTGGAGACCTAACAATCAAGTCGCAAAGCCTACGTCTCACGAGCCCATTAAGCCTACGGCCTATGTGGCCCAACATTGTCTCTTGGACATAAACCTAATCTCCTCTCCAACTTGAACAATAACCAATCATCCAAGTATCTTATGTGGGAAACTAGTCAGTGACTCTAGCACAAATAAAAAATTTTCTACCGCGGTTTCATAGACATCATGTATGTAGGAGATCCTGGATTGTTACTCTTGACGCCCAACCACAGCGGAAGAAGAGTTGGAGTAGCCGGTTCCAATGTTGCTTGTGTCGGGGTCGTTCACGCCGAGCCAAACGCCTCCTCCTAGTCACCGATAAACTTCTCTCGATCGTCGAGCAACACTGCTTGATCGCCGAGTAGGTCCGTTTGGTTGCCGATCAGCGCCATAGCAACCACAACAACACCTCAACACCTCGCCAAGCAAGGAACACCGTGCGCCAAAGTGCTAGCACTTTCTTGCACGACTGAGTTTCTAGGAGATTTTGTGGGATGTGATGGCAGGGTTTCCTGGTAGCGAACACTTCTTATCATTGTCACGTAGCCCCATGCCTACTCTTATATAGTGCACACACTAATGAGCTATTACAATAGAGGCCCATTAAGACTCTAATCCTTCATGGATCAGTATCCGTAAAACCCACTAGTGGATTCGATTCATAGAGATGTTCCAAGCCGTTAAATGTGTGGCTCGTTAGGTCCATGCACAAAAGGTTGTCGTGCACCCCGGTATTTCTACCGGCTTGAGTGGCCGAATACTAGTCCTAGAAGATCATCTCTAATATTGTACTCAATGACAGTTTGGATTATCATCGCAGGCATTGCAATAACTAGAAATTAACAGTTTACATAGCATAAATAACATCTGGTTGGCATAGACATTCACATAGTCTTGCATAGGACATAAATCAATAGCATAGAAACACAGCGGAAGACTTCAACTGCGACGAAACTCTGAGGTTGACCCGGAACGCGTAGCTAATCACCTTTACCCTCCTGGTCACAACTGGCACCGACGTCGAGATCTTCCCTTGAACAAATAATCCGTGATCCATATAATGATTACACGGCTACCCAACAAGCAGTCCTTAATAATGAATGCAACAATAAAGGACGGGTTTGATTATTTTGCTAAAATAACACCTATCTATTCGTTTATTTATTTTTGATTCATTGAACACATTTTAACACATGAGCGTAGCCAAGGACGGCTAACCGGCTCACCCGATGAGCGTAGCCATAGAAACGGCTAACCAGCTCAGAAGAGAGGTACTCCCTGCCTACACTACCATCAAGTTAATTAATTAAAACACATTGGACTACCTTTTGTCAAACTCCTTTCCCCTGCCCATTACCGTGAGCACGGCTACCATGATAGTTTTAACTCTGCAGAGTGTGTACATGCTCCCCACAAGCCCTGTCTCATCCCAAGAGAGAAACAGTACAAAACCGTTCACTACTTTCACCTGCCCCAATAGTGTACCCTTTCTTTTGGTTTCGCGCCTCATACGCTACGCTTTGATTAGGCCGACAGTCCTGTGCATCTCCTTCAGCCAGACCTGATAGTGCACCGCATGAGGTTATCCCCCATTTAAGCCATTCGGAACCGGTGATCGCGTATCACGTCTGTCCGCTACGAGTACACCGGAAACTAGGTTTCCACAGCTAATAAGTCAGGGCCAGAAGGCACAAGTGGTTGTACGGTTCAGGTTCGGTATGGTAGTCACAAGTATACGGTCCTTAGTGTGTTAAGTCGTTATCTCTCTATATTACTATAAATACCATCTATCATTCATAGAAGGGGGGATTGGCTTATTTTTCATTGTAGTCTGTAAAAACACTAGCAATCACCCGCTGGAATCGGATTGTTATCTCCATCGCAAGAGGCCCGAGCTAGGATAAATTGTGCTTTCTTGTTCGTTGTGCATCTAGAGTTTTTCCACATCTCCAATGCTATGACCTAGCAAAAAGGGGCCTTATTGATCCCTCATTTAAGAAGTAAGCTTGGCGGCCAGTGAACCGATTTCCAATCGTCGACACCACCATTTCACTATCAAAATCTTAATGGTTGCAACATTTGGAAGAGTATCAATTTTGACTTAATTTTTATGGAAATAATATGTTTCAAGACCCAAAATCGTTTTAATAACCTAGTTAAGTTGAGCCAATAAATTTTGCACTTACATGTCTGGCACATATCCCATATAATTAGGTAACCAATGGCACCCTACTTTAGCAAATCTGTCAATTGAAAATCTAGATTAAGATGTGTGCAACTATTAGAAAGACATTAATTTATCTAGTGGGAAATCATTCTAACTCTGAAAATAATAACATGATCAAAATGATGTCGGGACCCCCCCTTGGCGGAGGCAAGGTCCCACATGTGCTTTACCTGTGCTAGTCTGTCGCGCCCCTTCTCGGCTTACCTAGCGAGAACGGTCGGACCTGCACTAGGCCCTGGATCAGTAGGCTAGTGCAAGAGTTACACAGCTGGAATCATTTCATACATCGGTGTCCAAATATTACATAACAGCGATCATCCGATCGCATTAGTAGCAAACGGCATTTAAGCCTTAGTTCTGAGACCAAAGTTCATCGAGTAGCGGAAATCTCCCAAAAGGCAACTTGCAAGTTCAAAAGAATAACAAAATCACACGGCGGTGTGTAACCACACACGATCGGTGGAACGACTAAACCCTATCTTAAGCAACTACTCACGGTCACGGTACCGAGGATCTCCTTCCTCATGACAATCGTAGGCATCTTCCTCGACGGGCTCCTCCATGTCTAAAGATAGATATTTATCGAGGTCGGTGTCATCCAAACAACTGGCGAGCTAACACCAACCCAATGCATTTAGTGATAGAGGTTTCAAAGGAAAGGTGGGTTTATTTATTTGCATGAAAGCCAGTTTGGAAATGAAAGCCTATAACTTAGCAGTTTAACCAAATTCCTGTCAAATTGATTATTTATCATATTTCCTTTTCAATGCACAACCAATCCCATGGCGGTTTCAAGCACTCGCCAAGCGTTCTCTTCCCACTCCGCCATCATCTTCCGAGTGTGGCGACTTTTCGTTAATGGATCACATTCCCCGACAAAGTACCGGTCTCGTCCTAGCCGGGCTGCCGACCCACGCTAGACTCACGGCTCTCAGAAGAATGGACCTAGATCATCCTCGGATAGCGACATGAAAGCTGTCTTCACCTCAAGCATGGCGGCAGGCGTGGAACGCCCGCAGTCGTAACTACCCCGAATCCCCACTACTTGCACTACGCGCGATGGCCGGCGGCGTTGTGGTGTTAGGAACTATCTCCGCAGCGAGATAGTCGATGGCGTCTGCTGTGCATCCTCGATGCACCGTGCTGGGGAATCCTTGATTCAGCCCAGCCCGATCCACTAAGGGCCTCACCCTTATGCACTTCCTTCTTGGCTAACTTCGCACCCTCCGTGTGAATCACACGATGTGGCGGAACCCTCCTTTGGGGCAGCGACGGCATTACGCGGATCTCGCCGCGCTCCTCTTCCATGCACTACGTATGTGGGCGATTAGCTTCCTCAAATCACGTAGCCCAGCTACTTCATCTCTTACCCAATGCCAGACCCAGTCTGCATTGCAGCACATCACAACCATACACACACTGGCATGCCAGGCCCAATTTCCAATTAACCATATTCAATGTGTGATCATGTCCGGTGAATGTCGGTTCACCGTTCCGAGGCAATTTTAAGCCTAAAATTAATAGTTGGACCTGAGCAATGTCTAAGCAAGATTATAACCAAGACTTAGGAGTCTAAATCAGTTTATTTAAATTAACCAGGCTACCAAGGGTGATCATCAAAGCAATCAATAGTAAACCAAATGACAGATGATTAATTCAAGACAACATCATCATGGTAAATTGATAGCAGGTAAGTAAATGGCATGATATATCATGATTGAACAAATAGGCATAAGTACTTAAAAGGGCATGCAGTTTAATACTGTAAAACAAATACTTTAGAAATCTGGGATTCAATATGATATTATTGGATGTTAACTCGTACTAGGAAAGCATACTCTCCTAGTAAAAGCAACACTATTAAGGATAGGTATTAACTTCGCACTAGGAAAATCGAGATTCTCCTAGTAAAAGCAAACTCCTTTGAGGGTAGATATTAACTTCGCCTTGGGAATTGAAGTCCGGTCTTGTGCGGAGTCCTCGAGCAGTGTTTCCGGATCCTCTACGTCTAAGCGGAGAATCAACAATTCATCATAAACACGATGCGGCGAAGAAAAGAATGATGCATGAAATGCAATCGAGGTCGCCAGATTCGCTCATTTACGATTCCTATGTTTAACTATCTACATGAATCCATATATATATATATATATCGAGAAAGTTCCATGATCCTTCTAAATAATGAATCATAGCGGAATGGCGCGAAGTGCTTGTGAGATGATGCACATGATACATGTATATATATGTGTAATGAAATTTCTACCTAATTAACCCAATAGGACAAAATATGGTTTTATCGTCTTTTAAAGTACTTTAAATAGTTAGAATATGTTAACATGATACATGTAGCTAGTTATTCATGTTTCCTAATTATACCAATATTGAGTTAACATGTAATTAGGAAACATATTATAGGTTATACTATATTCACCTAGGTCCAAAAAGTCATTTATCGGCATCCATGATTTTCTTATGTTTAACTTAATTGTTAATCTATTTTTAATACACAACATTCTATTTTTTCTTATTTTTATATGAATTAATACCTAAAATAAGCTTAATGGATTTAATCTAGGAACCGTGTTCGATTCTTGTGTGAGGTACTATTTTTATTAAATCCAACACAAGCTCTAGTATTTACCCTAATTTTTCCAGAATTTTTAATGATATCTACCTATTTTAAATAAATCGTTTCTATTTCTTGTCTTTGTTTTATTTATAAAATCTGGGAAAAAGGGTGAACAATCTTCGGGCGGCCCGCTAACTTCATGGCCGAGCCAACCACGTCGAAGACGTGCCGAAGGCGTAACTTCATGAGTGAAGGCGCTGGGGTCATAAGGCGCCATTTTACCTGCGACATGTGGGACCGAGGGCCCACATGTCACGACGAAGAAGCCGCGGGAGTTTTAAATCCATGAAGGCCGACATTGGGCCCACTGTCGGCGACCACACACGGTGAAGCCGCACGGATCTTAGCGCAGATCGGACGGCTCGCCGCCATCGTCTTCCTTCGCGGCCTTCGCCGCGGCCGAGGCTAGCCGACGGCTAGCGAGCTAGGTGCACCGCTTGGGGCGTTCTTGGGTTCGGTGGAATCGGTGAGCTAACGCAAGATCTAGGGGTGCCCTTGTCGAGGCGAAACGGCCGGACGGCGAGCCATGCCGCGGCGGAACCGCTACCGGCGGACATGAGTAAATGACCTAGGGTCGAGCTTATGGAAAAATAGCGCGCATGAGCTATCGCGGGGTTAGTGGGTGCTACCGAGCAAAAAGGTAGTCGGGGCACGGTTGGATCGGTGCGCCCACGTGCGGGTCCGAGCAAGGAAGGCGGCGCGCTCAAGATCTTTGGGAAGACCGTGAAGCCTGGGCCAAGAGGAGCACGGTGTGAGGGAAGGCAGCGGCTCACCGAGCAAGGGCTTGCCTTGAAGCTCACCAGAGATGATGATCGGCGCCCCCGTGCAGTCCAGAGCAAGGAAAGGCGGCGCTCACGATCTTTGGGGAGACCGTGAAGCCTGGGCCAAAGAAGGAGCACGGTGTGAGGGGAAGATGACGAAGCTCACCGAGCAAGGGCTTGCCGCATGGCTCACCAGAGATGATGATCGCGGCGTCCCGTGCAGGTCCGAAAGCAAGGAAGAACCGGGCGGTCGGCGGTGGCGAGAAGCGTTCGACGAGCTCGGGATGACTCAGACCAATTCCTTCGGGCGGGAGCTTCACGAGGTCATGGCGAAGCAAGCGAGACAATGTGGAGACTAGGGAGGTCTGGTTTGGGTGGCGACGTGAGAGTGAAAAGAGGAGAAAGCGGCCGATGTGGCGCGGTGGCATATAAGCTCGGTCCGAGCTCGGCTCTTGACCAGCGGTCGCGAAGATGTGAGGCGGTCACAGAGGAGCTCTAGTGCTCATTGGCTAGCTGGGCGGTGGCTTGTTGCTGGCGAATGTCCGAGCCGGGCGGCGAGATGGCTTGCTTTCGGGCGGCATTGCCGGCCGGAGCCTTGATGGTGCGGGGGCATCGATGGCGCGACCAAGTCGGCCATTGGGCAAGGTGGGCGGTGCCTCGAACTCCACGCTGAGCGGCCGACAAGACGGCAAGTCGTCCGCGGCGAGCAGGTGCAGCGGCGATGCAAAGGCGTCGCGTCATGGTCGGAGGTGGGGTCCACAGGTCCAGCGACACACACAAGCCGCCAATTGAAGATCTTCCCCGAGATTCGGCGGGGAGTGATGGTTGAGCCGGGTGGAAAGGCGGCGGCGGCGGCAAAGCGTTGACCAAATGCCGCAAGGGCGAAAGGAATAGGAAGGCGCCATGTGGGCCCTACCAGGTCAAATTGGTCAACATCTGAGTCAAACTCTCTATTAGGGTTTAAACTAATCTATGGATTTTTCACAGGATTTTAGAGCAATTTAACATATTTAGGCTTATGTGATTATGTGTATATATATATATATATATATATATATATATGTGTGTATGGATGTTTTATGAATATGAAAATATATTCCCAATTTAAGGTCCATTAGAATCTTATATTTCAACAATTTCTTAAATAGTGCTATAAATTATAAATTCTTATGCAAGGGTTTATTAATTAGCTATTTAGTGCTTTATTCAAACAAAAATCATCAATTTCAAATGGCTTCTAAAGTCTAGAAATGTGTGTTTGTCACATAGAAATTTTACGGGAAACGTCATAGCTTATGCAATGGTACAGAAGTGTTTTCAAAATATTATCATAACTTTGGGCTGTTACAAATCCCTCCCCCCTAAAAACAAATCTCGACCTCGAGATTGATATTTCTATGAAGCGAATAGGTAGGGGAATTCTTGACGCATTTTCTCTTCTAATTCCCATGAAAGCTGTCCTCCGGATTGATTGCTCCATTGCACCTTGCAAAGTCGAATGGTCTTATTCTTGAGCTTCTTTTCCTGAGTCTCTAATATTTGAATAGGCTTGACTTGATATCCCAAGTTGGGTTGTAGGGTGTCGTGAGCGGTGAACTACTTCTCCTTGAGTTTTCTCAAACACTTTCGGAGTTGGGACACGTGAAACACGTTGTGAACTTCTCCCAACTCCTTGGGAAGGTCAAGTTAAATGGCGACCATACTCTTCTGAGACAAGGATGGATAAGGTCCCACAAACCTTGGGGCCAATTTTCCTTGACTTGAAATCTTCTTGTTCCCTTGAAGGGTGAGATCTTGAGATACACATAGTCTCCAACTTCGAAAGATAGGTCCCTCCGACGATGGTCAGCATAACTCTTTTGTCGGGATTGGGCAGCAAGCAATTGCTTCCTAATCGTTTTGACCTTTGCTTCGGCTTCTTGCAGGGTGTTCCTTCCAAATACCTGCCCTTCTCCAGACTCGGACCAATAAAGAGGGGTCCTACATTTTCTTCCGTATAGAGCTTCAAAAGGTGACATTTGCAGACTGCTTTGATAACTGTTGTTATAAGCAAATTCCGCATAAGGTAACCATTTTTCCCATTCTGCTGGGAATTCCAAAGCACAAGCTCGAAGCATGTCTTCTAGAGTTCGAATAGTCCTTTCCGTTTGTCCGTCAGTTTGAGGGTGGTAGGTGTGCTAAATGACAATTTGGTGCCCGAGGCACTATGGAGTTCTTCCCAAAACTTTGAGGTAAGCTGTGATCCACGATCGAGATATAATTCTCTTGGGAACTCCATGAAGGCTTACTATCCCAAGGCGATGAATAGTTACGCTAGTTTGCTACCCTTGTGAGTGGTTTTTTTTGGGATAAAATGAGCTACCTTGGTCAACCGGTCTACTATTACCCATATAGAGTCATGTCCACTTCGAGACCGGGAAGTCCTATAATAAAGTCCATGGTCACTTCATCCCACTTCCATTCTCAGGATTTTGATTGGTTGCGATAACCTGCTTGGGCGTTGGTGTTCTCGCCTTCTTTGAACAGCAGGTATTACATTTGGCCACATATTACGCTACATCTCGTTTCATTCGGGGCCACCGAAGATTGCCTTGAGATCTTGGTACATTTTTGTACATCCAGGTGCATGGAAAACGGTGACTCGTGTGCTTTTTTAAGATTTCTTCCTTTAATTCGGTCGTGAGGCACAAAGATCCTCTTCTCCATCCAAAGAATTCCTTGTTCGTCCTTAACAATTTTTGTTCGAAACCCCTATTCATCAGTCCTTGAGCCTAAAGTACTGGGATGATCTTGTTGCTTATCTTTGATACGGTCGATCAGATCTGGTGAACCGTGATGTTGGCTAATTCTCCAGATTTTACGAGATTCGGGCATAACTTATTCAATTCTTCCAAAGAGCTGCTCGAGGAGGTATCTTCCGAGTATTCATGTCTTCTCCTGGGATCACCATCAGGAAGTTGCACTGGTTCTTTCTGCTTAGAGCATCTGCCACTACGTTGGCCTTGCCAGGGTGGTATAATATATTTAGGCTGTAATCTTTAATCAACTCTAACCACCTTCTTTGCCTCATATTGAGGTTGGCTTGGGTGGCGTATTTTAGGCTTTTGTGATGCGTGTAGATGTCACATTGTTTTCCCATAAGAAAATGTCTCCATAGCTTGAGTGCATGAACTACGGCTGACAAGTTCTAGGTCATGGGTTGGGTAATTGTCCTCGTGCTTAAGAAGCGCCGTGATCGACGCCACAACCTTGCCATCTTGCATCAATACACATCCTAATCCTTGTCGGGAAGCGTCACAGTATACTTCAAACTTCTTGGCGATATTAGGTGTGGCCAAAACAGGAGTGGTGGTCAGAAGGGTTTTGAGCTTCTGGAAACCGAGTTCACAATCTTCCGTCCATTCAAACTTCCTTTCCTTTTTCAATAGCTGAGTTAGTGGTCGGGAAATTTTTGAGAATCCTTCGATGAAACGCCGATAATATCTGCCGGACCTAAGCTGCGAATTTCCTTTCTGATGGCGTGTGTTTTCCAATTCATGACCGTGTCTATCTTAGATGGGTCCACTTTAATTCCTTGGCCAGATATAATATGTCCCAAAAACTGACATCACTAATCCAAAATTCACATTTGCTATATTTTGCATATAGCTTATGCTCTCTGAGTTTATCAACACCGCTCTCGGGTGCTTCTCATGCTCTTCGTCCGATTTGGAGTACACAAGGATGTCGTCAATGAAGGCGACAACAAACTTGTCAAGGTATTCCATTAGGATTAAATTCATGAGGTTCATGAAATAGGCGGTGCATTGGTTAACCCAAAGGACATGACCAAATATTCAAGCAGGCCATACCGAGTGGTGAAGGCTGTTTTGGGTATATCATCCTTCCGCACCTTTACTTGATGGTATCGGATCGAAGGTCGATCTTGGAAAAACGTGTAGCTCCTTGGAGTTGGTCAAAGCAGTCATCGATCCCGGGCAGAGGATACTTATTTTTAATAGTGGCGGCGTTCAGCCCTATAGTCCACCACTAATCTTCGTCCACCATCCTTCTTATCCACAAACATGGCGGGGATCCCCAGCGAGATGAGCTTGGCGGATCAAACCCTTGCTTAATAAGTCGCCCGATTGTTTCTTGAGTTCTTCTAATTCTTCCGAGTTCATCTTGAAATATGTTTTTGTAGATTGAAATTTGTACGGTGTTAACTCTATAACAAACTCTACCTCTCGGTCAGCGGTAGTCGAGTAAGTCATCAGGAATCGTCCAAATATTCTTGGACTACCTTTACCTTACTCGGGTTGTCTTCCTTGAGGTACCAGATGGCTCTACCCCATCTGTAGGGTTCATCTACCTTCCATACTCTTTCAAACACACCATCCTTTACAAGCGACTTCTCGCTTGGCGCAATCTAATACTCCTTATAGAGTCTTAGCCAATCCATGCCGATTATGACATCAACTCCTAATCCGGACATGACCATTAGGTCGAAATAGAATCCTACTCTTTCCTTCCTTATTTCTACCCATTTGCGGGACCTATAGGCCTTAAGTATCCCAAGGAGATCTAATGGTGAAGGGCTTATTAAGAGGAAAGGTTTGTAGCTGGTGCTTATCTCGTATTCTTGTGAAATAAAGGAATGTGATGCACCGAATCAAATAAAACTTATCTTTGGGAGTCGTGAAGTCCAAGCGCACCCACAAGTACTCCTTCATCTTCTTGTCTTTATACGATGATATTGTTGAGTCTCCCGTCCCATACCTTGAGCTTGATTCTGCGGTGGGCGACCTCTGCCACGACCTGCACAACATTCCCTTGAGGTTTTCGCGATTCGACTAGAGGCGGTTGGCGTTATAGTGTCGGTGGTGGCATAGGTAGCGATTACTGTCATCCTATTTTGGGTGCTGGTGCATTGCGGGAGCGATTGGTGCTTGAGTCGAAAACCAGAGATTCCAAACGCGCCCACCCTCATAGCATATCCTCGGTTGAACATGGAAGATTGTCGGCTCTCCGAGGAGGTTGAGGTTTGAATTGTCCCGACGGCTTGACCCGGCGCCGTGACGTTGACCATCTTGCGCTTACGCGAAGATCCTCGCCCTTCAAGTCCCTTTCCAACACCAAGGCCTTGTTGACTAGCTGGTGGAAGTTTTGATACTCCAAAATCCTAAGGCGGGATTTGTACGAAAATCCATCCCTTCTAGGAACCAATCTATCTTTTCGCTTCATTGTGGATGTCTTGGGGGCATATCTTGCAAGCTCATTGAACTTAGTAAGATATTCAGAAATTGTCATCGCCCTTGAGAGAGTCTGCGGAACTCATACTTCTTCATCCGGTGATTCCTATGGGTATGTGAAAATTTAAAGCGGTGACAAATTCTTCCCATGGAATGAATCCTTGGACTAGGGAACATAAGGCGGCACAAAGCATTATCGGCTTGTTGAGCCGTCGGCATCTCCATCTTCAAAGCGAGTTCATTTTCTTCCATTTCTTCTTCATCCACACTGGCGGGTGGCGACATAATTATCCCACCACACACTGCGGTTCCTACTAGCGGTGGGAGAATAGCGTACTTTCTCCATTTACGGACATCGATCAACTCCGGGTTCTTGGTCACAGTCGTAACCGGTCTTACGCTTCCATGGGATCGGTAGCTTGCTTGCGAAGGTAGGGGATTGGTTCGCATAAAAGCAGCATGTTTGGATCCTCATTTGATTCTGTCACTTTCTTTGGTTGAGCGATACTTGACCCAACATCTGTGCTTGATAAGCTAAGACACAGGCCATGGTTGGGTCTCTGCCGGAGGAGGAGGTAGATTACCTCGGCCTCGGCCATGCCACGACCTCTAGCTGCTGGCAGCACCACAGGCTTAGCCAGCTCCTTGGCCCTGGCGGCACATGCCTAGATCGCCCCTTGGCCACGCAGGCGGCTCCACGACCACGTACCATCTGCATGGCGGTGATCCTTAACATTATAGCTAAATATGCATGCATGAGGCCAATATCAAAGAAATCGAATAAATGCAGCCACATAAACGCTTGTCATTTAAGATACCCAAAAGGCAATAGTCAAATCGGTTTTACATCATACCACAAAAGTACAATTATCCTCGACACGGATACAAGTCGCCAATCATCTACTATGGCGAAACAAAAGACACATTTCGATCTAGGTCGATCGCCAAGCTAACTAGCTACTCAAGGGCGGGGACGGCGAGTGTAAACTATCACGGTCTCCCAAGCGGGTAGCGGGTGGAAGTAACCAGAAGTCCTTTAGCGATCGTTGAGAAGGCACAAGAAGCAACAGCGATGAGGTGGCTCAGCCCAGAACAAGTAGGTCCACGGAGGTCTCGAGTCGAGAAGAGTACTCTGTAGTGACAAAGAGGTCGTGGGGAAGTGTCGTGACGAGAATCCCCACCAAGGCACTAGGAGGAAGACCCGTTTCCGCATGGTAGTCTGGCGGTTAGGGTACTCGGTGGAGGCGAGGACCCGGAGGAAAGGAAGGTCCCTCGCTTCTTTGTCGCGCCAAGCCCGGGCAAGTCGCGAGTCCTTTGGCGTCTACTCATCGTCGAGGCTCAGCGGCGTAGTGGTGAAAACGCCGTCCGACCACCCTGAGCGGTTGTCTGTTTGTCTGAAAGAGTAGCGGAGGAAGCCGATCTCCTCAAGAGCGCTGTCACAGTCTGTCTCCAGCATACTGGAGAAAGCGCGCAACCCTCTCAAGTGGTCCCTCGGTGAAGGCGGGGCACCGATAAAGCTGGGAGAAGTGCGAAGTCTTTGAAAGGAAGGTCGAGGCGAAAGAAGTGCCCTCCAAGTCGTCGTGGTACCTCTCCTCAGAGCCCGTAGACGCTAATCCGCCGCATCATCGATAGCAGGTGCAAGTGGTCCCGGCTGTCTCCGATCCTATAGGCTGTGGCCTTTGTGTCGAGTGGTGGTAGTAGACTCGAACCTCTACAATGTACCCTAAGCGGGCAGGTGCGAGCGAGCCTCGAGTAGCAAGGGCGATCGTTAAAATGCTGGAAGTCCGACAAGCTGGCGGAGGACAAGAACCATCTGGTTGGCGTGCAAAGGGTCGTCAGAATCGTAGGTAGCAGCTCCAGAGAAAAGCTGTGGGAAACACTGCTCATCCATCTACAAAAAGCGAAAGAAGAATTCGCTACGTAAGAAATAGTATAGTTGTGAAAGTTAAAAGACAAGATATACAAGAGCAGTTTTGGAAAATTTTTTTATAAACTATCGCAATCCTTAGCTAGCGGCGGGGTTTAGGGTTCCTCTGATCGTATGCTCGATACCAGCTCTTGTCGCGCCCTTCTCGGCTTACCTAGCGAGAGCGGTCGGACTGCACTAGGCCTGGATCGGTGAGGGCTAGTGCAAGAGTTACACACCTGGAATCATTTCATACATCGGTGTCCAAATATTACATAACAGCGATCATCCGATCGCATTAGTAACAAGCGGCATTTAAGCCTTAATTCTGAGACCAAAGTTCATCGAGTAGCGGAAATCTCCCAAAAGGCAACTTGCAAGTTCAAAAGAATAACAAAATCACACCAAAATTTGTGTAACCACACACGGTGGTGGAGCGACTAAACCCTATCTTAAGCAACTACTCCTGGTCACACCGAGGATCTCCTTCCTCATGACAATCATAGGCATCTTCCTCGGCGGGCTCCTCCATGTCTAAAGATAGATATTTATCGAGGTCGGTGTCATCCAAACAACGGCGAGCTAACACCAACCCAATGCATTTAGTGATAGAGGTTTCAAAGGAAAGGCTGGGTTTATTTATTTGCATGAAAGCCAGTTTTGGAAATGAAAGCCTATAACTTAGCAGTTTAACCAAATTCCCTGTCAAATTGATTATTTATCATATTTCCTTTTCAATGCACAACCAATCCCATGGCAGTTTCCAAGCACTCGCCAAGCGTTCTCTTCCACTCCGCCATCATCTTCCGAGTGTGGCGCTTTTCGTTCATGGATCACATTCCCCGACAAAGTACCGGTCTCGTCCTAAATGGTTGCCGACCCACGCTAGACTCATGGCTCTCTGTAGAATGGACCTAGATCATCCTCGGATAGCGACATGGCTATCTTCACCTCAAGCATGGCGGCGAGACAGAATGCGCCCGCAGTCGTAACTACCCTGAATCCCCACTACTTGCACTACAGCGCGATGGCGGCGCGTTGTGGTGTTAGGAACTATCTCCATGAGCGGATAGTCGATGGCGTCTGCTGTGCATCACGATGCACCCGTGCAGGAATCCTTGATTCAGCCCACCCGATCCACTAAGGGCCTCACCCTTATGCACTTCCTTCTTGGCTAACTTCGCACCCTCCGTGTGAATCACACGATGTGGCGGAACCCCTCCTTTTGGGGCAGCGCCGCGGCATTACTTGAGATCTCGCCGCTCCTCTTCCATGCACTACGTATGTGGGCGATTAGCTTCCTCAAATCACGTAGCCCAGCTACTTCATCTCTTACCCAATGCGGACCCGATGCGCATTGCAAAGACATCACAACCATACACACCTTTGGCATGCGGCCCAATTTCAATTAACCATATTCAATGTGTGATCATGTCGGTGAATGTCGGTTCACCGTTCGAGGCAATTTTAAGCCTAAAATTAATAGTTGGACTGAGCAATGTCTAAGCAAGATTATAACCAAGACTTAGGAGTCTAAATCGGTTTATTTAAATTAACCGGGCTACCAAGGGTGATCATCAAAGCAATCAATAGTAAACCAAATGACGGATGATTAATTCAAGACAACATCATCATGGTAAATTGATAGCGAG
Organism: Olyra latifolia; assembly: GCA_036346145.1. Classification (NCBI taxonomy): domain Eukaryota; kingdom Viridiplantae; phylum Streptophyta; class Magnoliopsida; order Poales; family Poaceae; genus Olyra; species Olyra latifolia. Next base: position 27,625,680 of record CM070528.1, on the reverse strand, counting down.
TAAGTAAATGGCATGATATATCATGATTGAACAAATAGGCATAAGTACTTAAAAGGGCATGCGGTTTATCTTGTAAAACAAATACTTTAGAAATCTGGGATTCAATATGATATTATTGGATGTTAACTTCGTACTAGGAAAGCGCATACTCTCCTAGTAAAAGCAACACTATTAAGGATAGGTATTAACTTCGCACTAGGGAAAATCGAGATTCTCCTAGTAAAAGCAAACTCCTTTGAGGGTAGATATTAACTCGCCTTGGGAATTGAAGTCCGGGTCTTGTGCGGAGTCCTCGAGCAGTGTTTCCGGATCCTCTACGTCTAAGCGGAGAATCAACAATTCATCATAAACACGATGCGGCGAAGAAAAGAATGATGCATGAAATGCAATCGAGGTCGCTTCGTATTCGCTCATTCTGATTCCTATGTTTAACTATCTACATGAATCCATATATATATATATATATATCGAGAAAGTTCCATGATCCTTCTAAATAATGAATCATAGCGGAATGGCCGCGAAGTGCTTGTGAGATGATGCACATGATACATGTATATATATGTGTAATGAAATTTCTACCTAATTAACCCAATAGGACAAAATATGGTTTTATCGTCTTTTAAAGTACTTTAAATAGTTAGAATATGTTAACATGATACATGTAGCTAGTTATTCATGTTTCCTAATTATACCAATATTGAGTTAACATGTAATTAGGAAACATATTATAGGTTATACTATATTCACCTAGGTCCAAAAAGTCATTTATCGGCATCCATGATTTTCTTATGTTTAACTTAATTGTTAATCTATTTTTAATACACAACATTCTATTTTTCTTATTTTTATATGAATTAATACCTAAAATAAGCTTAATGGATTTAATCTAGGAACCGTGTTAGATTCTTGTGTGAGTACTATTTTTATTAAATCCAACACAAGCTCTAGTATTTACCCTAATTTTTCCAGAATTTTTAATGATATCTACCTATTTTAAATAAATCGTTTCTATTCTTGTCTTTGTTTTATTTATAAAATCTGGGAAAAAGGGTGAACAATCTTGGTAGGCCCGCTAACTTCATGGCCGAGCCAACCACGTCGAAGCGTGCCGAGGAAGGCGTAACTTCATGAGTGAAAGTATTTGGGGTCATAAGGCGCCTCCGCCTTGCGACATGTGGGACCGAGGCCCACATGTCGGCAACGTGAAGAAGCGGGAGTTTTAAATCCATGACAGCATCGACACCGGGCCCACTGTCGGCGACCACACTGCGGTGAAGCCGCACGGATCTTAAGCGCGGATCGGACGGCTCGCCGCCATCGTCTTCCTTCTCGCCGGCGCTTCGACGGCCGAGGCTAGCCGACGCCAGCCGAACTAAAGTGCACCGTTTGGGGCGTTCTTGGGTTCGGTGGAATCGGTGAGCTAACGCGCATCTAGGGGTGCCCTTGTCGAGGCTTAAACGGTCGGACGGCGGCGAGCCATGCCCGGCGGAACCGCTACCGGCGGACATGACTAAATGACCTAGGGTCGAGCTTATGGAAAAATAAGCGCGCATGAGCTATCGCGGGGGTTAGTGGGTGCTACCGAGCAAAAAAGGTAGTCGGGGCACGGTTGGATCGGTGCGATCACGTCTTGGTCGAAGCAAGGAAGGCGCGCTCAAGATCTTTGGGAAGACCGTGAAGCCCGGGCCAAAAGAGGAGCACGGTGTGAGGGAAGGACAGCGGCTCACCGAGCAAGGGCTTGCGCAAGCTCACCCGAGATGATGATCGTGGCGTCCCGTGCAGGTCCGAAAGCAAGGAAGGCGGCGCGCCACGATCTTGGGGAGACTGTCGCGCCCTTCTCGACTTACCTAGCGAGCGGTCTGGACTGCGCTAGGCCCTGGATCGATGAGGCTAGTGCAAGAGTTACATATTTGGAATCATTTCATACATCGGTGTCCAAATATTACATAACAGCGATCATCCGATCGCATTAGTAGCAAGCGGCATTTAAGCCTTAGTTACGGACCAAAGTTCTTCCGAGTAGCGGAAATCTCCCAAAGGGCAACTTGCAAGTTCAAAGAATAACAAAATCGCACCGGCGGTGTGTAACCACACCACGATGGTGGAACGACTAAACCCTATCTTAAGCAACTACTCCGGTCCTGCATCGAGGATCTCCTTCCTCATGACAATCGTAGGCATCTTCCTCGGCGGGCTCCTCCATGTCTAAAGATAGATATTTATGCGAGGTCAAGTGTCATCAAACATGGCGAGCTAACACCAACCCAATGCATTTAGTGATAGAGGTTTCAAAGGAAAATTTGGGTTTATTTATTTGCATGAAAGCCAGTTTTGGAAATGAAAGCCTATAACTTAGCAGTTTAACCAAATTCCTGTCAAATTGATTATTTATCATATTTCCTTTTCAATGCACAACCAATCCATGGCGGTTTCAAGCACTCGCCAAGCGTTCTCTTCCCCTCCGCCATCATCTTCCGAGTGTGGCGACTCGTTATGGATCACATTCCCGACAAAGTACCGGTCTCGCCCTAGCTGGGTTTGCCGACCCACGCTAGACTCACGGCTCTGTAGAATGGACCTAGATCATCCTCGGATGCGACATGGCTATCTTCACCTCAAGCATGGCGGCAGGCAGAATGCGCCCGCAGTCGTAACTACCCTGAATCCCCAAAACTTGCACTACCGCGCGATGGCGGGCGTTGTGGTGTTAGGAACTATCTCCATGCGAGATAGTCGATGGCGTCTGCTGTGCATCCACGATGCACCCGTCAGGGAATCCTTGATTCAGCCAGCCCGATCCACTAAGGGCCTCACCCTTATGCACTTCCTTCTTCGCTAACTTCGCACCTCCGTGTGAATCACACGATGTGGCGGAACCCTCCTTTTGGGGCAGCGCCGCGGCATTACGCGGATCTCGCGCTCTCTTCCATGCACTACGATGTGGGCGATTAGCTTCCTCAAATCACGTAGCCCAGCTACTTCATCTCTTACCCAATCTGGGACCCGTCCGCATTAAAGCTTATCACAACCATATACACACCTTGGCATGCGAGCCCAAATTCAATTAACCATATTCTTTGTGTGATCATGTCCGGTGAATGTCGGTTCACCGATTAGGCAATTCTAAGCCTAAAATTTATAGTTGGACTGAGCAATGTCTAAGCAAGATTTTAACCAAGACTTAGGAGTCTAAATCAGATTATTTAAATTAACGAGGGCTACCAAGGGTGATCATCAAAGCAATCAATAGCAAAGCCAAATGACAGATGATTAATTCAAGGCAACATCATCATGGTAAATTGATAGCAAGTAAATAAATGGCATGATATATCATGATTGAACAAATAGGCATAAGTACTTAAAGGGCATGCGGTTTATCTTTGTAAAATAAATGCTTTAGAAATGGGATTCAATATGATATTATTGGATGTTAACTTGCACTAGGGAAGCGCATACTCTCCTAGTAAAAGCAACACTATTAAGGTTAAGTATTAACTTCGCACTAGGGAAAATCGAGATTCTCCTAGTAAAAGCAAACTCCTTTGAGGGTAGATATTAACTTCGCCTTGGGAATTGAAGTCCGGGTCTTGTGCGGAGTCCTCGAGCAGTGTTCCGGATCCTCGTCTAAGCGGAGAATCAACAATTCATCATAAACACGATCGGCGAAGAAAAGAATGATGCATGAAATGCAATCGAGGTCGCTTCGTATTCGCTCATTCTGATTCCTATGTTTAACTATCTACATGAATCCATATATATATATATATATATAGAAAGTTCCATGATCCTTCTAAATAATGAATCATAGCGGAATGGCCGCGAAGTGCTTGTGAGATGATGCACATGATACATGTATATATATGTGTAATGAAATTTCTACCTAATTAACCCAATAGGACAAAATATGGTTTTATCGGCATCCATGATTTTCTTATGTTTAACAATTGTTAATCTATTTTTAATACACAACATTCCATTTTTCTTATTTTTATATGAATTAATACCTAAAATAAGCAATGGATTTAATCTAGGGCAGTGTTCGATTCTTGTGTATGGTACTATTTTATTAAATCAACACAAGCTCTAGTATTTACCTAATTTTTCCGAATTTTTAATGATATCTACCTATTTTAAATAAATCGTTTCTATTCTTGTCTTTGTTTTATTTATAAAATCTGGGAAAAAAAAAGGTGAACAATCTTTGGTAGGCCGTAACTTCATGGCCCGAGCCAACCACGTCGAAGCGTGCCGAAGCGTAACTTCGAGTGGTATTTGGGGTCATAAAGGCGCCTCGCTTACGACATGTGGGGCCGAGGCCCACATGTCGGCAACGTAAAGCCGCGGGAGTTTTAAATCATGCGGCGGCATGTTGAAGGCCGCTGTCGGCGACCACACCTGAGTGAAGCCGCCTTACGGATCTTAAGCGCGGTCGGACGGCTCGCCGTCATCGTCTTCCTTCTGCCGGCTTCGCGCGGCGAGGCTTAACCGGCTACTTAGGAGCTAGGGTGCACCGTTTAGGCGTTCTTGGGTTCGGTGGAATCGGTGAGCTAACGCGCATCTAGGGGTGCCCTTGCCGAGGCGAAAGCGGCGGGACGGCGAACCATGCGGCGGCGGAACCGGCTACCGGCGGACATGAGTAAATGACCTAGGGTCGTGCTTATGGAAAAATAAGCGCGCGCATGAGCTATCGCGGGGTTAGTGGGTGCTACCGAGCAAAAAGGTGGTCGAGGACACGGTTGGATCGGCGTCCACGTCTTGGTCCGAGCAAGGAAAGCGGCGCTCAAGATCTTTGGTGAAAATGGCGAAGCCTGGGCCAAGAGGAGCGCGGTGTGAGGAAAGGCGGTGAAGCTCACGAGCAAGGGCTTGCCATGAAGCTCACGAGATGATGATCGCGCGTCCCGGCGAGTCAGAGCAAGGAAGGCGGCGCTCAAGATCTTTGGGAAGGCCGTGAAGCCTGGGCCAAGAGGGAGCAGGTGTGAGGGAAGGCAGTGAGCTCACGAGCAAGGGCTTGCCTGTGAAGCTCACGAGAGATGATGATCGTGGCGTCCCGGCGAGTCGAGCAAGGAAGAACAGGCGGTCGGCGGTGGCGATAGCGTTCGATGAGCTCGGGATGACTCGGACCAATTCCTTGGCGGGAGCTTCACGAGGTCATGGCGAAACAAGCGAGACAATGTGGAGACTAAGGAGGTGCTGGTTTGGGTTTGGCGGCGTGAGAGTGAAAAGAGGGAGAAAAGCGGCCGATGTGGGCGGTGGCATATGAGCTCGGTCAGGCTCGGCTCTTGACCAGTGATCGCGAAGATGTGAGGCAGTCCTGAAGGAGCTCTAGTGCTCATTAGCTAAGTAGGCGGTGGCTTGTTGGCCTTGTGGCGAATATACGGCCGGCGGCGAGATAAGCTTGCTCGGCGGCATTACCCGGCCGGAAGCAGCGGTGCGGGGGCATCGATAAGCGCGACCAAGTCGACCATTGGGCAAGGTGGGCGGTGCACAGGAACTCCGCATGGCCGTGCCGCAGCGGCAACCGCGGCAAGTCGTCGCGTGGCGGCAGTGCGGCGGCGGCGATGGCAGCGTCGCGTCATGGTCGGAGGTGGGGTCCACGGGGTCGAGCGACACACAAGCTGCCAATTGAAGATCTTCCTCGAAGATTGAGGCGGGAGTAGCCAGTTGGCGGGGTGGAAAGGCTGGCGGCGGCGGCGTTGACCAAATGCCATAAGAAGGCGAAAGAATAGGAAGGCGCCATGTGGGCCTACGAGGTCAAATTGGTCAACTTGAGTCAAACTCTCTATTAGGGTTTAAACTAATCTATGGATTTTTCACTGGGATTTTTAGGGCAATATAACATATTTGAAGCTTATGTGATTATGTGTATACATATATATATATATATATATACATATATATATATATATATGTGTGTGTATGGATGTTTTATGAATATGAAAATATATTCCCAATTTAAGGTCCATTAGAATCTTATATTTCAACAATTTCTTAAATAGTGCTATAAATTATAAATTCTTATGCAAGGGTTTATTAATTAGCTATTTAGTGCTTTATTCAAACAAAATCATCAATTTCAAATGGCTTCTAAAGTCTAGAAATGTGTGTTTGTCACATAGAAATTTTACGAGAAGCGTCATAGCTTATGCAATGAGTGCAAGTGTTTTCAAAATATTATCATAACTTTGAAACATTGCAAATCCCTGCAGTAGATATATATATAAGTTATGAATATACCATATATGGCTATATATATAAATCAATATAAATCTTCACAGCCTTGTGCATGACTTGTGGACCCATTCTATGAGCCATGGCTGACGCCAGCATTCTTTGCTGGTCGACTGCATTGAACAACCCGTGCCCCAGCAACTACCTTTTTGACCAAATCTAACATCTTGGCGCAAGCGTGCCCGACTACCTTTTTGCCTCGTAGCACCCAGCTCATAGCTCATGCGCGCGCTATTTTCCATAAGCTCGACCTAGGTCATTTACTCATGTCCGCCGTAGCAGTTCCGCCTGGGCATGGCTCGCCAGCGTCCGGCCGTTTCAGCCTCGACAAGGGCACCCCTAGATGCGTTAGCTCACCGATTCCACCGAACCCAAAACGCCCCAAAGCGGTGCACCTAGCTCGGCTGGGCGTCGGCTAGCCTCGGGCATGGGCGTCTTGGCCGCGGCGAGAAGGAAAACGATGACGGCGGCGTCCGTCCGACCGCGCCAAGATCCGTGCGGCTTCACCGTGTGTGTGATCGTGACAGTGGGCCCCATTTGTCGGCCTTCATGGATTTAAAACTCCAGCGGCTTCTTCCACGTCGGCGACATGTGGGCCCTCGGTCCCACATGTCGAGGTAAAATGAGGCGCCTATGACCCCGCCTTCGCTCATGAGTTCGCCTTCGAAATCGTCTTCGGCGTGGTTGGCTTCGTACGCGAGTTAGCGGGCGACCCGATATTGTTCACCTTTTTTCCCAGATTTTATAAATAAAACAAAGGCAGTAAATAAAGCGATTTATTTAAAATAGGTAGATATCATTAAAATTCGGAAAAAGTAGGGTAAATACTAGAGCTTGTGTTGGATTTAATAAAAATAGTACCACACACGAGAACGAACACGGTTCCTAGATTAAATCCATTAAGCTTATTTTAGGGTATTAATTCATATAAAAATAAGAAAAAATGGAATGTTGTGTATTAAAAAATAGATTAACAATTAAGTTAAACATAAGAAAATCATGGATGCCGATAAATGACTTTTTGGACCTAGGTGAATATAATATAACCTATAATATGTTTCCTAATTACATGTTAACTCAATATTGGTATAATTAGGAAACATGAATAACTAGCTACATGTATCATGTTAACAAATTCTAACTATTTTAAAGTACTTTAAAAGACGATAAAACCATATTTTGTCCTATTGGGTTAATTAGGGTAGAAATTTCATTACACATATATATACATGTGTCATGTGCATCATCTCACAAGCACTTGGCGGCCATTCGCTATGATTCATTATTTAGAAGGATCATGGAACTCTCTCGATATATATATATATATATATGGATTCATGTAGATAGTTAAACATAGGAATCAGTAAATGGCGAATCTGGCGACCTCGATTGCATTTCATGCATCATTCTCTTCTTCGCCGCATCGTGTTTATGATGAATTGTTGATTCTCCGTTTAGACGTAGAGGATCCAGAAACACAGTTCGAGGACTCCGCACAAGACCCGGACTTCAATTCCCAAGGCGAGTTAACATTCACCCTCTAAGGGATTGCTTTTACTAGGGAGAATCTTGATTTTCTCTAGTGCGAGTTAATACCTACCCTTAATAATGTTGCTTTTACTAGGGAGAGGATGCGCTTTCCCTAGTGCGAGTTAACATCTTAAACCATAATTGTGTTTGCTTTTATTAGGGAGAGTTAGCTTTCCCTAGTGCGAGTTAACACTCTAATGGATCATATTGATTCCCAGTTTTATTAAATATTTTATTTACTGTATTAAATTGCATGCTTTTTAAGTAAATAATACCTACTTGCTTAATCATGATTTATCATGCCTTATTATCATTTGTTATTGTTCTACCTTGATGATATTGCCTTGATAATACTCATCTGTCCTTTGACTTTATGAATGATTGCCTTGAAAATCACCCTTGATAGCCAGTTAGGGTTAAATAAAACAATTTTAGACTCTTAAGTCTTGGTTAAAATTTGCGTAGACATTGCTCAGGTCCAGTTATTAATTTTTAGGCTTAAATTGGCCTCGGAACGGTGAACCGATATTCACCGGACATGATTACTTATCAAACATGGAATTTGGAAGTTGGGCCTGGCATGCCAATGTGTGTGTTGGGATGTGATTGGGAAGCGGACGTGGTCCGACTTGTGGTTAAGGTGGAAGTAGCAAGGCTCTTGGTGTGATGTGAAGAGGGCTATCGTTCACAGACGCGGTCTTTGAGGAGGAGCGGGGCAACGCGCCAGAGCGCCAATCGCCGCCACGGGGTGGTTCGCCACATCGTGTGCGGTACACGGAGGAGACGATAGCGAAGAAGGAAGTGAATGTGAATGTGTGTGGGTGGCGGATCCGATGTGACTCGTAGAGTGGACCGGACGGGTGTGCGATGAGGCACACAGCTGAAGTCGTGACCAAATGCTGCGGGATTTGGTTCCTATCACCACAGCGTGGCCATCGCGGTAGTGCAAGTATTGGGGATTCGGGGATAGTGCGACTGCGGGCGTACTGTCCTCGCTGCCATGCTTGAGGTGAAGACAAGATATCATGTCGTCATCCGTGGGATGATCTAGGTCTTACGTGTTAGGGAGCCGTGACTCTAGTGCGGGCGTGGCACCCGGCTAGGGAAGAACGGGCACTTGGCGTAAGATCCTGCAGGTGCGCCACACCGGAATGAGATGGCGGTGTGTGCGATGAGATTTAAGGACTGGTGTGGATGTGGATTGTGATTGGTGGAAATGTGGATTGTGGATTGTGACAAACTACAACAATGAAAATAATGATTAGCGTAACTTTGGGTTAAAAGTGCTAAGTCATAGGCTTTGATTTAGAAAACTTGCTTTACGCAAACAAATAAACCCCAACCTTTCCTTGGAACCCTATCACTAAATTGCATCGAGGTTGGGTGTTAGCTCGCCGGTGTTGGGATGACCTTGACCTCGCATTCATATTCTCTTTTAGATGGAGAATATGAGCAGGATCAATCGCTGCCATGAAGATGAAGGACAGGATTTTTTGGCGACGACTGAGGCGAGGCTTAGGGCGTCTCTCGGTCGAGTGCTTAGGCATAGCCGACACGAGACTCTTTGCATCTTTGGGTCTCCGCACTCGATCTTTTGGACTTCGACTATTTGGGCCAATGTGCCATTTGTAATACTTATTAGCCACGAGGCTTAATACAGTATTTGTGTAATATATAAGACTTCGCTTGTATGAAATGATTAGGCTATGTGAAAGGTGTGCACTAGTGTCTTGATCCGAGGACTAGTGCGAGATCGTGTGGTGGAGCAAGGACAGGCCCCACAGAGTGGTATCGAGCATAAGGCTGTAGGAGCCCTAGACCTTGGCCGATAGCCTAAGATTATTTTAAGCTAAAAGGGGAGATTTCCTTACTTATAAACTTCGCTTCTTTTAAAAAGAATGCTATAATCTATCCTTCTACTAGTTCTTGTATTAAAAAGGTGCTAACTCCTTAAATTTGTAAAACTATTTTGTAGATGGAGATTCCAGATGCGGATTTCTTGACCAGCTGTTCCACTTTTGGGTGCCGTCTGGACCCAGAGGAGAACGCCCGAGTGCCGCAGAGCTTCTGAGACTACTTGGGGTTTGAGGCCCCACCTACTTTTGGAGGCTCAGACGGACTTTACCCGCCTCGCCACGAGGTCGAGGTTAGGGTCTACTACTTGCCTGACGTCGTGGCACACCGATACCGGACAGTGGTGCCCCGAGACCAGCTGGATTTTGCCATCAGCGATATCGCTATGATGGCAATCCAGGAGCTTCAGAGGGAGTACGCCCTCGACCTTGTTGGGGGACCTTTTGCATCTCTGCTAGACGCTCCCCTTCACTTGCTTCTCGGTCTAGGAGGGGCCGAGCACGAGGAGCTGGACCCAGAGCTTCTCCGCCTTGTCCGTCTGCACCGCGGAGCTGGACACGCTCGCCGCGGAGCTCTGGAGGAGACCCAGATCCTCCGCACTTCTCTACGGGAGTCGGACACCCGCGCCCGTAGCTCCTACCGTCAGGCCTATCACCTCTCCTGCCACCTCCAGGTCTGCAGGCGGGAGAGGGATGAGGCCCTTGCTAAGCTGGATCTGCTGGATCCTGCTCACCCTCCTCGAGCTGGGATGGACCATCCCGGTCCACTCCCAGGACCGCCTCCACCAGCACCACCGCACCCCCGTAGGGCACGCTCTCGCGTTACCCCGCGGAAGAGGTGTTTACCCCCCAGGGCCTTGGTGGGGATTCCCCGCCACGACCCTCCACTGGAGGTTCCTCAGCCTCTAGCACCCTCCACCAGCTCTTGTGACGCGCTCCTTGGCGTTGACCTGGAGGACTACCTCTACGCTCGGGAGATACCTGCGAGCCGTCCGCCGTACACCTACTCTCGTCGTGCCCGTTAGGGCGAGCAGCAGGATGTACTACTTTTGTTGTCTAGCTCCTAGTAGAAGCTAGATGTAGTAGCTGTAGATGTAGCTCGAGGAATAGACTACGCACGACCTAGTCGATTCATTAGCTTTGCCACGCCGTAGTAGGCGATCGGCGTGAGCTGCTTTGTACTATTTAGTCCTTGAACTATGTATGGATTTGCTTTTCGCACTTATGATTGCATTTGGATCTTTTCGCACATTTTCTGAACATCATGCATGCATGTTAGGCGTTGAGTTTGAATTAGTAGAGATTATGCAGATGGCTCGTGGGCGCATTGTCAAGAAGAGGTCGAGGCGCCGCCGCTAACAACCGGGGCCGTGGTCGAGGCGCGCAACTTACCGCCCACTGGGAATCCTACCACAAGACAAGTTATGGCGTGTCGAGCCCAGATGCTTGGAGCGATACTAGAAAGTCAACAAGTTCTTGAAGAAGTCGCTCAACATCGCCAAGGATCTAAATTGGCAGATTTCATGAGAACCAAGCCCCGACCTTCACCTATGCCACCGAACCCACAGATCTTTGAAGATTGGCTTAGGGCGGTGGTTAAATGGTGAACCTTATCCGATGCGGATGAGGATAGGGTGTTGTTGCCACCCAAGCCGCTGAAGGACCCGCCGAAGTGTGGTGGGAAAATTATCTTGCTACCCGCCCCGATGAGGTAGAAGATGAGGATGAGGATGAAGTGAGGTCGATAACAATGGAGAACAGTCGAGGATCTTGCCAATCTTGAGGAGGAGGTGATGAGAATGCAATTGGGGAACAACAGGAGGTACCAAACCTACAAGCCGCCACCCGTAATGTACCATGGGCTGAATTTGAAAGGGTGTTTCGGAAAATCACATTCCTCGAGGAGTGCTCGAATGAAGAAACAAGAGTTCCGCAATCTGCGGCAAGGAAACATGATGGTCGTGAGTATTTGACCAAGTTTAACTTGCTCGCTCGATATGCTCGAGAAGACATAGCAGATGATGAGGAAAAAAATCGACAAGTTTTTAGAAGGAATGGCTCCACTTACCGTTCTAAGCTCATCCTTCTCGATCTCACAAATTTTCATCAAGCGGTGAACAAAGCTCTCATTCGGAGAAGGAGCTAAAGGGAAGAAGCTAGCATAGCGCAAGATGGAGGCACGAGCTGCGAGGATCGGCCAGATCTGGACCCTACCGCCCCACCTATCGATCAAGGCCACCACCACTGCAAGACTCGGGACTATCCAACGCGTACCTACCAAGCTGGTGGTAGCCGACCCGCCGCCTCCTCCTCTGCAAGAAGACCTACAACCCAACCCGGTGGTGCCCATGACCGGGTGGATCATGCGAATGATAAAGCTGCTGGAACCTGCTTCAAGTGCCATCAGCCGGGGCACTATGCCAATGAGTGCCCAACCTGGAAGACTCAGCAGCCACGCTTTGATATCGCCCCACCCCGTGGCCAGCCCCCAGCTGGGCGTGGAAGAGGAACTGCCCCAGTCAAATCTACCCCCCTGGCTTATGGAAGAGGACGCCTCAACCAAATCTCCACCGAAAATGCAGAGGAGGCTCCTGGAGTACTTATGGGTACGTTCGGAATCCATCGCCACCCTGCTCAAGTACTTTTTGATTCCGGAGCATCTCATTCGTTTATATCTAAGAGTTTTGTGGATAAGCTTGAACTGCAAACTTTTCCTTTGGATAAACCCCTAATGATAAAGTCTCCTGGTGGAAATCTAAAAGCCAGCAGGGCTTGTAAGGGAATAGATATTTCTCAGGAGAGGATCAGCTTCCAGTTCGACCTAATGGTCCTTCCCAATATGGGAATAGATGTGATCATTGGTATGGGTGGTGACCTTTATAGAGGGGTGTTAGATTGTGAGAAGAGAGAAGTAAAACTGGTTAAGCCCCCTGGTTACGAGAGGGTTTGGAAAGTTGATGCCCCTTTCAGATGGGGAAGAGCCATCTGGTTCTTGGAGGAAGATAATCCTGCGAAGGTACCAGTGGTCAAGGAATATCTAGATGTGTTCCCGGAGGATCTGCCAGGGCTGCCACCTGACAGGGAAATGGAATTCACCATTTGGCACTGGCACTAGACCCATCTACAAGACTTACTTCAAGATGAATCTGTAGAGCTAGCGTAACTCAAGAAGCAGTTGGAAGAACTGATGCAAAAGGATTGATCCGCCCAGTCAGTCATCATGGGGATCACCACCATGTTTGTAGATAAGAAGGATGGTAGTCGAAGGTGGTAGTGGATTACCGAGCCCTCAATGCGTTACTATCAAAACAAATATCCTTTGCCTCGAATTGATGACTGTTTGATCAACTTCGTGGAGCCAAAAGGTTTTCAAAGATTGATCTTCGATCGGGATATCATCAAGTCAAGGTCGAAGGAAGATATACCCAAAACTCGCTTCACCACAAGATATGGGTATGAATTCTTGGTTATGTCCTTTGGACTTACCAGCGCCCGACCCATTTCATGAATATGATGAATATGATCCTTATGGAATACTTAGACCGGTTAAATCGTAGTGTTTATCGACGACATCTGGTATATTCCAAAGATGACGAGGAACATAAGAAGCATCTAAGATTGGTCCTCGACAAGCCGAGAACACCGACTTTACGCCAAATTCAGCAAGTGCGAATTTTGGCTAGATGATATTAGCTTCCTCGGGCATATCATCTCTGTTGAGGAATCAAGGTCGACCCTTCCAAGGTAGCGGCAGTTATGGATTGGAAATCCCTACCACCGTAAAGGAAGTGAGAAGTTTCCTAGGGTTGGCGGTATTCTGTAGGTTCATTGAAGGCTTTTCTAGAATTGCCAAACCTATGACCCAACTATTAAAAAAAGGAGCGAAGTTTGATTGGACAAAGGCTCGTGAGGACTGCTTTCAAGAGCTAAAATCAAATCGACTACCGCTCTGTGTTGGTAACACCAAATACCGACAAAAAGTTTGAAGTATATTGTGGCGCCTCAAAGCAAGGATTGGGCGTGTACTCATGCAAGAAAGAAGGGTAGTCGCTATGCCTCTCGGATTTCGGGAGGCATGAAGAGAATTATCCAACTCATGATCTGGAGCCGGCGCGATTATTCATGCTCTAAAGATTTGGAGACATTATTTAATGGGTAAGCGATGTGATGTTTATACCGACCATAAGAGTTTGAAATACATGTTTACCCAAGCCAATCTAAATATGCGCCAGAGAAGGTGGTTGGAACCGATCAAGGACTACAACTTGAATGTCCTATATCACCCGAGCAAGGCCAATGTGGTGGCCGATGCCCTCGAAAGCCGCAGTGTAATCAAGTGACTCCTCAAGCATGACTACCCGTATAAACGTAACTTGTGGTCCCGAAATTCTGAACAAATCGTAAGGATATGGGCGCATTAAACTTGAGTTTGGTAGAGGCGGTTACCTAGCCACCCCGGTGGTTCAACGGACTTGTTTGACCAAATCAAGGAACTACAAAAGAGTCACTCTAGCGCCCATAAGATAAGAGACCAAATGAAAAGGAAATATGGGTGCGGGTTATGGAGGATGAGCAGGAATCCTACGGATGGGACAAAGGATTTTCGTTCCCCATGACCAAGAGTTGAAGAATCACATCTTAAAGGAGTCCCATGAATCCCTTTCTCCCTTCACCCGGGTGCACCAAAATGTATCAAGACCTAAAAGCCCAATTTTGGTGGCCCGTTTAAAGCGAGATGTGGCGAGTATGTAGCCAAATGTCATACTGTCAATTGGTTAAAGCCGAAGCATCAACGCCAGCAGATCTGCTGCAACCTCTCAAGATACTCGAGTGGAAATGGGAAGAAGTAACAATGGACTTCATCTTAGGGCTTCCCAAGACAAAGACCTGGTGTGACTCCATTTGGGTCATAGTGGACAAAGTTAACTAAGGTGGCCCACTTTATTAGGTCAAGACGACTTACAAGGGAGATAAGTTAGCTGAACTCTATATGGCAAGGATAGTCACTCTCCATGGAGTTCCTAAAGAATAATCTCGGATCGTGGATCCCAATTCACTTCCCAATTTTGGGAAAAGCTACATAGTGCCCTTGGAACCCGTCTGTTTTCGGTCTGACCTACCATCCTCAAGCAGATGGACAGATCGAAGCGAGTCAACCAAGTCCTAGAAGATATCTTTGAGAACATGCATTTTGGAGTTCTCCATGATTGGGAGAAATGGCTGCCATATGCTGAATTCACCTACAACAATGACTATCAAACCAGTTTAAAGATGTCCCTTTTGAGGCCCCAGATGGACGTATTGTAGGACACCCCTGTTTTGGTCGAAGTTGGAGAGCGACAAGTGTTTGGAAAGGAGTCATTGCAAGAAGCGAAAGGATGGTAAAAATCATTCGAGAACGATTGTTAGCTGCTCAATCCCGATGAAAAGCTACGCGGACCATCGCCGTCGAGAACTCTCCTTCTCCATCGGGGATCCAAGTATACCTTAGGGTGTCACCGTCAAGGAATTCAAAGATTCCAGCAAAGGGAAAGTTAGCCCCCGATATATCGGGCCTTACCAAATCATTGCCAAGAGAGGTCAAGTGGCATACGAGTTGGAATTGACTGCCGAACTTGGAGATATACACAATGTGTTCCATGTATCGCAACTCAAGAAATGCCTGAGAGTACCTGAGAAAGAACACATCGCCCAACCACCAGCGCCACTAAATAAAAACCTCACTTATCGACCTCATCCGGTTCAAATAGTCGACTTCTCAGACAAACAAATAAGAGGCAAGACTGTTAAAATATGTAAAGTTCAATGGGATGATGGGTCAGGAAGACAGCTATCATGGGAACCAGAAGAGAAAATGCGTCAAGAATTCCCCTACCTATTCGCTTCATAGAAATATCAATCTCGAGGTCGAGATTTGTTTTTAGGGGAGGATTTGTAATGACCCAAAGTTATGATAATATTTTGAAAACATACGTACCATTGCATAAGCTATAGCGTTTCCGTAAAATTTCTATGTGACAAACACACATTTCTAGACTTTAGAAGCCATTTGAAATTGATGATTTTTGTTTGAATAAAGCACTAAATAGCTAATTAATAAACCCTTGCATAAGAATTTATAATTTATAGCACTATTTAAGAAATTGTTGAAATATAAGATTCTAATGGACCTTAAATTGGGAATATATTTTCATATTCATAAAACATCCATACACACACACATATATATATATATATATATGTATATATATATATGTATACACATAATCACATAAGCCTAAATATGTTATATTGCCCTAAAATCCCAGAAAAATCCATAGATTAGTTTAAACCCTAATAGAGAGTTTGACTCGGTGTTGACCAATTTGACCTGGTAGGGCCCACATGGCGACTTCCTATTCCTTTCGCCCTTGTGGGCATTTGGTCAACGCTGCCACCTTCCACCCGGC
Source organism: Olyra latifolia (assembly GCA_036346145.1). Classification (NCBI taxonomy): domain Eukaryota; kingdom Viridiplantae; phylum Streptophyta; class Magnoliopsida; order Poales; family Poaceae; genus Olyra; species Olyra latifolia. Next base: position 27,609,620 of record CM070528.1, on the reverse strand, counting down.
TCAACCATCACTCCCGCCCGAATCTCTGGGAAGATCTTCACTTGGCGGCTTGTGTGTGTCGCTGGACCTGTGGACCCCACCTCCGACCATGACGCGACGCTGCCATCGCCGCCGCATGCACTGCTTTCGCCGTGGACGACATGCCGTCTTGTCGGCCGGCTCAGCGTGGAGTTCCCAGCACCGCCCACCTTGCCCAATGGCCGACTTGGTCGCGCCATCGATGCCCCGCACGCCGCCGCGTCTCGGTGGCAATGCCGCCGAAACAAGCCATCTCGCCGCCCGGCTCGGACATTCGCAGCGCAAACAAGCCACCGCCCAGCCTAGCCAATGAGCACTAGAGCTCCTCTGTGACCGTCTCACATCTTCGCGCCAAGAGCCGAGCTCGGACCGAGCTTATATGCCACCGCGCCACATCGGCCGTTTTCTCCCTCTTTTCACTCTCACGTCGCCAGCCCAAACCAGACCTCCTAGTCTCCACATTGTCTCGCTTGTTTCGCCATGACCTCGTGAAGCTCTGCCCAAGGAATTGGTGCGAGTCATCCCGAGCTCGTCGGAACGCTTATCGCCACCGCCGACCGCCCGCCTTCTTTTCGGACCGCTCGGGGCGCGCCGATCATCATCTCTGGTGAGCTTGCGGCAAGCCCTTGCTCGGTGAGCCGCTGCCTTCCTCTCACACCGTGCTCCCTCTTTTGGCCCAGGCCGCCGATCTTCACCAAATCTTGGAGCGCCGCCTTCCTTTTCGGACCCGCGACGTGGGCGCACCGATCCAACCGTGCCCCGACTACCTTTTTTGCTCGTAGCACCCACTAACCCCGCATAGCTCATGCGCGCGCTATTTTTCCATAAGCTCGACCCTAGGTCATTTACTCATGTCCGCCGGTAGCGGTTCCGCCGCCGGGCATGGCTCGCCGCGTCCGGCCGTTTACAGCCTCGACAAGGGCACCCCTAGATCTTGCGTTAGCTCACCGATTCCACCGAACCCAAGAACGCCCCAAACGGTGCACCCTAGCTCGGCCAGCCGTCGGCTAGCCTCGGCCGTCTTGGCCGCAGAAGGAAAACGATGACGGCGAGCCGTCCGACCGCGCTTAAGATCCGCGGCGGCTTCACCGTGTGTGGTCACGACGACAGTGGGCCCAGTTTGTCGCGCCTTCATGGATTAAAAACTCCAGCGGCTTCTTCACGTTGCCGACATGTGGGCCTCGGCCCCACATGTCGAGGTAAGCGGAGGCGCCCTATGACCCCGCCTTCACTCATGAAGTTACGCCTTCAATCGTCTTCGGCGTGGTTGGCTCGGCCATGAAGTTAGCGGGCGACCCAAGATTGTTCACCTTTTTTTCCCAGATTTTATAAATAAAACAAAGACAAGTAAATAGAAACGATTTATTTAAAATAGGTAGATATCATTAAAATTTCGGAAAAAGTAGGGTAAATACTAGAGCTTGTGTTGGATTTAATAAAAATAGTACCACACACAAGATGTCGAACACGGTTCCTAGATTAAATCCATTAAGCTTATTTTAGGGTATTAATTCATATAAAAATAAGAAAAAATGGAATGTTGTGTATTAAAAAAATAGATTAACAATTAAGTTAAACATAAGAAAATCATGGATGCCGATAAATGACTTTTTGGACCTAGGTGAATATAATATAACCTATAATATGTTTCCTAATTACATGTTAACTCAATATTGGTATAATTAGGAAACATGAATAACTAGCTACATGTATCATGTTAACAAATTCTAACTATTTTAAAGTACTTTAAAAGACGATAAAACCATATTTTGTCCTATTGGGTTAATTAGGGTAGAAATTTCATTACACATATATATACATGTGTCATGTGCATCATCTCACAAGCACTTCGCGGCCATTCCGCTATGATTCATTATTTAGAAGGATCATGGAACTCTCTCGATATATATATATATATATATGGATTCATGTAGATAGTTAAACATAGGAATCGTAAATGAGCGAATACGAGCGACCTCGATTGCATTTCATGCATCATTCTCTTCTTCGCCGCATCGTGTTTATGATGAATTGTTGATTCTCCGTTTAGACGTAGAGGATCCAGAAACACAGTTCGAGGACTCCGCACAAGACCCGGACTTCAATTCCCAAGGCGAGTTAACATTCACCCTCTAAGGGATTGCTTTTACTAGGGAGAATCTTGATTTTCTCTAGTGCGAGTTAATACCTACCCTTAATAATGTTGCTTTTACTAGGGAGAGAATGCGCTTTCCCTAGTGCGAGTTAACATCTTAAACCATAATTGTGTTTGCTTTTATTAGGGAGAGTTAGCTTTCCCTAGTGCGAGTTAACACTCTAATGGATCATATTGATTCTCAGTTTTATTAAATATTTTATTTATTGTATTAAATTGCATGCTTTTTAAGTAAATAATACCTACTTGCTTAATCATGATTTATCATGCCTTATTATCATTTGTTATTGTTCTACCTTGATGATATTGCCTTGATAATACTCATCTGTCCTTTGACTTTATGAATGATTGCCTTGAAAATCACCCTTGATAGCCAGTTAGGGTTAAATAAAACAATTTTAGACTCTTAAGTCTTGGTTAAAATTTGCGTAGACATTGCTCAGGTCCAGTTATTAATTTTTAGGCTTAAATTGGCCTCGGAACGGTGAACCGATATTCACCGGACATGATTACTTATCAAACATGGAATTTGGAAGTTGGGCCTGGCATGCCAATGTGTGTGTTGGGATGTGATTGGGAAAACGGACGTGGTCCGACTTGTGGTTAAGGTGGAAGTAGCAAGGCTACTGGTGTGATGTGAAGAGGGCTATCGTTCACAGACGCGGTCTTTGAGAGGAGCGCGGGCAACACGCGAGTCGCCAATCGCCGCCACTGGGGTGGTTCCGCACATCGTGTGCGGGGCACACGAGGAACGATAGCGAAGAAGGAAGTGAATGTGAATGTGTGTGGGTGGCGGATCCGATGTGACTCGTAGAGTGGGACCGGACGGGTGTGCGATGAGGCACACAAATGAAGTCGCCGACCAAATGCTCGCGGATTTGGTTCCTATCACCACAACGCGTGGCCATCGCGCGGTAGTGCAAGTATTGGGGATTCAGGATAGTACGACCTGCGGGCGCACTGTCTCGCTGCCATGCTTGAGGTGAAGACAAGTATCATGTCGTCATCCGTGGGATGATCTAGGTCTTACGTGTCGAGGGAGCCGTGACTCTAGTGCGGGCGTGGCACCCCGACTAGGGAAGAACGGCACTTCACCGGGCGTAAGATCCTGTGGTGCGCCACACCGGAATGAGATGGCGGTGTGTGCGTGAGATTTAAGGACTGGTGTGGATGTGGATTGTGATTGGTGGAAATGTGGATTGTGGATTGTGACAAACTACAACAATGAAAATAATGATTAGCGTAACTTTGGGTTAAAAGTGCTAAGTCATAGGCTTTGATTTAGAAAACTTGCTTTTCGCAAACAAATAAACCCCAACCTTTCCTTGGAACCCTATCACTAAATTGCATCGGGTTGGGTGTTAGCTCGCCGGTGTTGGGATGACATCGACCTCGCATTCATATTCTCTTTTAGATGGAGAATATGAGCAGGATCAAGACGCCTCGCCATGAAGATGAAGGACAGGATTTTGCCGACGACTGAGGCGAGGCTTAGGCGCCTCTCTCGGTCGAGTGCTTAGGCATAGCCGACACGAGACTCTTTGCATCTTTGGGTCTCCGTGACTCGATCTTTTGGACTTTTTCGACTATTTGGGCCAATGTGCCATTTGTAATACTTATTAGCCCCGAGGCTTAATACAGGTATTTGTGTAATATATAAGACTTCCGCTTGTATGAAATGATTCCGGCTATGTGAAAGGTGTGCACTAGTGTACTGATCCAGGGACTAGTGCAGATCGTGTGGTGGGCAAAGGACAGGCCCCACACCCTCCCCCCTAAAAACAAATCTCGACCTCGAGATTGATATTTCTATGAAGCGAATAGGTAGCGGAATTCTTGACGCATTTTCTCTTCTGGTTCCCATGAAAGCTGTCCTCCGGATTGATTGCTCCATTGCACCTTGCAAAGTCGAATGGTCTTATTCTTGAGCTTCTTTTCCTGAGTCTCTAATATTTGAATAGGCTTGACTTGATATCCCAAGTTGGGTTGTAGGGTGTCGTGAGCGGTGAACTACTTCTCCTTGAGGTTTTCTCAAACACTTTCGGAGTTGGGACACGTGAAACACGTTAGAACTTCTCCCAACTCCTTGGGAAGGTCAAGTTCGTAGTTTACCATACCCTTACGAGACAAGATGGATAAGGTCCCACAAACCTTGGGGCCAATTTTCCTTGACTTGAAATCTTCGTGTTCCTTTGAAGGGTGAGATCTTGAGATACACATAGTCTCCAACTTCGAAAGATAGGTCCCTCCGACGATGGTCAAGATAACTCTTTTGTCGGGATTGGGCAGCAAGCAATTGCTTCCTAATCGCTTTTGACCTTTGCTTCGCTTCTTGCGGTGTTCCTTCCAAATACCGCCCTTCTCCGCACTTCGGACCAATAAAGAGGGTCCTACATTTTCTTCAGTATAGAGCTTCAAAGGTGACATTTGCGCATCGCTTTGATAGCTGTTGTTATAAGCAAATTCGCATAAGGTAACCATTTTTCCCATTCTGTTTGGGAATTCCAAAGCACAAGCTCAAGCATGTCTTCTAGAGTTCGAATAGTCCTTTCCGCTTGTCCGTCGGTTTGAGGGTGGTAGGTGTGCTAAATGACAATTTGGTGCCCGAGGCACTATGGAGTTCTTCCCAAAACTTTGAGGTAAACCGTGATCCACGATCGATATAATTCTCTTGGGAACTCCATGAAGGCTTACTATCCAGGCGATGAATAGTTACGCTAGTTTGCTACCCTTGTGAGTGGTTTTGGTGGGATAAAATGAGCTACCTTGGTCAACCGGTCTACTATTACCCATATAGAGTCATGTCCACTTCGAGACCGGGAAGTCCTATAATAAAGTCCATGGTCACTTCATCCCACTTCCATTTCGGGATTTTGATTGGTTGCGAGAACCCCTTTGGACGTTGGTGTTCTCGCCTTCACCGAACAAAGCAGTATTACATTTGGCCACATATTACGCTACATCTCGTTTCATTCGGGGCACCCGAAGATTGCCTTGAGATCTTGGTACATTTTGTACATCCCGGTGCATGGAAAACGGTGACTCGTGTGCTTCTTTTAAGATTTCTTCCTTTAATTCCGGTCGTGAGGCACAAAGATCCTCTTTTCCATCCAAAGAATTCCTTGTTCGTCCTTAACAATTTTTGTTCAAACCCCTATTCATCACCCTTCGAGCCTAAGGGTTGGGATGATCTTGTTGCTTATCTTTGATACGATCGATCGATCTGGCTGAACCGTGATGTTGGCTAATTCTCCAGATTTTACGAGATTTAGGCATAACTTATTCAATTCTTCCAAAGAGTCGTTACGAGGAGGTATCTTCCCGAGTATTCATGTCTTCTCCTCGATCACCATCGAAGTTGCACTTTGGTTCTTTCGCTTAGAGCATCCGCCACTACGTTGGCCTTGCTGTGGTGGTATAATATATTTAGGCCGTAATCTTTAATCAACTCTAACCACCTTCTTTGCCTCATATTGAGGTTGGCTTGGGTGAAAACGTATTTTAGGCTTTTGTGATCTGTGTAGATGTCACATTGTTTTCCCATCGAAAATGTCTCCATAGCTTGAGTGCATGAACTACGGCAGACAAGTTCTAGGTCATGGGTTGGGTAATTGTCCTCGTGCTTGCAAGAATCGCCGTGATGCGACGCCACAACCTTGCCATCTTGCATCAATACACATCCTAATCCTTGTCGGAAGCGCCACAAGATACTTCAAACTTCTTGGCGATATTAGGTGTGGCCAAAACAGAGTGGTGGTCAAGGGTTTTGAGATTCGAAACCGAGTTCACAATCTTCGGTCCATTCAAACTTCCTTTCCTTTTTCAATAGCTGAGTTAGTGGTCGGAAATTTTTGAGAATCCTTCGATGAAACGCCGATAATATCTCGCTGCACCTAGAAAATCGCAATTTCCTTTACTGATGGCGTGTGTTTTCCAATTCATGACCGTGTCTATCTTAGATGGGTCCACTTTAATTCCTTCAGCAGATATAATATGTCCCAAGAAACTGACATCACTAATCCAAAATTCACATTTGCTATATTTTGCATATAGCTTATGCTCTCTGAGTTTATCCAACACCGCCTCGTGTGCTTCTCATGCTCTTCGTCCGATTTGAGTACACAAGGATGTCGTCAATGAAGACGACAACAAACTTGTCAAGGTATTCCATTAGGATTAAATTCATGAGGTTCATGAAATAGGCCGGTGCATTGGTTAACCCAAAAGACATGACCAAATATTCAAACAGGCCATACCGAGTGGTGAAGGCTGTTTTGGGTATATCATCCTTCCGCACCTTTACTTGATGGTATCCGGATCGAAGGTCGATCTTGGAAAAACGTAGCTCCTTGGAGTTGGTCAAACAGTCATCGATCCTGGGCAGAGGATACTTATTTTTAATAGTGACGGCGTTCAACGCCTCTATAGTCCACCACTAATCTTCGCCCACCATCCTTCTTATCCACAAACATGGCGGGGATCCCCAAGCGAGATGAGCTTGGCGGATCAAACCCTTGCTTAATAAGTCGCCCGCTTGTTTCTTGAGTTCTTCTAATTCTTCCGAGTTCATCTTGAAATATGTTTTGTAGATTGGGGCTGTACCAGGTGTTAACTCTATAACAAACTCTACCTCTCGGTCAGGCGGTAGTCCAGGTAAGTCATCCGGGAATACGTCCAAATATTCTTGGACTACCTTTACCTTACTCGGGTTGTCTTCCTTGAGGTACCAGATGGCTCTACCCCATCTGTAGGGTTCATCTACCTTCCATACTCTTTCAAACACACCATCCTTTACAAGCGACTTCTCGCTTGGCGCAATCTAATACTCCCTTATAGAGTCTTAGCCAATCCATGCCGATTATGACATCAACTCCTAATCCGAGACATGACCATTAGGTCGAAATAGAATCCTACTCTTTCCTTCCTTATTTCTACCCATTTGCGGGACCTATAGGCCTTAAGTATCCCAACGGAGATCTAATGGTGAAGGGCTTATTAAGAGGAAAGGTTTGTAGTCGGTGCTTATCTACGTATTCTTGTGAAATAAAGGAATGTGATGCACCGTAATCAAATAAAACTTGTCTTTGGGAGTCGTGAAGTCCAAACGCACTCCACAAGTACTCCTTCATCTTCTTGTCCGCTTCTGCAAGATGATATTGTTGAGTCTCCCACGCCCCATACCTTGAGCTTGATTCTGCAAGTGGGCGACCTCTCGCCACGACCCCGCACAACATTCCTTGAGGTTTTGCGCGATTCGACTAGGGCGGTTAAAGATAGTGTCCAGTGGTGGCATAGGTAGCGATTACTGTCATCCTATTTTGGGTGCACGGTGCATTATGGGAGCGATTGGTGCTTGAGTACGAAAACCGAGATTCCAAGACCGCGCCCACCCTCATAGCATATCCTCGGTTGAACATGGAAGATTGCTGCCCGGCTCTCTCGAGGAGGTTGAGGTTTGAATTGTCCCGACGGCTCGACCGGCGACCGTACATTCAAGCCATCTTGCGCTTACGCGAGAGATCCTCGCCTTCAAGTCCCTTTCCAACACCAAGGCCTTGTTGACTAACCGGTGGAAGTTTTGATACTCCAAAATCCTAAGGCGGATTTATACCGAAAATCCATCCCTTCTAGGAACCAATCTATCTTTTCGGCTTCATTGTGGATGTCTTGGGGGCATATCTTGCAAGCTCATTGAACTTAGTAAGATATTGAAATTGTCATCGCCCCTTGAGAGAGTCTCATGAACTCATACTTCTTCATCCGGTGATTCCTATGGGTATGTGAAAATTTCAAAGCAAAGGACAAATTCTTCCCATGGAATGAATCCTTGGGTGGGGAACATAAAGTGCACTTCAAAGATTATCGGCTTGTTGAGCTTTTCGGCATCTCCATCTTCAGCAGGTTCATTTTCTTCCATTTCTTCTTCATCCACACTGGCCGGGTGGCGACATAATTATCCCACCACACACTGCGGGTCCTACTAGCGGTGGGATAGCGTACTTTCTCCATTTCGGACATCCGATCAACTCCGTGTTCTTGGTCACAAGTCGTAACCGGTCTTCGCTTCCATGGGATCGGTAGTATGCGAAGGTAGGGGATTGGTTCGCATAAAGGCAGCATGTTTGGATCCCTCATTTCGATTCTGTCACTTCTTTGGTTGAACGAAGACTTGACCCAACATCGTGCTTGATAAGCTAGGACTGGGCCATGGTTGGGTCTCTCTTGGGAGGAGGAGGTAGATTACCTCGGCCTCGACCGCGGCCACGGCCTCTAGCTGCGCCGGCACCACGGGCTTGGCCAGCTCCTTGGCCACGAGCGGCATCGCGGCCTAGATCTGCCCCTTGGCCACGGGCAGCTCCACGACCACGTACCATCTGCATGACGGTGATCCTTAACATTATAGCTAAATATGCATGCATGAGGCCAATATCAAAGAAATCGAATAAATGCAGCCACGAAACGCTTGTCATTTAAGATACCCAAAAGCGGCAATAGTCAAATCAGTTTTACATCATACCACAAAAGTACAATTATCCTGACAAGGATACAAGCCGCCAATCATCTACTATGGCGAAACAAAAGACACATTTCCGATCTAAGTCGATCATCAAGCTAACTAGCTACTCAAGGGCGGGGACGACGAGTGTAAACTATCACCGGTCTCCCAACTGGGTAGCGGTTGGAAGTAGCCAGGAAGTCCTCTAGCGATCGCTGAGAAGGCACAAAGAAGAACAGCGAGAGGTGGCTCAAGCGGGGAGCAAGTAGGTCCACGGAGGTCTCCGAGTCGAAGAGTACTCTGCGATGACAAAGAGGTCGGCGGGAAGTGTCGTGACGAGGAATCCCCACCAAGGCACTAGGAGGAAGACCCGTTCCGCATGGTAGTCTTGGCGGTTAGGGTACTCAGTGGAGGGCGAGGACCCGGAGGAGAAAGGAAGGGTCCTCGTTTCTTTGCCGCGCTAACCGGGCAAGCGCGAGTCCTTTGGCGTTTACTCATCGCCGATCGCCGACGAGTGGTGAAGACGCCGTCCGACCACCCGCAGCGGTTGTCTGCTGACGAAGAGAGAAGCGGAGGAAGCCGATCTCCTCAAGAGCGCTGTCCGGTCTCGTCTCGCGCTACTCGAGAAGCGCGCAACCCTCTCAAGTGGTCCTCGGTGAAGGCGGCACCTTTGGTAAAGCCCGGGAGAAGTGCGGCGTCTTTGAAAGGAAGGTCGGGCGAAAGAAGTGCCCTCCAAGTCGTCGTGGTACCTCTCAGAGCCCTCAGACGCTAATGCCGCCGCATCATCGATAGCAGGTGCAAGTGGTCCCGGCCGTCTCCGCCTCAGAAGTGGGCCATCTTGTGTGTGTGGTGGTAGTAGACTCGAACCTCTACAATGTACCCTAAGCGGGGCAGGGTACGAACGAGCCTCCAGTAAGTAGCAAGGGCGGTCGTTAAAGCACAGGAAGTCCGACAACTGGCGGAGGACAAGAACCATCTGGCTGGCGTGCAAAGGGTCGTCCGAAACGTGAGGTAGCACGCTCCAGAGAAAAGCTGTGGGAAACCTGCTCATCCATCTACAAAAACGAAAGAAGAATTCCTTTAAGTAAGAAATAGTATAGTTGTGAAAGTTAAAAGACAAGATATACAAGAGCAGTTTTGGAAAAATATTTTATATAACTATACGCAATCCTTGGCTAGCGGCGGGGTTTAGGGTTCCTGATCGTATGCTCGATACCAGCTCTGTCGCGCCCTTCTCGGCTTACCTAGCGAGAACGGTCGGACTGCACTAGGCCTGGATCAAGAGGGCTAGTGCAAGAGTTACACAATTGGAATCATTTCATACATCGGTGTCCAAATATTACATAACGGCGATCATCCGATCGCATTAGTAGCAAACGGCATTTAAGCCTTAGTTCTGCACCAAAGTTCATCGAGTAGCGGAAATCTCCCAAAGGGCAACTTGCAAGTTCAAAAGAATAACAAAATCGCACCAAAGAATTTGTGTAACCACACACGATCGGTGGAACGACTAAACCCTATCTTAAGCAACTACTCCCGGTCCTGCATCGAGTATCTCCTTCCTCATGACAATCGAGGCATCTTCCTCGACGGGCTCCTCCATGTCTAAAGATAGATATTTATGCGAGGTCAAGTGTCATCCAAACACCGGCGAGCTAACACCCAACCCAATGCATTTAGTGATAGAGGTTTCAAAGGAAAGGTGGGTTTATTTATTTGCATGAAAGCCAGCTTTGGAAATGAAAGCCTATAACTTAGCGATTTAACCAAATTCCTGTCAAATTGATTATTTATCATATTTCCTTTTCAATGCACAACCAATCCCATGGCGCTTTCCAAGCACTCGCCAAACGTTCTCTTCCCACTCCGCCATCATCTTCCGAGTGTGGCGACTGCTAGGATCACATTCCCAAAAAGTACCGGTCTCGCCCTAGCTGGGTTTGCCGACCCACGCTAGACTCACGGCTCTCAGAAGAATGGACCTAGATCATCCTCGGATGACGACATGAAACCGTCTTCACCTCAAGCATGGCGGCAGACAGGTACGCCCGCAGTCGTAACTACCCCTGAATCCCCAAAACTTGCACTACCGCGATGGCCGGGCGTTGTGGTGTTAGGAACTATCTCCGCAGCGAGATAGTCGATGACGTCTGCTGTGCATCCTCGATGCACCCGCAGGGAATCCTTGATTCAGCCCACCATCCACTAAGGGCCTCACCCTTATGCACTTCCTTCTTCGCTAACTTCGCACCCTCCGTGTGAATCACACGATGTGGCGGAACCCTCCTTTGGGGGGCAGCGACGGCATTACGCGGATCTCGCCGCGCTCTCTTCCATGCACTACGATGTGGGCGATTAGCTTCCTCAAATCACGAGCCCAGCTACTTCATCTCTTACCCAATGCCGGACCCAGTCCGCATTGCAGCACATCACAACCATATACACACACTGGCATGCCAGGCCCAAATTCCAATTAACCATATTCTTTGTGTGATCATGTCCGGTGAATGTCGGTTCACCGTTCCGAGGCAATTCTAAGCCTAAAATTTATAGTTGGACCTGAGCAATGTCTAAGCAAGATTTTAACCAAGACTTAGGAGTCTAAATCAGATTATTTAAATTAACCAGGCTACCAAGGGTGATCATCAAAGCAATCAATAGCAAAGCCAAATGACAGATGATTAATTCAAGGCAACATCATCATGGTAAATTGATAGCAAGTAAATAAATGGCATGATATATCATGATTGAACAAATAGGCATAAGTACTTAAAAGGGCATGCAGTTTAATACTGTAAAATAAATGCTTTAGAAATCTGGGATTCAATATGATATTATTGGATGTTAACTTGCACTAGGGAAAGCGCATACTCTCCCTAGTAAAAGCAACACTATTAAGGTTAAGTATTAACTCGCACTAGGGAAAATCGAGATTCTCCCTAGTAAAAGCAAACTCCTTTGAGGGTAGATATTAACTCGCCTTGGGAATTGAAGTCCGGGTCTTGTGCGGAGTCCTCGAACAGTGTTTCCGGATCCTCTACGTCTAAACGGAGAATCAACAATTCATCATAAACACGATGCGGCGAAGAAAAGAATGATGCATGAAATGCAATCGAGGTCGCTCGTATTCGCTCATTTACGATTCCTATGTTTAACTATCTACATGAATCCATATATATATATATATATATCGAGAAAGTTCCATGATCCTTCTAAATAATGAATCATAGCGGAATGGCCGCGAAGTGCTTGTGAGATGATGCACATGATACATGTATATATATGTGTAATGAAATTTCTACCCTAATTAACCCAATAGGACAAAATATGGTTTTATCGGCATCCATGATTTTCTTATGTTTAACTTAATTGTTAATCTATTTTTAATACACAACATTCCATTTTTTCTTATTTTTATATGAATTAATACCCTAAAATAAGCTTAATGGATTTAATCTAGGAACCGTGTTCGGTTACTGTGTATGGTACTATTTTTATTAAATCCAACACAAGCTCTAGTATTTACCCTAATTTTTCCAGAATTTTTAATGATATCTACCTATTTTAAATAAATCGTTTCTATTTACTGTCTTTGTTTTATTTATAAAATCTGGGAAAAAAAAGGTGAATAATATTGGGCGGCCCGCTAACTTCATGGCCGAGCCAACCACGTCGAAGACGATTTCAGAAGGCGTAACTTCGAGTGAAGGCGCTGGGGTCATAGGGCGCCTCCACTTACCTCGACATGTGGGACCGAGGGCCCACATGTCGGCGACGCGAAGAAGCCGCGGGAGTTTTAATCCGAAGCGCCGACACCGGGGCCCACTGTCGTCGACCACACACGGTGAAGCCGCACGGATCTTGGCGCGATCGGACGGCTCGCCGTCATCGTTTTCCTTCGCCGGCGCCAAGACGCCGAGGCTTAGCCGACGGCTAACCGAGCTAGGGTGCACCATTTGGGGCGTTCTTGGGTTCGGTGGAATCGATGAGCTAACGCGATCTAGGGGTGCCCTTGTCGAGGCGTAAACGGCGGACGCGGCGAGCCATGCCCGGCGGCGGAACCGCTACCGGCGGACATGAGTAAATGACCTAGGGTCGTGCTTATGGAAAAATAGCGCGCGCATGAGCTATCGCGGGGTTAGTGGGTGCTTACCGAGCAAAAAGGTGGTCGGGGCACGGTTGGATCGGCGCGCCCACGTGCGGGTCCGAGCAAGGAAGGCGGCGCTCAAGATCTTTGGTGAAGATCGGGCGAAGCCTGGCCAAAAGAGGGAGCACGGTGTGAGGGAAGGCAGAAGCTCACCGAGCAAGGGCTTGCCGCCAAGCTCACCGAGATGATGATCGGCCCCGAGCAGGTCCGAGCAAGGAAGGCGGCGCTCAAGATCTTTGGGAAGACCGTGAAGCCTGGGCCAAAGAGGGAGCACGGTGTGAGGGAAGACAGCGGCTCACCGAGCAAGGGCTTGCCGAAGCTCACCGAGATGATGATCGGCGCCCCCCGAGCAGGTCCGAGCAAGGAAGAACAGGCGGTCGGCGGTGGCGAGAAGCGTTCGATGAGCTCGGGATGACTCGGACCAATTCCTTCGGCGGGAGCTTCACGAGGTCATGGCGGCAAACGCGAGACAATGTGGAGACTAAGGAGGTCTGGTTTGGGTGGCGACGTGAGAGTGAAAAGAGGAGAAAACGGCCGATGTGGCGCGGTGGCATATGAGCTCGGTCCGAGCTCGGCTCTTGACCACGCCGGTCGCGCGAAGATGTGAGACGGTCACAGAGGAGCTCTAGTGCTCATTGGCTAGCTGGGCGGTGGCTTGTTTGCCTTGGCGAATGTCTCGAGCCGGGCGGCGAGATGGCTTGCTCGGGCGGCATTGCCACCGGAGACGCGGGCGGTGCTGGGGGCATCGATGGCGCGACCAAGTCGGCCATTGGGCAAGGTGGGCGGTGCTGGGAACTCCACGCAGAGCGGCCGACAAGACGGCAAGTCGTCCATGGCAGAAGGCAGTGCAGCGGCGAGCGATGTGTCAGCGTCGCGTCATGGTCGGAGGTGGGGTCCACAGGTCCAGCGACACACACAAGCCGCCAATTGAAGATCTTCCTCGAGATTCGAGGCGGGAGTGACGGTTGAGCGGGTGGAAGGTGGCAGGCTGGCAAAGCGTTGACCAAATGACCGCAAGGGCGTAAAGGAATAGGAAGGCGCCATGTGGGCCCTACCAGGTCAAATTGGTCAACACTGAGTCAAACTCTCTATTAGGGTTTAAACTAATCTATGGATTTTTTCCTGGGATTTTAGGGCAATATAACATATTTAGGCTTATGTGATTATGTGTATACATATATATATATATATATATATACATATATATATATATATATATGTGTGTGTATGGATGTTTTATGAATATGAAAATATATTCCCAATTTAAGGTCCATTAGAATCTTATATTTCAACAATTTCTTAAATAGTGCTATAAATTATAAATTCTTATGCAAGGGTTTATTAATTAGCTATTTAGTGCTTTATTCAAACAAAAATCATCAATTTCAAATGGCTTCTAAAGTCTAGAAATGTGTGTTTGTCACATAGAAATTTTACGGAAACGTCATAGCTTATGCAATGGTACGTAGTGTTTTCAAAATATTATCATAACTTTGGGTCGTTATAAGACCGTGAAGCCTGGGCCAAAAGAGGGAGCACGGTGTGAGGGAAGATGACGAAGCTCACCGAGCAAGGGCTTGCCGCGAAGCTCACCAGAGATGATGATCGGCGCGTCCCGTGCAGGTCCGAAAGCAAGGAAGAACGAGGCGGTCGGCGGTGGCGATAAGCGTTCGACGAGCTCGGGATGACTCGCACCAATTCCTTCGGGCAGAGCTTCACGAGGTCATGGCGCAAACAAGCGAGACAATGTGGAGACTAGGAGGTCTGGTTTGGGTGGCGACGTGAGAGTGAAAAGAGGGAGAAAACGGCCGATGTGGCGCGGTGGCATATAAGCTCGGTCCGAGCTCGGCTCTTGACCACGGTCAGCGAAGATGTGAGACGGTCCACAGAGGAGCTCTAGTGCTCATTGGCTAGCTGGGCGGTGGCTTGTTGCTGGCGAATGTCTGAGCCGGGCGGCGAGATGGCTTGTTTCGGGCGGCATTGCGGCCGGAGACGCGGCGGTGCGGGGCATCGATGGCGCGACCAAGTCGGCCATTGGGCAAGGTGGGCGGTGCTGGGAACTCCACGCGAAGCCGCCGACAAGACGGCAAGTCGTCCATGGCGAAAGCAGCGCAGCGGCGGCAGGGCAGCGTCGCGTCATGGTCGGAGGTGGGGTCCACAGGTCCAGCGACACACACAAGCCGCCAATTGAAGATCTTCCCGAGATTCGGCAGGGAGTGATGGTTGAGCCGGGGTGGAAGGTGGCCAGGCCGGCAAAGCGTTGCCAAATGCCCCGCAAGGGCGTAAAGGAATAGGAAGCTGCCATGTGGGCCCTACCAGGTCAAATTGGTCAACATCTGAGTCAAACTCTCTATTAGGGTTTAAACTAATCTATGGATTTTTCCTGGGATTTTTAGAGCAATTTAACATATTTAGGCTTATGTGATTATGTGTATACATATATATATATATATATATATATGTGTGTATGGATGTTTTATGAATATGAAAATATATTCCCAATTTAAGGTCCATTAGAATCTTATATTTCAACAATTTCTTAAATAGTGCTATAAATTATAAATTCTTATGCAAGGGTTTATTAATTAGCTATTTAGTGCTTTATTCAAACAAAAATCATCAATTTCAAATGGCTTCTAAAGTCTAGAAATGTGTGTTTGTCACATAGAAATTTTACGGGAAACGTCATAGCTTATGCAATGGTACAGAAGTGTTTTCAAAATATTATCATAACTTTGGGCTGTTACATAGTCCCTGGATCAGTAGCTAGCACACACAGATACATAACTTGGATCACAACCATGACGATTAATTTACATAAATTTACATCAGAGTGCGCCTAGCGGCGTGGTTACAAAAGTCCGGCTCGAAGGCCTTACAAAAGAGGGAGTCTTTATATTACAACTGAAACTTCAAAAGAAGAAACCTTCATCGTGATACATCTCCTCTTCGGGGTTCCACTGCTGCTCGCATCCTGCTCGTTGGAATGAGCAGCCCCGCATAAAAGGCGAGGGTGAGTATACTTTATACTCAACAAGCAAGGCTGACTATTATGCACCTAAGGCTCGATAAAGGAAAGTTAGGGGTTCTTTTTGTATAAAGCCAGTTTTGTAGATTTTCACCTAAGATTTTATAAAATGATTTTAAAACGTGTTGAGAAGAACAAATATCCGAATCAATTTCTTTGATGTTCCGGCACCCACCGGTTTTTGCCCAACCTAGCTACACACAGCACCCACCGTGCAAACACTCTCATTGCTCACAGCACCCACTGTGAGGAGCAAAACCAAAACACACGACCGCAATCGTGGTTTTCCTTTGAAACACCATTTTGAAAACAAATAGATAAGAAGTACCATTGCGGCAGCTCCCCGTCGTCCGTCCTTGACCGTGGACACGGCTATCATGATAGTTTTACACTCTGCAGAGGTCGCACGCTTTACCCATGAGAGGTGGTTTCTCCTAGGAATCACCCAAAGGAAAATGATCACCACAAGGCCTTTCACCACGACCTTCCCTTAGCCCGGCATCCCCATTAAGGTTTCCACACCAATGCCCCTCTTGTGCCGATAGGTTCCCTCTTTGGACACACCTGGATACCCACGTTCTATGGACGTATCCAGATGCCCACTCCCTATTCCACCTGGAATGCCTAACTAAGAGTCCGAAGGGTACTCGACCAGGGCCCGCCCATACAGGCACTCATGGTCGCACTGTTGTACTTAGCTCGTCTACCTCAAGGAATCAGTCCTTAGGGACCAGAGTGGTTCCCACACTAGGCCCAAGTCTCGTGCTCGCTGCACCCACCTTGCATCCATCCACCCCGATCATGTTTTGCAAAACATTTTTACCCGATAGCACCCACTATCCCAACTATACCCATCTGCAAACATGACAGCACCCACTGTCCTTTTTAAATCCACCATTTAGACAAGCATTTAATAATTGCAATTATCAAGAATTGACAACAATTTAGCACTAAGCATTTCTAAGCATTGTGCAAAACCTAATTCAAGGGTGATGTCCAGTATTAGCAATTTTTAATAACTTAGGGTAGCAAGGAATGTTTTAACAGAGTAATTATTGATTGGGTGTTATCTAAGCAACTAAGTGATTAGCATTTTTAGTTTTAAATATAACATGTATTTTGTAAACTTGTAGAAATTGAGTTTCAAAAGCATAGGACACAAGGTTCAGCACTTGCCTTGCTCCTGGTAGCCTGACTGATCACCAGCCAAGCCTTCTTCGGACGGATCTAACGTGTAAAAGAAACGGCAATAAGAACCACATGCAATAAAATATGATGCATGCATGACATGACATGAAGATGATGTAAACAGTATAGAACAGTACTTCATCATTTTATAAATTCTTTTGTAATTGATTTCATCATTTTTGGAAAAACCTATAATTAGTTATGGTTTTCATAAGTTCAATATTTAAAGGTACAAAGGAGACATAATTATAAATAAATTTGAAAAATTTACTAAAACAGTACAGAAATTAGATTACAATATATCTAACATCAGAAAACAAGTTTTGATATTTTTGGATCTATATTTTATTCTATAAAATTCCTACAACTTTAAGCACTATGATAATTATTAAAAATTAAATTTAACAGAAATACGTAAATAAACAGTACATAAAAACAATATAGAATTTTATGAACCTAATAAAACTTATTTCAACATTTTCTGATTTTTCTATGAATTATCATGCAATTAACAAGTTTAAACAATATTATGGAATCAAAGGAAATAAAGGAGAAAGGGAGATTGGGCCTCGGCCACAGTGGGCTCGGCCAGATTTGAGATAGCACAGCGGGCGGCGGTGCGGTGGGAAGCGTGTCTGTGTGTGCTGCCCAGCGGAGAGGGACGCGGGCGGCTCGACTTAGCCTTGAAGGTACTGACCCAAGACGCAACGGAATGGCGTGAGGAGAGGCGGCCGGCCAGTGGCCCAAGCGACCTTGGGTGGGGGGTGGTGACGGTGGGCTCCACCGTCAACAACCCCAGCAGGGAAAGAGGGAAATTTGGCGGCGTGATGACGACGATTCCGTGATGGCGGCTCGCCGGTGGTGGAAAGGAGGAGGAGAGAGAGGGAAAGGGGACTCGGAGGTAGGGTCGGCCAAGGGAGGTCGTGGCGTGAGCTCGACACCGACCGAGCGGGAGGAGGAGGCGGCGACGGTGGATCCGGTTCTTTGGCGAGTGGGAGAAGCGGCGGGTCGGCGAGCAGGGGAGGGGGGGATGCTTGGGGCAGCGACGGTGAGGTGCAAGGTCAATCGAGGCGGGAAGCGGCATGGCCGGGTAGGGCAGAGAGAGAGGCACCTGTGGTGGCGGTTCGGCGGTGACAATGGTGAGCTCTGGCTCTGGCGACGGCGTCGAGCTGGAAAAATGGAGCGAGGAAAGTGAGAGGAAGAGGGTGATGGAAGGGATTGGCCGGGGAGGGCTTCACCTGGCCGGATGAGGGAGAAAGGCAATGAGGGAGTGAGAGGGAGGGGAGTTCGAGAGAGAAGTCATATAGAGGGAGGGAGGGGTAGCCTGGGGGTGAAGCTAGGGGCTAATAGAAGGTAATTTGGTGGGAGGGGGAGGGTAGAAAGGGAAAGGAGAATTGAGGCTGGTTTGGGACATGCCCAATTTGGGGAAAAGGGGCAAAAAGGAAAATACCAAAAATTGGAAAAGCCAAAAAGGGAATTTCCCAAATAGGAAGAAATGACAAGTGGGACCCACTTGTCATAGAGATAAGAGAAAGTAGGGAATCAGTGCTAGGGCTAAAATTTATTTTTACTAAACCTAATTAGCTTAAATTTGATGTTGGATTTTATTAAATTTTTAAGTTTAGATTTTGGCTATTTTCCTAAGCCAAAATGAAATGGTTAATCTAAAATTTGCAAAAATAGATTTTTAGCAATTTAGACATTTTCAAATGAGATACATATATATATATATATATATATATATATATATATATAAAGTTAAATCCTTAAATAGGTTTTTAGGAAAATATTTATAGTAACATGCACATTTTTCAATAATGATTTTTTTAAAAAAAAAATTTGGATTCACATGTGATGATGCCATGATTATGCATTTTCAAAATTTTTGAAAAATGTGGATGTTACAAATGATATATGGAACAATTTTATTCGTAGGTGATCATATTAAAATATGAATATAGTATATATGACCCGTCACATGGCAATCTCCATTGCCACAATTCCTATCCACCAAGCCACCTGCTTGATGTGATCACCATATTGTTCTATTAAGCCATTACTCCTACAGCTAACATTGAACAGCCTATGAGACTATCAACCAACACAACTCAAGATGTTAGCCATATAGAACCTATACATGCATCAAATACATAGGGGCCATACCATTCACATAAACCAAAAAACAAGTTAAGCAAAGAATCTAATTTTACCCGGCAATGTGAATATATACATTCATGATTTTTTGCCATGAAATTTTATTGGATTAATCATATTAACCCAAGTCGGACCAATCCAACGGCCTAATAATTAATAACTAATCAATCACATTGATTAGCATATCTCCCTAGGGCTAGCTTGCAATATATATACACACCTTTAGCAGAAAACAAATCCTCTCAAGGACTAAACCGTAAGGCAAACCACTTTTTCGGCTTAATTGGGCGCAAGGCCCAATGGTCCAGCACACTAGGGTGACTAGGTTTTCCTCTAGCCAGCACCTCTCTTATTATGCAGCAGCAACGGAGGGGAGCTAAAGAAGCTACCACTAGGCGGACGACATGACGACCTCCAATAGTGCCCAACAGCGACACACCTGCACTACTAGAGAATAGACCTTTAATACCGGCACATCAGTCCCGGTTGGACGCGAACCGGTACTGATAGTGGTATCAGTCCCGGTTCGTGGCTCCAAGGCTTCAATCTCGGTTGGGCTCTGACATCAATCCCGGTTCGTGATATGAACCGATACTAATAAGTCCTTTGGCAGGCGGGTACAAAACAGCTGGCATAATACGAACCGGGACTGATGCCTCCTCATCGGTCCTGGTTCGTGTTACGAACCGGGGCTGATGTCTCGTTTCAGGAAAGTTCAAAAGGAATGCATATCCTAGTTATATCAGAACGCGTGGAGGGGTGGATTGGCTAGAAGGGTGAGTGGGTAGTCTTGAGGTCTTAGATTCGATTTTTAAATATTTGTAGCACTATTAATCTCGTCTCGTTGGAACCGGGACTGATGCCCAAGAGGCAACAGTTTCGGATGGACTGTCCCGGTTCAGGAACCGGAACTGAAGCCAGGTTCGAAACCGGGAATGAAGGCCCATTCCCTATTCCCTAGTAGTGCTGGCTGTACCTTGCGACGACGCGTCAGCCAGCGGAGCCGCATAGCAGTTTCCTGTTGACAGCGAGTGGTGGCGACGCCGTGACCTTGGTGACGTCAACAGAGCAGCCTGAGCTGCATCTCTATGGAGAGCCAGGCCAGTCAGCGACTCGACGCGTGCTAACCTGGGCCGCGTGGTGACCCAGATCAGCTGGCGGCGTGCTAGCCCGATCGATCGACCGACACGGAGGCAAGACGTACGTGGTGCCCAGCGGCGGTGGTCAGCCGGCCCCTATGTGGAGGTGGAGCACGGCATGACGACATGACTGCAAGTCACGACACGACCTCCGACTTTACGTACGTGAGCGACGCTGCTTCCCGTAGGAAGCAAAACTACCAAGTATGCTCGGCTCGGCAGCACCTCGATCCCTTGGTGCACTCGGGTGCCCATCGGCATGCATGGCAACGCATCATTACCATACAACTTAGCTGGAGGGTCGAAAGTCAGATGCTTAGCCCGTGTCATCCCTTTCAACCTCCTTATAAAGTGTTATCCTAGAATCTATCATTCTCCAAAATTCCCTAAAGGCCCTGGTGAGGCATTCTGATCGCTATTAATCCCATCTATATGTACCATAAATTATATACTCTCAGGCTCATGGTTGATCTCTTCAACACAAACCCTAGTTGATCTTATCCATTATAATAATAGATCCAATTTACCGAAACAAGAAACTGGAACTACGTCCAATCTACCACCCCGCATATCACATATATGACCAATCCAAATCAAAACAATGCATGATAGCTTTGATACCACTAAAAGGAAATACGGATCTGCTGCGTTACCATAGAATCAAATTCTACCACAAAAACCAAATATGCAATTTGAGAGGATTCTTGAGCTCATGTACCAAGAGCCTGAAATCCATGCGGTTAGGAAAGCCTAGGGCTTGCACCTGATAGATGTAGGATCCGTGCCCTACACCCCACTGATGACTCTGCCTGTAGGAGGAGCCTATATGGGTGAATGACATGGGAGGGGTGTCATTGAGGGGGTTTTCTGTCTTCATGTAGTCGGTGCCCACATGTCAGCGAGGATGGCACCGACTGCCAGTCCCATATATTAGGGAGGGTGACACTGACGATATAAAGTTAGAGGATCGTAGTTCGATGTTGAGCTAAGCGAAAGGAGTGAGCGGTGGGTGTGTGAGGGACTGAGACTTGAATGGAGATAATTTCTTTTTTGGATTCGGCTTGTATTGCTTTTGAAATATTTTGGGCTGACCATCTTGCATGTTACGATTTCTTCGCTAGGCTATGCTATCAATCCCTTGGGCTGAACCGACCTAGTTGCATCCCTATGGCTATCCATGGATTACCCGAAGCCTACGGTCAGCCAAGAGAGGACGTGGGCCACAAAATCTAATGAACCAGCAAGTGTTGGTGGCAGCCGCATATAAATTATGTGTATATCTTGTTTTAAAACTATCAGGAAAAAATAGCATTATTTACAACGTGGCTAGAAATGTATGCAGTTCCTTTTTAAATTTCTTATATTCCCTCTTTTAAAATAGTACTCCCTCTGGTCATAAATACATATCATTTGAAATATGTGCAAGTCAAAGTTTAGAATTTTTAGTTGCAAATATCTTTCGAACTATTTAGATTGAGTGTATTAAAATCAGATGTATAGATTCGTCTTAAAGAGTACTTTTGAAATACTGTAATTTTAGTGAAGTTTATAGATGAATCATATTGTCCGTTAATTAGTGATAAATGTATATTTTCGAGACCGTGTCAATGCGACCTGTATTTATGACCGAAGAGAGTAGCTAGGATCATTTCAAACTAATATTTTATAAATTTATTGATAGGCACTAAATATGATTTGCTGCTGGGTGGATGATCCGGATACAGATGCACTCAAACGACATCTACCAAGGATACATGATTATCTATGGATTGCAGAAGATGGCATGAAGACCAAAGTAACATTATCATTAATTTGATCCTCTTTGCATGCATTTTCTTCCACAATTTACATGCATCAGAAGATGCTCATCCAATTTATAGATAACTCCTTGGGATTTTGCTCATATCACCTAGATGTACTAATTTAGTAACATGTATAGCCATGATCCACATAAGCATTACAGATTTTTAAAATCAAACCTAGATTTACATACACATACAAACATGCACACACGCGCGCGTACACACACACATATAGCCATGATCCACATAAGCATTACAGATTTTTAAAATCAAACCTAGATTTACATACTCAGCTAACTTGGGCCACAAGTTGAGGAGATGGAGTCGATTTGGGTTGGAGATTGAAAAATATAGAGACGGAGATAGATATAGAAAAGACAAGGGATAGGAAGGCTGGCTCGGCTAGGAGGAGGGCATGACGAAGAAAGAAAGAGAAGGAAAATAAAAGAAGAAAAGAAAGGGAAAATTTTTTAATTTAAATTTAAATTTTTACTATGAATTTGAATTTTGAAATTAATTTTTTAAGATTTTGAAAATCTCAGGATGTCGCACTACTTCAACAATTTCAAAATATGGGTTCATTCATTTTCATGGTATTAGTGTCTACACTGTATACATCTGTGCATGGTTAAGGGCGTGGTCAATAATTTTATTTAATTTGTGTAATTTTAGTCCATTCTTATTAGATTCCATTTCAATTTTATACTTCAGTTCAAAACTGATTCATCTTTTGTTGATTATAGATATATGACGGCACCCAAAACTGGGAGATAGCACTTATTGTTCAGGCCATTTGCTCAACAGGTCTCATCCATGAATATGGTCCAACTATAAAGAGGGCTCATGGATTTATAAAAGAAGCACAGGTCTAGTGTTAGTGATATTCAGCTAATTTGATGTGATATTTTTAGAACTAATATAAATAGAATTTTAATTTCATACAAGCAGGTTACTAAAAACCTTCCCGGTGACCAAAATTATTGGTTTCGCCACAGATCAAAAGGTTCATGGACGCTTTCAACAATAGATAATGGCTGGGCTTCATCAGATTGTACTTCAGAATCATTGAAGGTAAGCACAAACCTTCTGTCACTACATATCGTTGTAATCAAGTTGAGTGAGTAAAGTTGTTTGCTAACACACATACAACAACAAACTCATTCATAGTACTAAAATTTTATTGTTTTGTTCATACTAATTTTGTTTCCTTTTTTCAGGCAGTACTATTGCTATCAAAACTTTCTCCTACCCTCGTTGGGGATCCAATAGAAGAAGATAGACTCTATGATGCCGTTGATTGCCTTCTTTCCTTTAGGGTGTGATTTTCTAAATTAATCACCAACATACCATGCAATACTTGCCTAAACTTTTTTGATGATATTTTTATATTTTGTCATAACCTCATAAGTAAGACACAAGGCTTGTGTCATGACACAATGTGTGGAAAAATCTATATGGCACCACCATAAATTGTTACTAGAGATGTAGAAATACATTATACATATCTAGAATTTTTGCACACAAATATTGATTATTACTATTGCTAGCCATGCCAAAAAAGAGTTATATCAAAACATAACTATTTTAGTCCTTCAGATGAAAATTGACTGGATTAGCTGAAAAAGCCAAAAAATATTGCTTTCATAAATTTAATTCCATTAAGCACATAGAGTTGTATTCCAAAAGACATGAAATAGTTAAGCATGTGTCTTTTGAATTCCAAACATTCATCTATTTGCCATATGATGCTTGCACTTCTCTTTGTCTGTGAGAGAGTTTGTGTAATTTATTTCGGGGATGTGTTTTTACTACTCTTGGTTTCACAATCCGCAGTTCCACATTTAATTTCACTGCAATATAATTTTGTTAACAACAAATTATTTTATTTTTGGTAGAACAAAGATGGTTCCATCTCGACAAATGAATGCCAGAGAACTTCTTCTTGGATAGAGGTGGGTACCTTCAGTTAAGCTATAAATGTTACAAGGTCTCCAAAAATTAGCAAGTACTGTAAAATGATGTTGGCATTGTCTCTACTTTAATGATTATGCAAAGCATGACAGATCTCTCGAATCAAGCGAAAGTATACGCTCAAGTAACATGATATGTGTTGATCTTATTACCTCGTTAGCACTTCAAGTACTCAAATGAAAATTAATATCAATGAAAAAAATGCAACATTATAGCGAACCATCTACTTCCTTAGAGTTATACACTTTTGTCATGTGGTTTTTATTTCTTGAAACTGACATACCAATTTGGACAAGGTATGCTGTTTGGACAACACACCAATTTGAAACTAACAAAAATGACTATTGATTCCAGGCACAATAGTAGTGGAACAAAAATTTATGCCCGGGATAACTCTCTAGTTTCTTATGAACCATCGTTTAATTTATACTCTGGTAAATTGCTAATTTTTTTAAAAAAATTAACTCGATTCCATGTATGGTTCTGATTAATCATTATTAGAACTATCTGTTGACAATTTTTAAAAAAATTTGATCCACTCCAAAGCTAATTACGATTAACCATAATGTTTAGCAATATTAAACAATGCTTATTACATTTTAATATATGATGGCTATATGTTCTTATTACATTTCAACCATAATGGTCATAAAGTACTTTGTTCGGCATGTCCTATATCCAAATATTTTCAACCATATGATGACTAACATATTTTGTTTGACAAATCCAGATTTTCAATCCTTCTGAGACTTTTCGTGACATCGCTGTTGATTATCCGTAAGATATTTGAAAATTATTCA